>CM062638.1:17857389-18279215 GCA_025617555.3 Puccinia polysora
GATAAAACTATTGAAAAAATCATTTGTGTTTTGCAGTAACAATGTCACATGAACATGCATATACACCACATGAATCCATATCCTATTTTTTTCATATTTTTTCATATTTCTACTTTGAAATTCTTTTCTTTTTTTCCTCAAAACACACAAAATCTGGGGAGACATTCCATTTAATCATTTGTACCATCACAATATGAATTAAGCATTAATTAAAGCATAAACTTACATCCTGTGACCCCAGGTAAGCCAAAAACAAATATTTGGTTTTTTCTGTATATTTTCTTTAGTCCATTGAATTATTTGTAACATCACAATACAAATTAAGTTTAAATTGAAACATAAACTTACATTCTTTCACCCCTGCCATGTGTGTCACAGGCTATGAGCCTCTAGTGCTGATTGATTCTTTTTCACACCTCTTACCACCCCCCTTGGCAACCTCTGTTGTGCTTTTCTTCCAAACACTTTTCAAACCAAAAATTTAGCCTAAGTAGTGGCGCCTATTGGGAGTTTGGGACACAACCAAATAAATCCATCTTGGAAAATTTTTTATTCTTGGATTCCCACACACAATTGATTGCCAAGGGTCTAGGTCTGGACTCATCTAAGGAAAAGAAAACCACAAAATCCCATCCTATTAATAAATCTTGGCTGATGCTAGAGGATCTTCCTCAATGTATAAAAAAAGGCTTCTAACTACCAATCTGGTTTCCATGAAGTCCAGACTGAATTCCATCATTGGGTGGGTACCACACCTAGAAACGGATGGTTACAAGCCGGAACGCTTGAATATGCTATTTCAGTTTCAATTTGGAAGGTGCACACATTGACAGGCAGTGACTTCAACACCATTGAAGAAGAAACTGTCATCAAAAATGGCATCCTCACCAAAGTTGAAAACTAACTACAGATTTGGGTTGTGGGGGCCACAGAAAGCTGCATGGCTTTCCAATATGTGTTGGAGTTACTTTTTTATTCATAGCAGTTTGAACCACATAGCAGTCATACAAGAAAATCTGAAATTGACCCACACTTTTAAAAAATTGAAAGACTAGGATGGTCTCTGGTATAGTTGGGCTTCCGCCTGTTGATTGTGTTGATTGCTACTTTCATGATCTCTCAGTAAATTTTCTCAGGCTCTTCCGTGTCTCCTAGTTCATTTCCTCTATAGTTGTGAACTGTCTTGCATTTCCTTCATCTCTCATGTCTCCCTGGTATTTGTTGAATTTCTCACGTACTTTCTAAGATTTTGTACATGTGTCATGGGCTGTTGCGGTTGGTGTCATTCTCCCTGCATGTCCACGGCTGTCACTTGTGAGACTGTTCACCTATCCACTGAGAGATCTCCTGACCGCGACTCTTGAATCATCTATAAAATTTTGTCTCTTTCTTCTTTGTCTCCTTCTTCTTCTAGTTGTACCATTGTTTGAACTGTCTCAACGACTCAACTAGACTCATCAGCTTCAACGGATTGGATTGGCACTTGACTTTGAACTTGAAAACCAGATTGTCCTCCTAGCTGCGACTGTTGGGTAGGCATCAATAACTTTAAGTCATCTCAACCTCAGGATGAAAACTGACACCACATTCAATTAGCTATTGTTCTACGGGCAGCTCCATCATACTTCCTACTTCAGTGTCACATTCTCTACATAGTCCTTCTCAGGGGCCAGAATCCAGCCCGTAGAGACATTTTTTCTGTCTGTTGTTCTTTCTCTTTATCCTGTACTTGCCGTTTATTGTTTTCTTATCATCTTTCTGTTTAATCTGAAATCCCACAGCCTGGTTCAGGTTTATCACTTCAGTTTTCCTTTTACACGGTTAAAAGCCAAAATATGGATCACCCAAGCTCATCCAACTTGGCAAGATCTTCGGAAAAACCTGGACCAGGAATCAATGGCAACTTCAAAGCATTGGCGCTCAAGTCCCTGATGGAATTTACTCCCCTGCTGACGGAAACGAATTACTCTATCTGGCCAAAGAAAATGGAAATACTATTTAAGATGAGAGGCATCCTGGAATTAATCAACTCATCCAATCATCAGGTAGAAATTCCCAATGACAATGAGATGGCCGGATACCTGATGTCTAAACTCAATCCAAGCACTCACACCAACATCATCACGCCAGAAAATGAGGATTTGACAAAACTGATCTGGAAGGCAGCCAAAGATCATTTTGCATCCAGTCAAGCTGCCAACCGAGCAAAGATGTTCTTTAATTTTCTTTACCTGGGATTCAATCCAAAAGACATCAACTGCTTCGTCACCTCCATCAAGAGCCATCTTGGAAAATTGGACAAAGTTTGCATCACACTTCCTGACAACATCCTCAGCTATCTAATTCTCTTCAAACTCCCAGACTCCCTTAAGGCCATGAGATTGCAGATTGTGCATTCAGGCAGCAACTTAACCATCAACCTAGTACTAAATCATCTGATACAACACAAAAATGAAACCCAGTCTAAAGCGGTCAAGACTACGGATACAAACTCAGCTATGTTTCACTCCAACAACTCTAAAGAAAGCAAAAACCCCAGATGCAAAAACGGGAAACATAACCCTGAAGTCAAATCTCATCCAGCCTTGTCATACTGGGCTGAATTCCCGGAACTATGACCCAACCATGCTTCAAATAAAGGCCAACAAAGTTTTAAGAAGAAGCAGCCTGCTGAATCTCACTACAACAACTATGCCTTCTTCTGTGCTTCAAACCAAGTCTCACATCTTCATTCCTCTTGATACATCTTGGACAGCAGATGCTTGATTCACATGTTCCACAATCAAAGCATCTTTCTATTGCTGTCAGAAAAATCTGGAGAAGAGTTTATCAAGACTGGGAAGAAGGGGGAAGGAATAGCTATCTGAGGTATGGGCACAGCTGTCATCATCAGTGGAGGAAAAACTATTCATCTCGAAAATGCCGCCTGGGTCCCTGAAGCTACCGTCAACCTAGTATCCATGGGAGCCTTACTGCTGAAGGGTTGTACACTCCGAGTCAATTCTAGGACCAAGCCTCTCAGCTTTTTGCTGCCTCAATCAAAATCCTCTTTCCTAACTGGCTGCGTTGAGAACAACTTGTTGATGATTAACGTTTAAAAATCCTTGAATCCTGGTCAACCAATTCCTACTGATAAATCTGTTCAAAAGAATCCATCCTGCTATTTTTCCTTATCCAATCTACAAGATCTGCACCTCAAACTTGGTCACGCCAGCATAGAGCGAGTGGAAAAACATCTTGGATACTCAATTGACAAAGAAATTTTGGAATCTTTTGAGTGTTTGGCCTGCAAAAAGAGTAAGATCAAACAAACTCCCTTCAACAAGGAGCAACTTCCGGCAGCCAGGGTGTTTGACCAATTGCATATGGACCTGATGGGCCCCCTTAATCCCACCAGCAAGGGCGGTATGAGATTCTCCCTTACCATAGTGGACAACAAGTCTGGATATATCTCTGCCTTTCCACTCCCCTCCAAGGACGCAGCAACACAGACCATCCAGTTTGTGATCAAAAACAAAGCAAAAAAGAAAAGAAGGTTCCCTATTGAAATAGTCACTGATGGCGGAGGAGAATTTGTGAACAAATTGCTTAAAAGTTTCTTCAAGTCCAAGTCCATCAACCATCTGATAAGCAAGCCGTACCATTCTCAACACAATGGGAAGGCTGAAAGAGAAAATCGGACTATTATGGAATCCTTAAGGTCTGTCTTCAGCGCTTTGAAAATTCCCAAATCATGTTGGCACGTGGTTATACAGAGTTTTTTTCTGGCTCTGAATCAAATCCCGTCAGAAAAAGGAGGGCCCTCTCCATGGGAAATGCTCCACAAAACCAAACTCCCAGCTGACTATCTGAAATGGATTGGCTCTAACGTGATCTACCTTCTCAATGATCGGAACATAAAGTCAAAACTGAATGAGAAAGGAGAGGAAGGTCTGTTAATTGGGTATAACCCTAGATTTTTCTCTTATAAGGTCCTCTTGAAAAGTGGAAAGATTATTGACACGAAAAATGTCAAGTTTCTTAAAAATCAGCCTTTCAATAAGTCATGGCAACTCGACTGTGATGATCTGGAGGAACAAAATCTTCCCAATCACTCAGCAGAGCCCTCACCATCTGCAGAAGAAACTGTGACCAAAGAATCCAAGCCTGAAGGATCTAAACCCATCACTAGCGAGTCAATCAACAATGATTCTTTGGATTTGGGTCTTTCAGCCAGTGAGGTACTTGAAATACTGCAGCCAAAACTAAGAGATTGGTCAAAGTTGAAGGCTCCAGAAAAATACAGGTATTACCACGATGTTTTACCTCAGAACATCCATGAAGCCCTCAAACAAGCCAAATGGAAGCCCCCAATCGAGAAGGAATTGAACACAATTGAAGAGCTTGATTTCTGGGAAGATGCAGAGGAATCTAAAGTTGTCAATCCTCTCAATACGACCTGGGCCTTCTGATGCAAGAAAGACCTCCACTCTGGTGAAACCTCTCTGAAGGCACGGGTCTGCGTTCAAGTTTTTAATCAAAGATTTGGAATTGATTACTTTGACACGTTTGCTCCCACAGGGAAGGTTGCATCATTGCGTGCGTTACTCACCTACTCAGTCTAAAATTGCCTCAAGATCCTCCAATTCAACGTCAAAGGAGCTTTTCTCCATGCCCCCCTAGAGGAAGATGTTTTCATCAAAACTCCATCTGGATCAAAAAGGACCTCCAAGTATCTAAAACTTAAGAAGTCATTATATGGTTTGAAGCAAGCGCCTCTCAACTGGTACAAGACTTTGAGCTCTTGGATAAAAGAAAACTATTTTGAAGAAAGTGATGGTGATCCATGTCTCTATCTTCACAAGGAAAAAGTCACCGCTCTCTTTTTCCAAGTAGACAATCTGGTAGTAGTTGGAGATACGGAAGGCTTCAAAACCAAATTCCTGCTTCGATTCAAGGACTCCTCTGCTCACAATGTCAATACGCTGCTGGGTATGAAGGTCGACGTCAACAAGGATAGTATCTCTCTCTCTCTCCCTAACCACATAAAAAAGGGTTCAGAAGAAACGGGCCTGCTGGATGCGAAACCTATGAACAACCCCTGTACCTCCGGCCTACATCTTCTACCTGCAACTGACAAAGAAGCCAAAGACTTTAGGAAACTGAAAAAAAGCTATCCATTGCCAATAGGGCGTCTCAAATTTATTGCTACACTAGCTCGGCCGGACATCAGTTACGCAGTATCCAATTTGGCACGTTTCTCCAAAAACCCAGGAATCACCCACTGGAAAGAAGTTGAACATGTCTGGAGGTATTTGCTCAAGACGATCAACTACCAAATTGTGTTTTGAGCTAAAACACCAGCCACTCAACTGGTCATCTACAGTGCTGCAACCTGCGGAGATAACCCTACGACTTGGTTGTCACAAACCGGTTTCATCTGTTTACTCAAAGGTTCCCCAATCTACTGGACCAGCAGAAGACAACAGAGCATAGCTCACTCCTTGACGGAATCCGAGTGTAACGCCTTGTCAGCTGGACACCTGGAGGGTCACTGGATCAACCATCTGATTGGGGAAATCTGGAGGACAAAACCCCTGGCTCCGATTCATCTCATAGACAACAAAGGGTTGAACGACAAAATTAAGAAGTTTGGCAGTAAGTCTCATGCTAAGTATATTGACATCAAGCTAAAAAGTCTCCGGAATGACTGGAAAGAACAATTAAAAGACATCAAATTGATCTCATCCCCGGACATGCTAGCTGATTTCCTAACTAAGGCTGCCAGTACAGCTGCCGTAGAACGGCTTGTCAGGTATGTAGGAGCATAAACTCATCCTGTTGCTGAGATGAGCGGGCGTGTTGATTGTGTTGATTGCTACTCTCATGATCTCTTAGTAAATTTTCTGAGGCTCTGCCGTGTCTCCTAGTTCATTTCCTCTCTAGTTGTGAACTGTCTTGCATTTCCTTCATCTCTCATGTCTCCCTGGTCTTTGTTGAATTTCTCACATACTTTCTAAGATTTTGTACATGTGTCACGGGCTGTCGTGGTCGGTGTCATTCTCCCTGCATGTCCATGGCTGTCACTTGTGAGACTGTTCACCTATCCACTGAGAGATCTCCCGACCGCGACTCTTGACTCATCTATAAAATTTTGTCTCTTTCTTCTTTGTCTCCTTCTTCTTCTAGTTGTACTATTGTTTGACTTGTCTCAACAACTCAGCTAGACTCATCAGCTTCAACGGATTGGATTGGCACTCGACTTTGAACTCGCAAACCAGATCGTCCTCCTAGCTGCGACTGTTGGGTAGGCATCAATAACTTTAAGTCATCTCAACCTCAGGATGAAAACTGACACCACATTCAATTAGCTATTGTTCTCCGGGAAGCTCCATCATACTTCCTACTTCAGCGTCACATTCTCTACATAGTCCTTCTCAGGGGCCAGAATCCAGCCCGTAGAGACATTGTTTCTGTCTGTTGTTCTTTCTCTTTATCCTTTACTTGCCGTTTATTGTTTTCTTATCATCTTTCTGTTTAATCTGAAATCCCACAGCCTGGTTCAGGTTTATCACTTCAGTTTTTCTTTTACTAACTGAGGAGACATTCATTTGTTTGATGTTCCAGCTATACCTCCCAAAAATTGATGGCTACCCATTTTTAAATGTGTGCCAACAGAAAAAATTCCAACCCAAATTTAGTGGTTTTGTCCCTAATCCAGAAATACTGCAAGTGACCAAAATTTAATGGATGCACTACAAGCAAGGATTTCAACTTTTTGAAAAGAAACCAAAGAATCCAGCAGTGGAGGAGAAGTCACGCAAAGGCACCAGAAAAACCTGAGTGTCATATTCCTGCAAACAAACCTGCCACCCAAAGTCCAAATGCCCAGGCTGTGGAAGTGGGGGAATTCATATGGCAAATAGGGACAAAAAGGGAATGATGACCAATGCTCTAGGGGTGGAAGAGGGCAACCCAAAAGTGGAATTAAATGCGGTGGAGCTAGGGGCGGAATCATTTAATGAAAAAAATTTACACTGGCTTGCAAAGAAGGGCAAGAATGTCACCATAGGACTTGAAATTTTCACCTCCCACTCAATTTCCAATTTTTTTGAGCTCCTCATGGACCCAATTGATCTTTTAAAACCCATCCCTGTCTCAGTAGCAACCAAAAGTTTCAGTGCCTGTGTAATCAAGTTGGCAAAGTTCAGGGTTATCAACAAAACAGGCTCAATCACCATCAGTAATGTTTACTTGTGCAGGAAATCTAAATTCACCCTTATATTGGTGGAGAAATTAGGTTTGGGCAGAGATTTATTACACATTGATGGGGAAGGCCTCCTTTGTTTCATTGTTACAACCAAATTTGTCCTACATAGTATCCCAGTGAATAATTGATGGAAACTACCATGTCTCAAGAGATCAAAGCTCCTCCAAGCCTTATTTCTTCCACCTTTCAAAGAGTTTGTTTGCTTGCATGCCAAGTGGCTAACAGAGGTGGACTATCTCAATTTTGCTATCACTGTGTCATGCTTCAAGCTTAAGGGTTATTGTCTTCTCCACTTTGACATATCCTTCTCCTCAGTACCATCTACCTCAGTCCATTAGCATGACACAAAAAAAGCACAAAATCAATATTTCCCTCCACTTACCTCCTCTGGCTTGTGTAAAAACCTTCCAATCTTGGATACTGAATCAGTATATAATTGTGAATCTTGCAGTTAACTCTACTCCAGTCAACAATCCATTTGAGCTTTGCTCTTCTACCCTGGGTATCATCAACCCTTGGAATTCCATTCTTAGTCATGCACTCACACTAGCTTGAACCCATGTCAAGAAAGCCACATAAACTGTATAGTTTGCAAATGGAATATTCCCTTACCCTGCATAAGCTGTATCTGTACATTTTCATTGTATCACATTTAATTCCTTTCTTTTTCATCCGTTATATCTTTTTACACTTTTATTCTATTGTCTTGCAACTACTCTCTGACCTTGGAAACAAATGTACTGTTATTTCATTTCCCATTCCAGTCCTGTCATTCATTGCCTCATTGCTCTCTAGCTGTAGATGACCATCCGTTGGGTTGTATCTAGTCATCTTCAAACTAACTTATAAAGGCTGCATTTCTTGCCTGAAGATTGTCTCCTCAGTTAATTAATTCTATACTTTCTTGCATCTTGCTAAATCCATTCATTACATTTTTCTTGGATTTGGTTTCTTTCATCAGAAAACTTCTCCCCTCTCACTGTTTTTTGATTCAACCAATCATAGTTTTGCACTGTGCTGTTAGCCTTGCTACCTTGCATTTTCCCCTTGCACTCAGTCTCTTCCTTTGCGCTCACAATCATTTAAGGTTTCCCTATAGTACTTTGGGAAGTTGTGTGACACACTGACACCCTCATTTTGCACAGTACTTTGGGCCATGTGAGCTTTTAATGGATCAAAGAAATGTGCAAGAAAGGCTCATTTACAGGCCTGCCCCAATTCCCAACATAAAATTTATTCATGTGTGAAGAGTGCATCCTAGTTAAAAGCACCTGGACCAGGAATAAAACTGGGTCAGGTGACAAGCTTGAGCCTATGGACCTCAAGGTGTTGGATTTCCTTGGAAACTTCCAGGAGGTTTTTGATGGCTTAAATTATCTGGTTGTGTTCAGAGAATTGGCTCAACCTACTCTGAGGGCTTCCTGCTCAAAAAGAAGGGCAAGGTGAGGCTATCATTCATATGGTAAATTGAGCAGATGGGGCCAATGACTTAGAAGAAATTGAAGGCCTTCAGGACAGATGGTGGGGTTGAATTCACCAGCAAGGATTTTGAAACTTGAATGGAGGAAATGGGGAATACAAAATAAGCACAGCATGCAACAAAGGCCTCAGCAGAATTTAGTGCCTGAGAAGCTAAATCAAAAATTTTTAGAAATGGCAAGGAATGCCCTTGTAGCATTGGGGCTTCTCAAAAAAATTTGGGGTTGTGCCTACCTCTGGGCATATCATACGCACCAAAAAATATCAAAATTTATCACAGGGATAAAATCCCCTTATGAGCCTATGCTTAGAAGGACACAAAAACTGAGCATGGTGTGGTTATTTGGGGAGGTATTTTTCAAAAAAAAAACTAAAAAACCTGTGCCAGTCCAAAGTGGATGAGCTTGAATGGCGCAGAAGGCAGGCAGGAAATTCTTGACACTGTGGAACACAATAAAAAGTGTGTTTTTTGAGTCATCTATAGCTTATTTCCCATAATCAAAGGGCAGATTTATACCACTGGAAGCACCCAAGAAGGCTGAACTCACTACTTCAAATTCTCTCAACTGGCTCCTGAAAATGGCACTGGACCCCATCCCAAACCACTCCCTGAAAAAGCTGCTCAACAAGTATGACCAACATGCACATTTCCTCTCCATGGTAGTCCTCATTGGCAGTTTGATGGTGGAAGGCACCATACTCTAACAGGGTGAGAGGTTTTACAGATTATTAAGGTTAACTCACCTTTCCAAGGACCTCAGTGCAACTAGAACATATAAATCAGCAAGGAAGCATAGCAATTGGCATATATGGGAGCCAGCCTTTGCAAAGGAAATAAATCGTCTCAACAGGTTCCAAGTATGGCACTTTGTGCACCTTCCCAAGGGAAAGAAACTCATTTACCCACAATGGCTGACCATGGTCAAGCAAAATCAATATGGTTTCATCAAGGAACCAGTAGATACATACATTTTCTGGGGCTTCAACCAAGTCTGTGGGAAATATTACTACAACACATTTGCTCCATTTGGCACATTTACCTCTCTGAGGATGGTATTAGCACTTTTGGTAGTGAATAGCTGGTGAATCCCCTCCTTTTATGTGACTGTGGCATACCTACACAGAACAATTGAGTGGGATGTCTGGGTGAAACCACTCAAGGGCATTTCAATCCTGGCCAACCATAGTGGGATATTTTTGAAACTGGTGTATGGTATACAGCAGGGTTGTTGCTGTTGGTGGAAGTTTTTTACAGGATTTCTCAATGGAAAGGGCTTCTATGTGAGCTCTTAAAATGATTCCTTCTACCACATTAGGCAGGGGAACCACTCATTCTTAGTCTAGATCCACATTGACAATGGTGTGGTGGTTACCTTGATCAACACAGTACTAGGGGTGCTTTGGAAATAACTAGGGTCCAAAGTGCATTTGAAATGGCAAGACACAGTGGATAAAATTGTTGCAATCAGAATAGAGAAACTCAAATATTTCTATGAACTAGGCAAAACATTACTCACTCACAATATTTTTAAGAATTTAATGAAAGACACCACAAGGATGCAAGCAGCACCAATTCCCAACACCACCAATCTGACAACTATCAAGGAGTAAAAAGACCTGGTAAACCCAAAAATTTCCTAGTTTCACACCCAAAGTTCAATGTGCATTTTCCACATCATACTTTTGGCATATCCTATGCCTCAGTACCATCTACCTCAGTCTATAAGAGGAACACAAGCAAACACCTCATACAGCATGTCCACTTACTACCTCTGGCTTATAAAAAAATGGCCTAACAAATTTGGCAACTCAGTCTATCTCTGAAATCCTTGTAGTTCCATCCAATGACTAGTCAGCCATCCCATCAACCTTGCTTCTTCCATCTTTGGAATAAGATATTCCATTTTTGGTCATGCAAGCCACATTGGCTTAAATTTTGTATAGAAAGCCATATCAGTCAAAATTTATGCTTTCATACTAGTCCCACACCCTGCATGACCATATCCATCCATTTGCATTAACTTTAAAGTTCCTTGCTAATTATTCATTCCTCCTTGTATTTTTATTTACTTGCATTGTCTACTGTTTGCACTTAAACAAAAACCTCAGACAAACATTACTATATATTTTATTTAAACATTATTTTCCTTTCATTTCTTGTGTCATTTCTCCCAAGTTGTAGACAAATTTCCACCATGTTGCATCTTTTCAGCTTGCTACTATTTACAGACCAATCTGTCAAAAGTAACAAAAATGAACAAATAAAAAAAATATTAAATACTATCAAAACTACATGAAGGAGTAGGAAATCCTAGAATTTTATGTTTAATTATGATTCTCCACCCAAAATAAGTTTGGGTCACTCACTGACCACATCATAGAATTCCAACACCTTATATTCCTTATATTTTTTAATAAATTAACAAGAAAGTGGCCCAAAACCACAACACCACTAGAAGTGATCTTTTGGTCATTATAATGCTCCAATTGTATGGTCACCTGTAGGTTTTACAACAAAATTGTTTTCATAATTTGAGTGTTGTATTTAGTTTAGGAGTTATGGCTGGATTTGTGTTCTGTTGCAATTCCCATGTGCAGCCCCGCATCTCCATAATGCTAGATACATGCGCCAAAACCCCAAAAAACTGAAACCTGACAGGAGAACCACATGCAATATAGACCTGTCCACTGCCCGCATTCAAATTTCAAAATACCGCCCGCAGTTTTCAAGCCAGCGTGTGTCAAACAGCCAGTGGAAACTGCTGACAACAAAGTACAGCACCAAACAGCTACAAATAGTATGCATGCAACATGCATATGTAAAAAAGTGACTAAAAGACAGGGGATACTTTGAAACCTCTAAAAATCAAATAAAACCATATAAAATCAAATGATAAAACAGAAAAATCAGAGAAAGCAATGATACAGGTTGTGACAAAAACAACATCATCAGATCTTTAAAAACCACAAAACATACCAAGGAGTTCCCATAGAAATAATTCAAAATATTAAAAATGATAAAAAGAAGACTAACAATCTAAAAAAATGCTCTTTCAATCATTTTCATGAAATACTTAATACACAAAATTAGGAAATAAGTCAATACTGTAAGATAACACATGAAAATAAAGACAGTATTTGAAATAGAAATTCCACATAAAATACTGCCAAATCAAGAACAGCTGAGTTAAAGCACTAATAATGAATTCCAAACTAGCCCTGGACATTTTTTTAGCTTAATCCAACAAGCACTACCCAATCTACATGCCCTGGGAAGGCCCCTTCACCCCAAAAATGTATATATGAAGTACCTTTTTGTTTGTTTAAAAAAAATTAATTTTTTATATCAATTCACGCCCCATTTCCATCTGTGATAAAGTTTTTATAAGAGATAAACAAGTGATTTATGGCCCCAGTCTGATATTATAATCATTGATTCTGAAACCATTATTAATTTCATTGAATAAAATCAGCCAAAACACCCCAAACTTTGACCTGAGACCCTTTCAACCATGAATTCCTGCAGTATCCTTGTGAGCAAATTACTTCAAATTAATTTAGTTTCTCCCTGCCTGGGCCTGTGTGCTGTTAATCCAAGCCATACTGTCATTCCCTTGGGTATTACCCCTTTGAAGTAATTCTGAAGGAGCCCATTTCCCCAGGGTTTTATACTGTCCAAAGTGGCCTCCTGATGAGAGGCTGTTTAAATGTAAAGATCCCCAGTTTTTTATAATATGTGAACCCTTTTAAAAAATATTGAAAAAAATTCTAACCATAACAATTCAAACCTTTATATTTCTTCCATTATTATTAAAATTTTGAAGCATTTACCAGCCTTATTTTTGTAGATATCCTTATTCCATTAATAAATCACTTTCTGTCGCTAAAAAACAGCAAGATTTATTGAATCAGGAAGCTGAAAATTGGGTTTTGGGCAGGGAAATATCCAAGATTAATTATTATTTAATTTTCCAAATTCTTCAACCAGGAATTACTTTCATAATAAGTATAAACACTTATTTTAATTTTTTTTCAATTTTTCCATTGGATCATAAAAACAATGGAGAATGGATTTCAGCTTACTGATACCAGGAACTTTACATTCCTTGAGATTCAGCAAGTGATATTGGTTTTGGAACAATAATAATTCCAAGAAAACACATGAAATGCTGAAAGATATTGATATAATAAGAGCAAGTGCAAAGTTTGAAGGTTGGCTTGGTTATAATGGTTTAAATATATTTTTGAAGAGGAGCCACAGTTTATACAAAACTGGGGATCTTAATTTTCTTCAAGGGGCCCTTTTCAACCGTGTAAAGACCTTGGGACAATGAGGTCCTAGGTGATTGATCAAAAGGGGTTCACTGAAGGGAATGGGTTGACTGGCTGTCTGACAGCACTTATTCTTGGAGGCAAGGAGGAGATAACTTACTTGTTTAAGCAGAAAATCCAAGATACTTGCAGAAATTCATGGTTTGAAGGGGTCTCACAACAATTGGTGGGGTTTTTGCTGATATTCTTCAATGGAATTAATGATGGGGTTAGAATTAATGATTATAATATCAAACTGAGGCCATAAATAACTTTTTTACCATTCATCAACACTTGATCACGGATGGCAATAGGTCTGTATTGATTACTTAAAAATTACTGGGGCTTAAATAATCTAAAAAGGCTGTATATACATCTTCTTGGGGTAAGAGGACCTTTCCAGGGCACGTGGAGAGATTTTTGCCAGTGGGCTACGGCTAGAAGACTGACCAGGGCTAGTTTGGAACATATTATAAATTCTTTAAATCAGCCGGACCTTTCTGTGTCATATTTATGGGTGAAATAATTATCAGAATCTGTTTAAATGTCAATTTGATCTTTTTACAGTTCTGGAATATTTCCTAATTTTGTACTGGTTTCTTTTGAGTGAAATGATCAGAGGTGAATATTTGTAGATTCCAAGTCTTCTTCTGAAAATTTTGGTTATTTTTACTAATTTTTAGTGGAAGTTGTTGGTATGTTTTGTGGTTCATAAAGATTTCATAATAACATTTAAATGACAACCTTTATTATTATTTTCCCCAATTTTTCTGTCTTATATTTTGAATTTCATAATTTTTATTAAATTTTCAGAGGTTTCAAACACCCATTCATCTGTCAGTCAGGTTTTTACATATGCATGATGTATGCATGCAGGTTTTAGCCTGTTCCTTCTGTAGCTGGCTTGTCAGGAGTGGGGCGGTTATTTTTGAAGGGCACATGCTTGACAGCTGTGTGCGGAAATCCAGAATTCAGGGCCAGCAGCATATTGCATGCAATTTTCTTGAAAGGCGCCTACATATTGAGTTTCAGGTGCATGTACCCTTGCTGTTGGATGCGGGGCTGCGCCCAGGAATTGTGACCAAACACAAATCCGGCTGTAACTCCTAAAATATACACAACACCTCAATTCTGAGTGAATTTTAGGTGTGAAACCTATACATGAGATTGTGTCTGATATTTTAAAATGGCCAAAAAGTGCCTCAGTGGTGCTGTGTCTTTCTTTTCATTTCTTTCTTTAATTTGCAAGAAAATAAGGCGCTGGAATCAAAGGGTGGGGTCAGTGAGTGACCCTATCTTGTTTTGGGTGAGGAATGCAAATATGCAATAAAATTTCACAATTTTGCACTCTTTTCATTTTTATTATTCATTTTTATTCAAATTTGAGAGGTTTATCTGTATAATTAGCAAGCTGACATTCCCCCAATCCAAGATATGTCTATATCTGAAAAACATTTTGTGTTCAAGTCTCTTATTGGCTCTATAATTTCTTGTGTGTATGGTTCCATCTGGAATTTTGTTCCAGGTAGCCATTCATCTTTATCAGCAGATTCTCCTTTATATCTGACCAGGTAAATTATAATATCTTTGCCATTGATCCATTCCGTCTTGTCTTTAAGGATCTTGCTGATTTTCCCTTTTCTTTTATCAGGGTTAGCTTCCACAGTCATTTCTGGTGGAGGGATTTTTCCTCCTTCCCTTTGATTAAATTTTTTTATTAGGCTTACTGGGAATACTGGGTGTTTCCTGGAAATTTCATCACTCAGGATCACTTCTAAAGCATTATTTCAATGAAGCTTCTTGATGGTGAATGGTCCTACAAAGGCAGGTCTCCTTTTTGTGTTTCCCAAAAGGTTGTTAAAATTAGTGGTTGAGATCAGGACTTGGTCTCCAATTTTAAAATCAGGTTTGTTATGAGTTCTATCTTATCTCTGTTGATTGTATTCAACAGCCTCTTGAACACATTAAGCAGCATGTTTATTGGCTATGTCTATCATATTCTTGAAGTCTACTGAGATAGGATTTATATTCACCATGTCTTTATTAAGGCTGTCTTTGTGTAGCTTTTGTATCCATCCTCTTTCCAGGACATAGGGAATTTCTTTTGGGGTAGAATTTTTTCTGCTGTTGTAAGCCATTTCCTGAGTAGTTGAACAACTAACCCAGTCATGGATATAATCTGTGTTCTTGTATTCTTATCCAAAGCAGCAGAATATTCTGAGGATATCCTCTAAAGTCTGGATCATTCTTTCAGCTTATCCATCAGTTTGGGGATGATAAGCTGTGGAGAAGGATAAGTTGGTTCCTAACATGTAATGAAGATTTTTCCAAAATTCAGAGGTAAGCTTGGGATCTCTATCACTTATGATAATCTTGGGAACTCCTACATCTGCAATGAGTCTGTTCCAGAATGATAGAGCTACATCCATAGCAGTATCATCTTTGTGGTTGGGTAAGAATTTGGCCTTCTTGGTGAACCTGTCTACTATGAGTAGGACTGATTTTAAGAGTAAGCTCCTCCTGGAGGTAGTCCTGTAAAAAATTCCATATTGATAATTTCCCATTTGTTCTTGGGTTCAGTGATCTTCTGTAATAAACTAAATCTCTTTCCAGTAGTTCTGTTAAATTTTTGGCAAGTTTCACAGCTGGAAAAATACTTGATGAAGGAGTCTCTCCATTTAATCCACCAGGCTGTTTGTTTGAACCTTTCTAAATTCCTGTCAGTAGATAATTTTCTAGAGGAGCAGTTATCATGACATTCAGGTAGTATATGTTTGATATGTTCCTCATTAATCAAGACTAGGACATTGGAGTGTTTATGTCCGTAATATACTGATCCATCCAATAAAGTGAATCTTCCAGCTTTGTATATTTTAAGTAATGGATCAGGAAAGCTGTTGATTAGTTCAGATGGAGGGTTAGTGCTTTCCATGATAGAGATCAGGATTCTCATACTAGGGCTGTAAGTTTTCCTGATGGATTCAAACAAACTTTCATCCAATTCATAGATATGTATCCCATTAATTGGAGCTTCAAGGTCAAGCAGTTTTATATTCAATATGGCAAAAATTTCATGATTTTGTGGGTCGTGAGCAGGGTTGCTAGATTCATGGGATAGAGAATTTGTACTCAGACTATCAGAATTATGGTGTTTGCTACCAGCTTGATGGACTATAGTCATCTTTCCTCTATACTGCTGAATGGCTATCTGCCATCTCAAAAATATGCCTGCTAGGGGTTTTCATGTTAATTATAGTTCTAACAGCATTTCAATCAGTGATCAACACAAATTTAGTGCCTTAAAGCTATTAATGGAGTTTTTCTAAAGCCCATAAAAGAGCAAGGCATTCCATTTGGCTGGAACCATATCTTTTCTCAGTATCCTTGACCAGTTTAGAGATGAAGAGTATTGGTTTTTCTACTGGTTTATCATTTTCTATGATTTCCTGGTGAATGGCAGCTCCTAGTCCTTCCATGCTAGCATCTATGTATAGCTTGAACATTTTGCTGTAATCAGGTTGGATTAGCACAGGGGCTGTGGTCATAGCTACTTTGATTTCTTCATAATTCTTTACCCTTTCATGAGTCATCTCAAAGAGAGTGTTGTTGTTGCAAATTTTGTAAAAAAATTTAGTCAGTAATGCAAACTTGGGTAATTAATTTCTGTAATAGCTGCAGAAGCTGATGAAAGACAATATTTCAGCCTTTTTTTGGGGCATTATTCTATTCATAACAGCAGCCATCTTGCTTTCATCAGCTGTGAGGGTTAGACCAGATGATATTTGCCCTAAGGCCTTGAGTTCTCCATATCCAAAGGTGCAATTCTTCATGGATACTTTAAATCCTATGGTAGAGATAGTTTTCAGAACTAATATTACTTTTTCCATATGGTTAGTCCAATCATCAGTGTAGATGATGACATCATCAATGTATACCATCATCAAGCCTTGCCTAATAAACTGGCCTAGTGCTGTGTCCATCATTCTTTCAAAGTGGAAGGGAGAATTTTCAATTCCAAAGGGCATTCTTAAATACTCATATATCCCTAGGTGGCATATTTTTCTCATGAATTTCCTACTATCAGGACTTATGGAGATCTGGTGGAATCCTTTCAACATGTCCATGGTAGTGATAAACTTAGCCTTTGAGAGATAATGGAGAGAATGGTCAATCCTAGGTATAGGATAGTAGTCAGCTTGAGTGTATTTATTCAGCATCATAATGTCTCCAATCATTCTTTATTTGTCATTATGCCAAGCTGTAATCACTGGTGCAGTGACATCTAATTCTTCATTATGTCCTAATTTCCTTAAAACTTGTAGGTCTATTAATTCCTGGATGTGAGTTTCAAGGGCAACTCTTGATGTTGGGATAGAAGGGTAAGCAGTTCTCCTAAGATTTGTAGGCTAAGGAGCTTTACTTTTTGAGGTAAGAATCATTTGATGTCCTTTAATATTACCAATAGGTTGATCCTTAGTGCAAAATGCATTTTGATTTTCAAAGCAAAATTGGAGAATATCCCATTTTTGGTCTTCACTGAGCTGGGAATTCAAAGCTCATTGGGAGAATTATTCTTGGTTGAAAGTCTCCAAGTGTTTCTCATAGGTAGAATCAGAAGTTTGAGCATTAACATGGCATATTTGTAACTTCTTGTTCCAATTTCCTCCTACAGTAAAGTATCTACCCTTACGTTGGAACACATCTATTCCATACAAGCATATAGAATCATTTCCCGAAATGAAGTAGTCACATAATCCATTTTGTAGTAACAAAAATTCAATTTCCAGTTTAAGTGATCCTTTAGAGTGAGGGAATGTGATATCTGCTGTCCATACTCCAATAGCATTTAAAGATGAATTTAAACTTCTGAACTTAGCTTGTGGTACTGGTATCAAGTTTATTTTCCAATTTGAATCCTTTTTTTCTAAATAAGATGATCCAACACAAGAGCAAAAGGCTCCACTATCTAGCAATACCTTAACTGGAGAACCTTGGATTAGACCAGTAGCATAGCAAGTTTTACCAGAAGTGTAATTTTTGCCGGCAGAGGGTTTGCAATTCAAGGTTTTAGCTTCAGAAACGTGTTGAATCTACATGTGGGGATTCCATTATTGGGGAAATTTAGAATCTTCATGGACAGAGTTTATTCTCATTGAGGATTCTAGATTCCCTTAAAGGAAATTGATTGTGTTAGTGATAATGACTTCACACTCAGATATTGAACCATCAGTTTCATCAAGATGAGGATCAGGATTATTGTCATACTCTTCTCTTTTAATAGGATTAATCCTTCTCCTGGGTTGAGGAAAATCAGGTCTTCAATTCCCTGTCTGTTTACAGCCCCATCATAAATTTTCCTTGGTTTCTGATTTCTTCTTTAATTCCAATTTTGGGGTAGAAGAATACTTGGTTTTAGTTTTGTATTCTTCTTAGGTCAGAATCCATAGGAATATACCAATCAGAGTATAGAGGTCAGAATCCATAGGCATTCTACATTGTGCACTGTGGCTAAGGTGTCTAGGACATAATTTGAGGATTCTTTCATGAATCTCCTCTTTGTCAGCATTAGGGTAGAAGCAACCCAACATCTTGTTTTGTTCTAGAAACTATTTATGAGGTTTATCCTTTGAAGGATCAAAGAATGAATTTTCAAAGGTCTTCATCATCTTCCTTTTCCAAATTCTGGTTCCAAACTGGTATTTAATCAGTCCTTTCAAAGAGTTCCAAGATTGAGATCCTACTTCTTCTCTCTTTTTTATGAACCAATCTAGGGCTAATCCTTCAAATAGTCTGGGAAGCATTGCTACTGCTATAGTATCTGGGAGTTCATATGAAGCAATATTATGGTAAATGAATTTGATTAAGCTGATATGCTTTTACTCTCATTCTCCTGGGAACTTAGGCAATTCAGTTACAGCGGGAAAGAGTTTTAGGGCTTTTTCCACCTCAGGAGTTGGGCTGGGTCTCCAAGATTCATTCCTTATGGTTGCGGTTTTATGGGGGAGGTTAGGAGTAACACTCATTCTGATGGGCTTTTCTTCTTCTAAGTTCACCAGGGAGGGACCAGTTGCATTGAGTTTAAGTTCCCTAAGTTCATTCTTAACCCTTTCTAGTTCTAAATCAATCTTACTGCTCAGCAAGTCTATTTTATTTAC
The DNA here is from genome assembly GCA_025617555.3 of Puccinia polysora. Taxonomy (NCBI): domain Eukaryota; kingdom Fungi; phylum Basidiomycota; class Pucciniomycetes; order Pucciniales; family Pucciniaceae; genus Puccinia; species Puccinia polysora. The sequence goes on from CM062638.1 coordinate 17,876,584, forward strand.
TAGGTGAGCAGAGGGGCTATCAGTTTTGTTCTTATTTCTCCTTTAATTTGTTCAATGGATAGGAGAATTTCTTCTTGAACTGAAGAGTAAGTGTTGTTTATATTTTTATTCATGCATACCTTATCCATATTGATAGTATCCTTCAGTTTTGTGATTTCTAACTGGCTGGTCTTAAGATGAGCAGCTTGATTCAGGATTACTTTGTTCAGAATTTGAATGGCCTTATCCAATTGTTTATGAATATTGTCTAAATTTCTGCTTAATACGTTAAATTTATGTAAAACATTGGTAGAGAAAGCATTAAAGATAGTTGTAACACTATGATCTAATTGTGATAAACTTCCTGCCATTTCTGAGCTAAAGATATTATATTGTCCCAATCTTTGAGATTCCTCATCTTTTGGTGACTGTAATCCCTCATTGTTTTTGGGTCTTTTGCCTTTAACTTTGCTAGTTTTTCCCAAGGATTCCAATTCTCCACATATTTTTATACCTCCTTGCTGGGGATGAATTTCTGAAGGGCTATCTGTGGGCTATTTGCCTGTGATATTGCCTTTCTCATGGCTGCCACATCCTCTTGGTCTTGGGCCAATTTGTAGGCCTCCCAATTTTTGATATTACGCTGGATTCTCCGGTTAAGAATAGGAGGAGAGGATGTGGAGGAATCTTGTGACACCAAGAGGGGCGGATCCTGGAGTCAAAAGAGGGCACTCAGGCTCAAGTAAGTAAGAAAAGATGGTGATTAATTGGCTGAACTAGTACTTAGTTTAAATAGATTAGATACAAGCGAAAATAGTAAAGAACCAACTTGTGGTTTTGATAATAACAAGTATAATTAATAATAAATGAGAAAAAGCCAAAGAACTATCACATAATCAGTGACAGGCAGTATGCAACAAGGCAGAGACGCAACAGGCAATAAGCCAGGACATAAAAGCTATCAAAAGAAGAGTGACAAGTACAATGAAACTGAGGCATTAATTCAAGCTGATTTGGTGATTCAACAAACATTAGAATTAAGAAAGATAAAGATAAGAAAGCAGTTTCTTAGAGATAAGAAGACCTATAGATGAACAGTGATCAGGGCTCATGGCTACAAGATTTGATGAAAGAAGCATAGTCAGACTACTTGAACTAGCATTCTTTCAGACTTAATCATGACTTAATATTAAAACAATCAAGCAATAAGAGCAAAAACTGATTAGAGATATGAGAGATTGTATTTAATCATAACACACTACTTTTATGGGGCCCATAGTACTGAAAGATAACTTATATTTAAAGTTATTTTCATTTAATGATTTTTTTATATTTAATCAAGAAAGGAATGAGGACACTAGTTGCCAGAATTCCAACACCAATGAATCACATAGTCCTTTACTAGGAACTTTATTTTGGACTCCTTGGCTGAGTCCAACTGGGGTTGCTTGGACAGAGGCGTAGCCTCTGGGGATAACTCTCTTCGTGAGGGAGACTTCTCCAACAATTGATTGGTTGAGTTGGATGGTGCGGGCGCTGGCTGGTCTTGCGGTGCTCGTGTTGGAGGTTTGAGTCCCCTCATTGTGATTGCTACGGGAGCTCTTACAGGCGCCCATTTCTCTGGGCAAAGGTCCATAAGAAGGGGATCTTCTGGGTGCGCAGGTTTTGGGCCTGTTTTTCAACATAGTACAAAAATAATTAAGTTTTTCTCAAATTTTTTTTTAAAAAAAAGTTAAAAAAAACATGAATAAATTTTTATTTATTTTTTTAATTGATTTTAGCTTACTTAAAAATAAGTTAAATGGTACTAAGTCTTTGTTGGGTTTGAAGGCTACTTGTTTGGTAATCCAGGGGGGTCCTGATGAGTACCCAAGAGGTCTTGGCTTAGGTACAAAGATCCATGGTCTGAGCATCTTTTCAACAGGTCTTGCTCAATAAAATCAGCAAGAGAAAATTTTCTTTCCAGTGAAAAAATAAAAAATCAATCATTCAAGGATATTTCCCAGCCAGACCCCCAGTTTTCAGCATAGTGATAAAAGGAACTTTGAATTCATTTAGCTTCAGCAAGTGATATTGGTTTTGGAACAATAATAATTCCAACAAAACACATAAAATGCTCAAAGATATTGATATAATAAGAGCAAGTGCAAATTTTGGAGTTTGTTTTGGTTAAAATGGTTTAAATAAATTTTTGAAGAGGGGCCACATTTTATACAAAACTGGGGATCTTTATTGAAACAACCTCTCTTCAAGGGGCTCTTTTGAACCGTGTAAAGACCTTGGGACAATGGGTTCCTAAGTGATTGCTCAAAAGGGGCTTACTTAAGTGGAATGGGTGGACTGGCTTCCTCACAGCACTTATTCCTGGAGGCAAGGAGGAGATAAAATACTACTTTGAGCAGAAACTCCAAGATAATTGGAGAAATTCAAGGTTTGAAAGGTTCTCAGGACAATTGGTGGGTTTTTTGCTGATATTCTTCAATGGAATAAATAATGGGGTTAGAATTAATAATTATACTATCAGACTGAGGCCATAAATAACTTTTTTATCACTAATAAACACTTGATCATGGATGGCAATAGGTCTGGATTGATTACTTAAAAATTACTGGGGCTTAAAAAATCCAAAAAGGGAAGTATATTGCCTTTTTGGGGTAAGAGGACCTTCCCAGAGCACGTAGAGAGGGTTTTGCTTGTGGGCTAGGGCTAAAAGACTTGCCAGCGCTTTTTTGGCACGTAATCTTAGTTATTTTAATCATCTGGACCTGTCTGGGTCATATTTATGGGTGAAATAATTATCAGAATCTGTTTGAATGTCAATTTGTTATTTTTACAGTTCTGGCATATTTCCTAATTTTGTATTAGTTTCTTTTGAGTGAAAGGGTAAGAGGTGGTTACTTGTAGACTCCAAGACATCTTATGAACATGTTGGTTATTCATCATAATTTTTAGCCAAACTCCTTGATATGTTTTGTGGTTCATAAAGATTTGATAATAACATTTAAGCAACATCCTTTATCAATTATTTTTGCCCATTTGTCTGTCTTATATTTTTAATTTCATACTTTTTATTTCATTTTCAGAGGTTTCAGACACACCTCTATCCATCATTCAGGTTGTTTCATGTGCATGATTTAGCCTTTTCCTGCTGTTCCTGGCTTATCAGGAGTGGTGCAGTTATTTTTGATGCACACATACCTGACAGATACGTGCAGGAATCCAGCATCTGCGGCCAGAAGCATATTGCATGCAATTTTCTTGACAGGCGCCTAAATATCAATTTTCAGGTGTGTTTAAACTTGCCATGTGGTTGCAGGGCTGCATGCTGTAAGACTCCAAACGGTGCTGGCCGTAGGAATTTCTTTGGAGGGGAAAGGTGCTTTTTAGGCTGCCCTCCTGAAGTTTAAAAAAATATTTAAGTGAAACTGGAATCAATTTCCAGAACCTTGTGAATAATAAATCAATGAGAATGGATAAGTTTGATATTAATTGGTAGCAAAAGAACAAAATTATCTAATGCCGGATGGTGTGGGAGAACAAAACACATTAGATTTTGTTCATACTTCAATATAAAAAGGCAGTTGTAAATCAGAATGCCCACAATCTAATAACTCTGGTTGTCAGAAGAAGATTATGAAAGATCAAATCAATCCCAACCAACCTCCAGGTTCTCAATGAACCTGCCCAACTCTCCGCAATCAAGCGCTTGAAGGCAGCAAGATAACTGTGGTGACTTTAAAAAACAAATCAATTTGTTTTATGAAGCTTCAGAAACAAAGCAGTAACTAATTTTAACAGTAATAACCCAACAATCCTCAAGGGACTCAAGATTAGCATGGCAAAATTTAACCTTGAGGAAACAAAGGGAGGTTTAACACTCCAGGTTTTCAGCTTAATAGAAGCTCTTAGTCAAACGTGACTGATTCTGGAAGGACAATCAAAGAATGATCAAGCCCATTATGGTAAAAAAAGGATCCTGGAGTGGTATAACACACTCAAGAATTCAAACAAATGAATTTTTCTTCAAAAAGCAAGGCTATTGGTTGGTGATAACTGATAAGGCCACAGAGGGGCGGATCAAGTATTTGAGTTTGGAGGCTCAAGGATCAGAGGGAAATCATGGATAAACCCTGGAGAAAGATGATGATAAAGATGCTCAGATAAGCAGGAGCAGATGGAAACAGGCCCCATGGATTTATTGATTCACTCAGATGATGGATGATACAATGAAAATTGGGACAAAGGAAAGGTAGAGCCCCTCCTTTTATGGGCAAGAGACCCTGTTGGCTATTTAAAATTGGATGAAACAAATTTTAGGGGGAATGTATATAAATATAAATTATTACCCAATGAAAGATTGATGATGGTGATGAGAAAATACGGACTTGCAAATGAATGATCATGAAATAAAAGAAAATATATAAAAGGAAAAAAGAAAATTAATAGGGGAAAACAACCCAGTGGGTGGAGATCAGCACTGCAAGATGAAAAACCTTTCAAGCGGTGGATGGAAAGCCACATGGACAACTGCAAGCCACACAAAAAACCTCAAGAGAGGATGAAAGATGGATTTATGGGCAACAGCAAAATGGGGCAAGATCAGATAGCATTTGGATAGTGTAATTGCTTGTTGCCTTCTGGAGGAGGAGCAAGCAAGTTACAAAGATGGGTCAATTGTGCAAGGGTGACTCAGGCCTGTTGATGGTACCCTTTGATCAGGATGATGATGAAAATGGCTAGGGGTAGGATCAGATGGGTAAGAGCAGCATTGGGAATGAAAAATGCAAGCAAGGTTGCAAGGGAGGATGGAGGATAGTGAGAAATGATTAATAATCATTGTTGTCAAAGTTAGAGGTTGATGGTGTTCATGATCTCTGAGAAGATGAGATTAATGGGATTGATGTTCTCAATGATTCTTGTTTTTCAGTCCTCTCATTTTCATTGTTGTTTCCATCTGTTTTTCTTCATGGAAATTGTCAGTAGCTTGAGTCTTCTGAGTATGTGTGATGTGATAATGGAATGATGAGAGGATTGGTGTGCGCGTGCTCAGCCCAAAAAATCAGATGCAAACCACAATGATAGGGAGTTGAACACAGGGCCTGATTAATTGAACACCCTGGGGAGCCTTTGACCACTAGTACAGGGAGAAGTTGAGAAGAGAGAAAAAAGGAAGGTTGCCATACCAACACACATCCTTTTTTTTTGATAGAAAGATGAAAGGATATATTGAAAGGATATACATAAAAAGAATTTTAAAATTTTCCATTTTCTCTGAGGTGTCCCAAATTGGCCACAAAATCTCTCCCTAACTTACTGACTGTCCCTAGTCTGCCTCTGGATTTGAAGATAATAAGACAAAAAAAGGAGGAAACAAAGAAATTTAAACAGAAGAATGGTGATTTCTTGATCTTGAGAGTGATTGAAAATTTTAAAAATATCTTGATCCATCCAAAAAAGCCCTAGAAGCGGCATAGATAAAGCACAGAGGGCGTCCCAGGTTCTCACGTATGTGGCATAAAGTAGAGTTTTAAAACAAAAACGCAGCAAAAAACCCTGGTGGTGCACAATTGGGAGGATTTACTTCTGGGATAAGTTGCCTCCACAAAAATAAAACCTTTTAACTTGATCAGCAGAGAAAATTCTGCCCAACTGAGTATCATCCAGGTCTTCCAAAAAATAAGATCTTCCCCTGACTTGGCAAACCACCCAATAAGGACCATTCCAGCAATTCAAGAAAGGCTTTTTCCACTGGGTCTCCAAGGATTGATTATAAGCCAAAACTAGATTAATAGGATTTAAGGGATCCCTGGTTCAATTTGAGTGCTTTTATTCCCAATACTGAACCAATTTCTCTCTTCATTCCATCATTTTCTGATCAGATTCATCACAAACATGTTCACTATGCTCCAGTTTCTTGGATGTGGAAACTAATATATCAGTGATTGAAGACACCTGCTCCCATGAGATACCCAAGAAAGATTTAATTTCCAGATCCAAAGGAAGAACTGCTCTTTTGCCAAAGATGATTTCATAAGTTAAGGAGCCAGTGGTTTGTTTGGTTGAGATTTGATGAGAGAAGAGAACCAGAGGAAGAAAATTGTGAAAATTCTTCCCACTTTCACAAGCCAGTTTGACAAGTGCAGCCTTCAAAGGAGCATGTCCTTGTATTTCAGGATAATAAGGAGTGGTAACCCTATGTTTTCCAGGAAGAGGTTGGATCATTTCAGCAAGTTTTCCACCAAATTCAGAGCCACAATAAGTAGAGTAAAATGAAGCCGAGCAGTAATACATGGTCCAATTCTCATAAAGGAAATCTGCCACTGATTTAGAGCTAAGATTTTTAAGAAATTTTGCTTCAACCCATCAATAAAAATCATCTCCAGCCACAATGAGGTACTTAGCACAACCTGCCTTCATGTGAACCACATCCATAGCAATCTTTCAAAAGAAAGTGGATTCCCCAGTAGGATAATGAATTTCAGCTTGAGGCATAATATCATGTTTTTGAAAAACTTCACAAGTCTTGCACCATTGAGAAACAGATTTCTTCGGAGATGGCCACTGTCAGCTTGCTACTATTGCAGAGAAGGCTGCAAAAGTAAAAAATAAAATAAATAAATAAAAATATTCTTAAAGGAGAAGTAATATTTAAAATATTATTTCAAATTCTGATTCTACATTAAAATCAGGGTAGGGTCACTGACTGACACCTACCTCAAATTCCTACTGCTAAAATTTTTAAATAATTTATGAAAATCTAGCAAGAGACGCGGCCTTGGGATTTTGGTCATTTTAATATTTCACATGATACCCCACGTATAGTTTTCAGTGAATTTTGTGTCAGAATCCAAGAATTCTGTGATTTAGAGGAGTTACGGGCAGAAATGTGATTTGTCACAATTCCCGCATGCAGCCGGGGAAACCAACACATCCGTGCGCGGCTGAGCAGAAGAACTGCCATCCTGTCTGCATACTCTGACAAGCTGTGTACACAGCTCCGGGCATCTGACAGGTATGCAGCCGTGGGACTACGGACTGACAGAGTGACAGATGGCTTGAGAGGCCCAGGTACCACGTAAAGGTGCTACACCCCCAACAGGGACATACTAAATATTTAATAAATGTCCCCATGGATAGTAGATAGTCCAAAAATACATAAAATTATATTAAAATACTTAAATAAACTTTCTAAGTATTTTTTATAAAATATAATAAAAATACCAAATATGTAAAAAATAAGATGACTACAGTTTGTAAAATATCTTAAAATACTTTAAATATACAATTGTGAGAACTTCAAGACATCAGTATGTCTGTGAAATACTAAGGGTGCTGATTTTGTAAAAATGTTACATGTATTCCCATAGATTATATCTTTATTAATTATTTCAAGTAAATCAACAGAATTTTGAAAATAAGGAGCAAAATCAATATTATGATTTTAATCCCATCAGCTAATACATAATGAGAACCCATCTGACATCAGCTTACCCGTAGAGTTGCATACTAAAAAACTATATTAACATCTTGGGAATATTGACTAAGGATAATTAATGAAATAATGATCATGTGAATAGATTAGTGTCATTCACATGTCAAAACATCAATCAAAAGGTAGAATCATCCCCATACCCTGTAGAATTAGATGTCACCCGTGCTACAGAACCAGAAAAACATGACAGGATACCACTGGTTACCCTGCTAGCCTTAGCACCTGTCCCTTTGAGCCCCTGTATCCCTCAGAAGGATGGAATTGGGACTCAAAAAGCTATAAATATAGAGCTCTTTTGAGGTTATTGATACCCAGAGACCCAGTTATATTTACATCCAGAAACTGTTCCAAGGTAATTAAATACTTATAAAAGATAAGTAGGTGATTTATTGCTTTAGTCTGATTAATAATATCCATACCTAAACCCTTTTTATCAATTTAAACTGCTGAACAACCTTTTAACCACAGCAATAGTTTTAACCCATCAGTGCACATCCCATACAGGTACATAAACAATTCAATAATATACAAGTGAGTTTTAGTATGCTTTTTTTGTTGTGGCAGCTTGGTTACATGGCCCTTCAACTCCACCATATATTTTGTATATATATTATCTTTGGGCAATATCTCCTTTAAGAATATAAATTAAAGGTTCCAAAGTAACCAGGTATACATGTTTTCAAATTGAATTCCCTGAGGACAGGTGTTAAAGATCCCCAATATTTTTGTGGCCACTCTATTAATTTATTTAATAATCAATTTATTTAATAATCAATTTATTGATATTGATTAATAATATTAAACCATAACCAAACCAACCAACCTTGCAATAGCTTCATTCAAATATTTTATGGATTTTGCTGCATTTATTGAATAATATATTTATTATTTATTGCATCACCTCTGGTAGCTAAAGTATAGCAAGGGTCTTGGTATCCAGGAGGCTGACAGCCACCAGAATGTTTAGGATAATTGTTGATAAGTTTTGGTTTCCGCACAATTTCCAAGTCCCTCATGGAGACTTTCAAGGATTAAATCTTGTTTAGAAGGGATAGTAACAACAATGAGAGCACAAGAATTTCCTCTTTTCATAAGCCTACAACCTTGTACAAAGAAATTAGAGGACTTCCTTTTAAGAAATTTAAATTCTTTAGCAGAAAGATCAGAAGATTTTTGAAGAGTTGAAAGGTAATGCTCTAATTTAATCCAGAACCCTTGCTGAAAGCCAGAATAATCTTTAGAGGAGAAGGAGAAGAAAGGTTGGATTAAAGGTTCTTCTTCATCAAAATCTATTCCAACATCAGATTCTTTATCTCTAAGAGGATATTGAGGTAAAACATCAGGCATGGTGAAGGATTTTCCAGGTCTGTGAGCACTATCAAAAGAGAAAAGCTGAATAAAGGCCACCCAACAATTCATAGGAGCATTTTGGAGGCTGGGAGCATTTATCATTTCAATGATGGATCAAGGGTCAACTTTTAATTTGAAATGTTGACCCAATAGGAAAGTTTTGAGCTTCTTCAACATTTGAGCCACACCCCAGAGTTCCAGTTTTGGTTGAGAGTATCTGGATTCTAAATCTGAAAATAACAAAGATTCATAGAAGGCAGGAAGTTCCAAACTATTTTAATCTTCACAATTAAGGACAGCCCCAAAAGATTGATAACTACAATCAACAGCCAGCTTTATCTTGCCAGCTCCAGGTCCATAAGAGGTTTTTTTCAAAACAATGTCTTTACCAACAATCATTTTGAGAAACTGAACCAAATGTTGGAAACCTTGGTTCCAAATCCATTCAGCTTCTTTCCCTGTTACACAACGCAAGGGAGCACAGATTTTGGATAAGGATGGGATAAAGATTTGAACATAAGTTACAACACCTAGAAAGACTCTAAATTCAGTAGGATTGATTGGAGTGGGTCAAGATATGATCTTTTTGCCTTTGGCTGGTACAATCCTTCTTCCTTCCTTGCAGACCACATTTCCAACAATTTCCAGAGCAGTAATACAAGCAGCCAACATGGATCCAGAGACAGTAAGGCCAGACTCCTTGATTTGAAACAGAATACTTTCCAAAGTAGTCGCACACTCTCAGATGAATCAATAAATTGCTGAATTCCAAGGTAAGAGCTCATTATCCTAGTCAGAAACTGGACCTTTAATTCTGCCATCATCAATAAAGATACCAGCATAATCAGGAATTTCATTCTAGAGGATCCACATCATCTGAGCCTGGTAGACTGCAACCAAATTGGTGTCACCTTGAGGCAATAAATCATGTTGGAATCTACCAAGAGGAGTATTGAAAGTAGTGAGAGGGCAAGAGATAGGATGTAAGGGTTTTTTGTCATAACCACCCATAATGTCTCCTAGAACATAGCAAGCTCTCCCAGATAAAGATTCAACAAATTTTTTAGTTTCAGCAAGAATACCAGAGTCTTTAATAGTAACTTTGTAAAGAGGTTGAGGATTTTGAACTATTCTAAGTTTACCATTAATTTTGAGGACAAATAAGACAGGGCTGGAATAACTGGAAGATGACTGTTTGTAAAGACCAGTACTAACTTGTTTGCAGAACAACTGAATAAATGTTTTGAATTTAGCAGCAGGGATTGGAATATTTTTATTTTCCCAAGGATTGTCTTCAACTAAAGGGATTATATAAGGGAGAACATAGGATTCTTTCAAGAGACCTCTCTCTGCTTAACAGAAAGAAATAGATTTTTTCCTTTGAGATAAGAAATTTTTGATCAAATTCAACTCATCAGGAAGAAGCCATTCATCTGGACCAAAGTTGACCACCTTCAGATGTTCTTCAGTGACAAAACCACGGGGCACAAAGGGACCAGTCAGAGATTGAGATAAACCACTGTAAGGATCACAAGATAAGGGAGGACGCATGAGAGGATGGTTGAGTTTGATAGGCATAGGCTGGTTTACTGGTTGCACCTTTTTTGCAACTGGTTTTTATTTGGTAGCAAAAGAGAGAAGTTCTTGTTTCCTCCAAGAATTGACCAGTGAGACCTGACTTCAAAAACTGAGACCAAGTTCCAACATTTTACATGTTCAATGTTATGCAACATCCTTGAAGGGTGCCTTTTCCATAAAAGGAGAACCACAATTTTACATAAAAGGAGAACCACAAGATAACACTTTTCTCACATGTGTGGCACTAGGTAGGGTTTTGAAAATGAAGGCAGAAGATGGCCCTAGTGGTGCAAAATTGGGAGGACTCACTTTTACCCCAAATTGCCTCCACTGAATCCCATATTCCTCAATACCAAAACCACCAAAAATAGAATAAAGATCAGGATCTAGTTTATAATCATTGTGGAGATTCAAAACAGAACTGAGACAATATTGATCAGACCTAAGATTACAAGGAAAAGAAGACATAACAGATCCACAGAGAGAAGAAATATTTTTAGAATCTTCTATTTTGACATTTTTTTGATTTTTAATGCTTTCCAGAACAGAAGAAAATGTTGAGAAAAAAGAAAAATAAGCCTCAGGGATGAGAGTTAATCCTTGAATTGAAGTCCAAGGCTGAGAAGAAGTACAACTATCAGTAGGATCAACTACTCCAATATCAAATGAGAGGAATTAGAATTATCCTTCTGCTTCTCCTTTAAAATTGATTTGGGAGGATGACCAGGGAAATCTCTTTCCCAAGAAACAGAATCCAAAGATCAGAGAGGGACTTCAATTTTTCTACCATCAGCATCAGGGAGGAGAATTCTCTCCTCAACTTGATCAGAAAACATCAGGTTAGAACCAAAATCTATTAAGAAGGGTTGACTCAAGATCATAGGACCTTCCAAACAAGTGATCCAAAAGTGACCAGTTCCAAAAATGTTCCAACCAATTTGAACTGGGAAATCTTCAGCAATACCAACCAATTCAAATGATTGATTCCCTATGCCAAAAACCACAGAATTGAAGCTGACCCTAGGACTAAGCTTGAGTTTTCAGGCCATAGCATCCAAAATTAATTTGAGCTGAGAACCAAAATCAACAAGGAGAGAAAGCGTTTTAACTGAATCACCAATATAACAAGGAAGAAAACCAAGAGGAAAGGAGTAAAGGTTGGAATCTGAGGATGGATCTCTTCCACCAGAGTCCCCTGTCAAAGTGCCAGAGGAAACCTTTAAATTTTCAGGACCAATCTCCACAGGTCAAAAAGAGACCCATTTCTTCATTCCTTCAGCAACAGATGGAGAAATCAACAGAAGTTCAGCCACAGATAGATCAGGAATTTTTGGATCTGAAATTTTCTTCAATACCCCTTCCACAGCATTGGGGTGTTCCTTTGAAATTTCCCTCTCAAACCAAACTTTGGGCTGGGTGGAGGGAGGAAGTTCAGGTGAAGCAGGTTCTAAGACAGGATCAGAAGTCTGAGGTACAGGATCAGAAGGTTGAGGTAATTTAGCTGATGAATGAGTAGGATCAGAGTGATCTTGAAACCTTTCCATGAGTGGTTCCTTTTCCACCTCCATGTTTCCTACATCAGAGCAAGGGGGCTCAGGTGAAGATCAAATTTTAACTGGTTTTCAAGGATTGAAGTTGGCAAGGAAGGAGCTTTATGAGCTTTGGGATTGTTGTTTTGTTTCCTAGCGAGATCAGATTGATAAGCCCCAGCAAGACTGGAGGAGGAGATAGCTGGAGGGTGCCACAGGAAGTTTGAAAATCCAAAGAAGCCAAAGATGCTTTCTTAGGAGTTGAAGGCTTGAAAGAAGCCACCACATGGAAAATAGGTTGAGATGAATCAAAAGGGATCAAAGCGCCATTAGGAAGAAAGAAATTGTTCCCCTTCTGTTCCACTAACTTCTCCTCTTTATCCTTCTGTAGTTCAAGACATTGACCGGTTCCGTGGCCCTCCCTATGAAAGTATTAGCAGACCAGAGTGGATTTAGGAAAAGAATTAGAGGGTTTGGGAGTAGCAAGAGAAGAAATCTTTTGATCAACTTTGTTCTCAAAAGATTTGAGTAGCTTGGTGATCTCATCTATAGTATTATTTTTCTTTCTGGACTGAGGATTTTGTTTGGGCCTGCAATTTTCCTCCATTTTATTCATAATTTTTTTTGATTCTCTGAAAGAAGAAGCATGGACTGGTTCAGTGGTTCTAGTTTTTTCAAAAGTTAGAGAAGTTTGACCTCTCATGACTTTATTCACAGCACTCCTAAGGACAAGGAAAACAGGGAGCTTGAATCAATTATACCTGTTTGGGATCATTGATTTAGATTCAACCAATTCATTCTTAATACTTTCTTCAACCCCTAGAAAAAAAGATTTAGAAAATCAAACACAACATTTTTCCACCATGTCAATATGATTTTTTTGCATAAGGTAAAATTGGATTGGGTCCCATGAATTCCTGAAAGACTGATTCTCAGAGGATGAAGAGACACCACCATTTGAGATCCACTGAGAGACAAGAGCATTCAAGTCCTGCAAATTAAATTGGGCTACATCTATTTTTCCCCAATATGCCAACATTTCTTTCCTTAGAAGTTTCCATTTATGGGATTAGAATCCATCAAAAAACTTGATTACCTCCATGACTTCATCAGAGGAGAAAAATAATTGTAAATGGTAGGCCATATTGTATTCACTTTCCCCATCCACTTCAGCAGCCATTTTGTAAGATTCAAAGAACCATTCCACATTTTTCCCATTGAACCCTAAGTTCTTGTTCTGAGTTTTGTTCTTGACCATCTTAGTCCAAACAGAGGTGGAGGAATCTCCAGTAGATTCCATTTCAAATAAAAGACTTCCTAGAGGATCCAAAGAGCAGAATTCCAAAGTGGCTCATGAGTGGGGCAAGAGTAGGGTTTCACAAAAAACAACAAGAATCTTGCCCAAATGTTGCACAATTTGGAGGACTTACTTCTAGGATAAGTTGCCTCCACAGATCAGATCTAAGAAAATAAAAAAAGGAAAAAAGGAAAGCATTTTATTTCAAAGTCAATTCCAAAATTTTGGGACTGGAAATCTCAAGGTTTCTGGTTCAATACCAGCTGGGGGGACCAAATGTAAGACTCCAAAAAGTGCTGCCCGTAGGCAGTTCTGTGGAGGGGAAAGGTGCCTTTTAGGTTGCCCTCATGAGTGTTGCATGAATCTTTAAGTGTAACCCAAATCAAGGTCCAGAACCTTGTGAATAAGGAATCAACAGGAAGGGATGGGTTTTATAGTAATTTTTACTGACAGAAAAACACTATCTGAGGCAAGATGTTGCACAAAAAGACTTGAACAAAATAAGTTAGAGTTTTTTCAGATTTCAATAGAACAAGGCAGTTGTAAGTAAAAAGGCCCACAAGCCAATAACTCTGGTCGTCAGCAGAAGATTAAAAAAGATCAATTAAAACCCAACCAACCTCCAGGTTCTCAATGAATCTGCCCAACTCTCCACAATCAAGTGCCTGAAGGGTACCATATAACTGTGGGTGGCTGTACAAAACAAATAAATTTTTTTTATGAAGCTCCAGAAACAAAGCAATAAATAATTTGGGCAGGAATAACCCAACACTTCTCAAGGGACTCAAGAGTAGCGTTTTAAAATGCAACTTTGAGGACATAAAAGGAGTTTTAAAACTCCAGTTCTTTAGCTCAATAAAACCTCTTAGTCAAACGTGAATTATCCCAGAAGGAAAATCAAAGAATGATCAAGACCAGTTTGGTCAAAAAAAGGGATCAAGGAGCGGTATAACACACTCAAGAATTAAACCAAAAGAGTTCTTCTTCAACCAGCAAGGATATTGTTTGGTGATAATGGATAAGACCACAGAGGGGTGGATCAAGGCTTTGAGTTTGTAGGCTCAAGGACCAGAGGGCAATCATGGATATACCCTGAATAAAGATGAAAATAAAGATGCTCAGATAAGGGGGGGAATATTGAAGCACTACCCAAGGATTTATTGATTCACTCAGATGATGGATGATACAATGATGATTGGGACAAAGGCAGGGGAGAGCCCCTCCTTTTATGGGCAAGAGATCCTGTTGGCTATTTAAAATTTGATGACAAAAATTATAGCAGGAATATATATATATATATATATATTATTACCCCATGAAAGATTGATGATGGTGATGAGAAAATCCGGACTTTCAAATGAATTTTCATGATATAAAAGAAAAAACAGAAAAGGAAAAAAGAAACTTGAAAGGGGAAAACAACCTGGCGGGAGGAGATGAGCGCCACAAGACAAACAAACTTGAAAGTGGGGGACAGAGAGCCCCCAAAGAAATGTGAGATCAGATGCAAGATGGATGGATGGGCAACAGAAAAATGGCACAATTTTGGATTGCATTGGGATAGTTTAATTGCTGGTCACCTTCTGGAGGAGGAGCAAGCAAGAAAAAAATATTGGTTGATTGTGAAAGGGTTCATTGGTCTAATTAATGGTTCCCATTGATTGGGATGATGATGAAAATGGCCAGGGGTAGGATCAGATGGGTAAGAGTATCATTGGGAATGAAAAATGCAAGCAAGGTTTCAAGAGAGGATGGAGGATAGTGAGCAATGATTTATAGTCATTGGTCTTGAAGTTAGAGGTTGATGATGGTCATGAGCTGTGAGCAGATGTGAGGAATGGTATCAATGGTTGCAATGATTCTTGCTTTTTGATCTGCTCATTTTCATTGTTGTTGCAATCTGTTTGTCTCAATAGGGTGTATCAAATTTAAGCAAACCTACCAATTTTTAATGGCAGGTTTCAACCAAAAACCACCATTAAAAATCAAAAAACACACTTATTTCACATCAGGCGTGTCAAAGTTACCTGAAAACAAAGGGGTTTTTTCAAATAAATTATATAAAGGCCTTCAACAGCTAAACCATGTGTCATTCCACATCATCATCCCTGGTTTCATCCTCCAACCTTATTGGAACACTTCATCACTCTCATTGCTTCATTGCTATCCTCACCACTTAATCACTCTCATTGCTTTATTGATATCCTCATCACTTAATCACTCTCATTTCTTCATTGCTATCCTCATCACTTCATCACTCTTATTGCTTCATTGCTATTCTAATAACTTGATCACTCTTGTTTCTTCATTGCTGTCCTCATCACTTCATCACTCTAATTGCTTCATTGCTATTCTTATCACCCAATCACTCTCATTCCTTCATTGCTATCCTCATCACTTAATCACTCTCATTGCTTTATTGATATCCTCATCACTTAATCACTCTCTTTTCTTCATTGCTATCCTCATCACTTCATCACTCTCATTGCTTCAATGCTATTCTCATAACTTGATCACTCTCATTTCTTCATTGCTGTCCTCATCACTTCATCACTCTAATTGCTTCATTGCTATTCTCATCACCAAATCACTCTCATTGCTTCATTGCTATCCTCATCACTTCATCTCTCTCATTGCTTTATTGCTATCCTCATCATTTGATTATTCTCATTGCTTCATTGATATCTTCATCACTTGATCACTCTGATTGCTTCATTGGGCTTCATCACCTCATCACTCTCACTCTGCTTTATCAATGTCTTTACTTTGTTTCTTTCATCACATCCATCCTCTAATTGCTTCATTGCTTCATCACTTCATCCCCCCTTTCATCACATCCTAACTGTCATTGCTTCATTGCTTCATCACTTCATCCCACTTACTCTTTTTGAATGACCCCTCAGCAACACTCCCCCCGCAAGTCCACTCAACCAAAGCAAACATCCCCCATGGAACTCAACATCCAAAAATCCTCCCCAATCAGCTTCAAAAGGATCAAGTAAGCTCAAGATAGCTGATCACATCATCCTTGTATACTGGCTCAAAATTCTCTACAACTAAAATGGTTGCTTTTGATCCAACAATGAAACACAATTTGGCCAACCTCCATCCTCTAAAGTTAATTGTTATCTCCTGATGGCCCATGAACTGAAGAATAAAACAAAAGGTATGCTGGATCTTTCATCCAAACAGATGCGGGAGAGATTCAAGAACTATCAAACCAAGTACAAAAAAGCCCACTCAATGTCAAACTCCCCCGGCTTTGGTATCACCAACTCCAATAAAGCCAAGGGAATCAAATTGGTGGTTGATAAGTTGGACTCCATTTTTCCTTTTAATGTTCAAATGGATGAAATATTTGGAAATAAGGCCAATATCACCCCTTTAGCCGCTTTTGATGCCCAACAATCAGATTCAGTTGATGCTGAGGACCTGGCTGTTGATTCTTGGCCTAGCAATGATGATCCTGATGAAACCTATGAGTGGCACCAATCTGATGTGAAGGAGGATATTCCAACAGAATCATCTCCAATCACGTCTACATCAGCATTTATCATTAATTCAAACCCTTTGTTGGGCCCCTCACTTCCTTCTTTGGATTTCTCTCTTCCTGGGGTGGAAGAACTTAACAAATTGGCCAATGAGGAGCAATTTATTCCTGTATCACCACCATAGAAATCATCTGCTCAAGTAAGGAACCAAGATCTTTTCTCTTCTGGCTGGTTAATCCTGACTTATTTTGATTGTAAAAAAACAGGCTCATCAATTCCTGAATGGCCAAATACTCAAGCCAATGGGGCCTCCCACATCCCCTTCAAATGAGAGCAATGACATTCCCACACAAAACTCCTCTGCAAAGAGAAAGCAAAAGGCCTCCAATTCCATCAACCTTGACCCAAATAGCCATCAAAAGTGGAGAAACACTTCAAATTTTTCTGGCTTTGAGGATATCATGGAGAAGCAAGATTTAAGTAAGTTCATTGATTGATTTTACTTGATTTCAAAATCAAGCTCATTCCTATTCACCTCCAAAAAACAGTGAAATCACAAATAGAATCCAAAAAACTTCAATTTGAAAAGGAGAAGTGGGATTGTCAACTGGCTATGGATTTTCAAAAGTGGAAAGATGAGAGTTTTGCTCATTGAAATAATTTGGAAGCTGAGTTGAAAATCAAACAGGCCAAGCTGGAGTTTCAAAAAGAGGAAAAGGAGAAGGATTGAGAGCAAGACCAACTCAAAAAGCAGGGGGAAAGGCTAGCCACAGAAAAAAAAAGATAGGTTATTGTTAGCCATGGCATGCATTGATAGCAGCAGAACTGTGGATGAAATAAAGGAAATTACTCAATTTCTTGGTTTGTAAATATATTTACTTTGATAAAAATTTTAAAAATAAAAACAAAAAAGTTATTTTTGATTGCAACAACATTTGAAAGTTTTTTTAACGCCACCAATGACCAAATCTTTTTTATTTTTATTTATATTTTTTCCCCAACATATATTTTGCCACTGGCCAAGTCCTTGCTAGTGTTTTGAGTTGTTCTTTTGATTTTCATGGACATGGCTATCCTGGTATGGGTGGAAGTACCTACTGCAGGAAAAGTACAATGTTTGTACTTGTTTGCTTCCAAAACCATCTTCACAATACACCTTTGTTTGAAATCAATCCCAAAACCCAAGTCTGGAAATAAAAATTGGCCATTGGATACTTGATATTCATCCTTGTTGTTGATAAGCTGTCCATTCAATTTTTTGGTTGGGACCACAAGTAAAAAAGAATAGTCAGAGACATCACCTTTGTCAATATTGGGTGAGTTGTAGAAGGAGTCTGAGGTGAATTTGATGTGAGGTGAGAAGTCAAAAGCAGTAAGGCCAGATCCAAATTTCAATGAGGAGAAGGAAGGGATGGCGTTGTTCATCATAGCTTCATGGTTGGAATTGAACACAAGTTTGGCTAATTTTCAAAACATTTGGCAAAATATTTGAGAGATATTGTCAGACCTAAGGTTCAAAAAATAATACTCTTTAGGGGAGGATTTGACAGCATCTTTCTTCAAATATTTTTCAAATAGTTCAGAAGGGTCCATTGATTTTTGCCATTGAATTGCCCACATTTTCCCACCTCAAGATCTTGAGGGACCAATAGTGTTGACAAAAGTTTTGGATTGTTGAAGGAATGTTGTTGCTAAGTTGATGTACTTCTTCTCTTGCTCAGATAGTTCATTCAAAGGGATCAATTGATGATGGAAACCATAGCCTCATGATCCCATTGATCTTGAACATATACTTTTACAAAGCTGAAGAAATGTAACGTTGTGATCTTCTGTTTGGACTGTTCCAACTATTCAGGGGTGGGTTTTTGACTTTGATTGACAATTGATGGATAAAGGTTCAAGGGACGTAGTTTGCGTGAGGACCAAACAAACTATTCATTAATTTTTTCCTCATTCACTTCCAATGCAACCTTCAAATCCTGCATTTGAGCCCTCCTTCTCTGGCAAGCCCTTTTCTTCCCACTTCTCTGTATATTCTTCAAACTATCTCCTTCCATCTTTTTCCCTCCGAACCGTATACTTTGATTGGGGTGAGGATCAAGATGGAAATCCATTAGTTGTAAAATTTTGACTTTGGTGGGTGAAGAATGGGCCGTCAAGAAAGGGAGGTCAAAGCAGTGGGATGTCCAATTGCGTTGCATTGAATCATAAAACGGTCATTAGTCCGGTATAAACCACTTAGATGATAAAAAAACATAGAAAATAACAAAACAAATACTGGCAATTCTCCTACCAAAGAAAAAATAAAAAAAAATCATCAGTCCTGTATAAACCACTTAGATTATCAACCAACATAGAAAATAAGAAGAAAGTTACTGGTAATTTCCTACCCAAAAAAAAATTTCAGTCAAATTCTCAAGAACTGGGAGGAGGAGGAGGATCTGAAGGGGGAAACGTTACCAGTTGGTCAATCCATTGATTGGTTGATGGGAAAGATTGACTGTTGCCGGTTGACAAATTGATTGATTGGCAAGCAATCAATCAATCAATTGATCAACCAGAAAGCAAAAATTTCTTGCCAATCAATCAGGTGCAGGGACAGGGGCAGGGGCTCACCTTGATGGGGATCCATGGGGGACCTAAAGGTTGAATGATCAAAGAATCAGCAACTGGTGAGGGGCAGGAAGAGGAAGAGGGGGGAGGGGGCTTACCAGGGTTAGGAGGAGGGGAGGCAGTGAGTGAGGTGAGGTGAGGTGGTGGTGATGGTGAGGTGGGGGTGATGGGTGAGGTGGTGGTTGTGGGTGAGGAGGAGGAAGCGTACCAGTGAAGGTGGTGGTGATGGTGAGGTGGTGATGATGGGGAGTTGGTGGTGATGGGTGAGGTGGTGGTTGTGGGTGAGGAGGAGGAATTATACCAGTGAAGGTGGACCAGTGGTTTGGTGGGGTGAGGTGGTTTTGAAGTTTTGGTTTTTGTCTAAGTCCACCAAAAAAAAAAAAAAAAAAAAAATGAGTCAGCCTAGGATTCTTTGTTAAACAATCAAAACCAAAAAAATTCTGGGATTTTATTTTTCACCCATTTAAAAACCCCCTGCTACTCATCAAAGTGAGCAAGTTTGAGGGGTAGAATCCGCTCTCTCATGGCCAAAGATGAGGTAGAAGATGAGGCTGGGATGACTTGAGGAGGATCAGGAATATCGTCTTTGAATATTTTGTCCCATTCATCTTTGATGTTTCAAAGAAGGTTGTGAAGGATTACACAACCAATAATCCAGTTTATCAGGAACTTCATGTCTTTGGAAGATTGGAGCTGGTTTCCAATCTCCTTTAAGCTGGCCCATCTTCCTTTCAGGATTCCTATGGCATGCTCAATCTGAACTTGTGATTGGGCAAGATGATAGTTGAAATCAGTTTGGGCTTGATCATTGGTTGAAACATTGTGGTATGCCGGAACCACATATTTCCTGCTAGCATAAGCTGAATTGGCCAGAAGTTATTGATCTTGGTCAAAGTTTTTATTTGATTGTTGGGCAATCAGCATGCAATTGAAAACATATGAATGATGACAAGAGCCCGGAAGGCCAGCATGGAGGGATATGAACTTCTTGTTGTTATAACAAACAAGTTGTAGTGCCACATATTATCTATACAAACCAATGAAACAAATTTGGTCAGTGTATTATTAAAGGCTTTGGAAAGGAAATGAATCAATTGCCTTTTTTCTAATAAAAATAATTTTTGCCATCTAGCTTGGGTTTTTGACTCAAGGGGATAGTGTTTCCATCAACATACCTAATGCAACCAGGAAAGCCTTCAGTCTCCGTTACTTGAGATTTCTCCTTGTGGTCTTCTTTTTTTGGCCAACAAAGGACAGAGCAACAGAAAGATAGGATAGAAATCATGACTCTTTTGGTGTATAAGTCAAGGATCCATAACTGACCAAGAATAGATTCTATAATTGATGAATTGCTGCTCCATTTCCATTTGATCCCAATCTACCAAGAGAAACAGCCATTTGTATTGCTGAATTGCGTTGAGGATTCTGAGAATTGTTCTGGAAGATGTGGTGGTCTTCAATCATTTCCAAAAGTTTCATGAAAGAAGGCAATAAATTTTGGAACAGTTTCTGGAAGCTTAAGTCAGGCAGTAGGTGAAGCTTTTGCCTTTCATACATAGGTTTGTGGAAGGGTGTCTTTCCAGAACCATGTATTGCTTTTCCAATAGAGAATTCAAAGCTAACCAAGTTGATTCCAAATTGGAGTCTGAATCCGAATCAAGTAATAAAAAAAGTTCAGTCAGCTTTTTTGCATTTTCAACTTGCTGCTGGGAAGTTTGATTGGACATGTTGAGAAAGATAGTGATGGGATGATGATAGGATTTGTGTGGAGCAATGGAGAAGTGAAGCAATTGAGGTTTGAAGCAATGGAGATTTGAAGTGATGGAGATGTGAATCAATGGAGATGTGAAGTGATGGAGATGTGAAGCAATGGAGATGTGAAGCAATGGAGATGTGAAGTGATGGAGATGTGAAGCAATGGAGATGAGATTTGTGTCATGCGTATGGATTTGATGAGTTGGAGGTGTGGATGGGTGTTTTGCATGCCATGGATGGTGGATGGATGAAATGGCGGGTTTGATGTTTTAAACCCGCCATTTTGAAAAACACCAGTTAGGGGGTATGTGTATTTCAGAATCCGGCCATTTTTAATGGTGGGTTTGGTCAAAAAAAATGGTGGTTTTCTAATGGAGTTTTTGCTAACTTTGATATGCCCTAATGGCATTAATCAATAGCTTGAGTCTTCTGAGCATGGGTGATGGGATAACCAAAGAATGAGATGATCAGTGTGCGCGTGCTTGGCCCAAAAATTTGGATGCCAAGCACAATGAGAGGGAGTTGAAGACAGGACGCAGGGACTGGAACACCCTTGGGAGCCCTTCCTAGACCGCTAGGACAGGGAGATGTTGAGAAGAGGTAAAAAAGGAAGTTTGCCATACCAAAACACATCTTTTTTATTTTTTTGATAGACAGATTAAAGGATATATATAAACAGAGTTTTAATATTTTTCCTTTTCTCTGAGGTGTCCCAAATTGGTCACCACAGTCCAGGAATTGTGAAAGAACAAAAATATGCCTGTAACTCCTAAAATATGCACAACGCCTCAATTCTGAGTGAATTTTAGGTGTGAAACCTATACATGAAATTTTATGTGACATGCTAAAATGGCCAAAAAGTGCCATAATTATGCTGTGGCTTTTTGGTCATTTCTTTTGTTAATTATTAAAAAATATAAGGAGTTGGAATTCAAGGGTGGGGTCAGTGAGTGACCCTACCTTATTTTTGATGAGGAATTCTAATCTGTGATGAAATTCAAGGATTTCTCACTCTCTTTATTTTTAGATTTATTTTTATTTTTATTCTACTTTGACAGGTTGCTCTGTACAAGTAGCAAGCTGAAAATTGATCATTTATTATGAGAACCTTTTTGAAAAAATAAAAGAATCCAATCCCCACAAAACCTTACCTAATTATTGGGATTCTTCAAGTCTGGAAAAACAGAATCAAAGGCTTCTGTACCATAAAAAGGAGTTAATTAAAGACAAAGAACCTGAACTAGAAAGACTTATTACTTTTAATTTTTTGCTAGGGTAATGTTAAATTCACAACTTGTTGAGTCTTGTACACAACTCAAATGGGCTGTGTCGAGTCCTTTACACAACTCAAATGGGCCGTTGTGGTGTTTTATTTATAACCTTGGATCAGGAGCTGCGTTTCCGACCGCAAACCGCCCAGAGAATGCGGACCAAGTGATGGAACTGGCCCAACCAAGCTTGTGGTTGGCTAGTCCGGAAGGCAAGGGCGGGGCAATCAGGGGTTATAGGGGCTGGGGAGGTTCGCGCCAGCATAGGCGCGGGCCGACTCACGGATTGGGAGATCCCTGGACGCGTGCGGATGGATAAACCCGGGGGGCTCCAAGTAGGGCGCAGCGGAGGTTTGCGCAGGCATAAGCGCGGGCTGACTCACAGATTGCGGGATCTGCAGTCGCGCGCAGATGGATAAACCCAGGGGGGCTCCGAGTAGGGCGCAGCGGAGGGCTGCCCCATGAGAAGGATGAACTGGACATACGCAATATTGAAGGGGAGGGTTTTGGACGGGGTAGGGTTAGGGTGGAGCTAGGGTTCAGTACTTGGGGTCATATTTCATCTATCTTGTTGCTCGTGGTTGTACCTAGGTTAGGGTTGAGAGGGAGGACTTAAAAACACCTCACTCTCAACTCCGGGTTGGATCATCTGATTATTGGATCATCTCAACATACAGTTCACGGGAGATTATCATACATATCATATAGTTCATATCACCAGACCGCCAGGAAATGGTATAAGAAGGATTGGAGGGAAGGAATTTATCTTATCATCACTCTCTCTATTCTTAAATTCATCGCATCCAATCTCCTTACAGACGCTTAGACCAATAACTTCTGGAACTTGAGGACAACTTTGGGGGTATCACCCCTCTTGTTTCCACACTGTGTGGCATGCTAAATGACTCAAATGCGCCGTGTGGCACACTAAATGACTCAAATGGGCCGTGTGGCATGCTACACGGCTTAAATGGGTTTTGTGGCACGCTACACAACTCAAATGGGATGTGTGGCGTGCTACACAGCTCAAATGGGTCATGTAGGTTTGTACATAACTCAAATCTAGTTGTTTTCCATGCCACACAACTAAAAGAATTGCAGGCTTAAAAAAACTAAAATAAACTAAATAAAAAAACAGAAATCAACCAAAAAATCAAAAATGTTGATTTTTTGGTTTAAAAAAAACATAAATATAAAATATGAAATATAAAACATAAAATATAAAATAAAAAAAGTTAAAATAACGAAATTCTTGAACAACTGTGGGGGGGTTTTATACCCCCGTACACAGGTCTAAATGGTTGTGTACAGGGGTACAAAAATCAAAACTGCCCATTATGGGGGTATATGCCCCCCCAGGGGTTGCACGTGTTTGTAACAACCCTTTGGAGTAGTGTATGGGAACACATGCATTTAGGGGCCCTAAACAAATCCCACAGGTTGTGTGGGGACCTACACAACTCCCACAGGTTGTGTGGGGCCCTACAAAACTCCCACAGGTTGTTTGGGGCCCTACACAACTCCCACAGGTTGTGTGGGGCCCTACACAACTTGCACAGGTTGTGTGGGGCCCTACAAAACTCCCACAGGTTGTGTGGGGCCCTACACAACTCCCACAGGTTGTGTGGAGCCCTACACAACTCCCACAGGTTGTGTGGGGCCCTAAACGACTCCCACACAACTGGAGTTGTGAATTTATCATCACCCTTTGTGCTAAGGCAATATAAAGAGTGGGAGAAATACAGAAATCATCTCTTTTGACATAAGAAAGGCCAAGAAATTAAGCTTTGAATTTTTTATAAAATTTATGAAGAAAAAACCAAGTAAAAAAATGAAATAAAAAAATATAACATTTTTTTCCTTTAAAAGTGGAAAAGTGATCTAATTGATCAAGACTTTCTTGAGGACTCCCAGAACATTGAATCCTTATATTCATCCAAGTTTTTAATTGACACCCACCAAGACCCCCCTGGAATACCCACTAAAGATGCGTTTAATCCCAATTTGGCCTTAGTACCACTCAACTTAAATTTAACTTAGTTTACAACCCAAAAATAAAAAAATAAAAAAAATAAAAACCCCAAAAATTCTATTGTTATATTTTTTTAAAATCCTTTTTGGAAATTTTTGAAAAAAACGTACAAGCATTTTCCTTCATTTTCCAAAACATGCACAACACCCAAGCCAATAGCAGAGCCAATTTGGCAGCTGGCTACTATTCAGAACCAACTGACTAAAGCCCCCAAAAATAAAACTGAATGAATAATAATAATAAATACAGAAATACAGAAATAATAAATTAACATAAAAATCAAGAAATAAAACCTTAACCTGTCATAAATCTCAAAATATTATTAAAGAAATGGATTTTTGGTGCCAATTTAGGTAGGGTCACCCACTGGCACCACCCCCAAAAAGTTTCTCCTTGAGGTAGAGCCATGGTTCACCTGTGTACCCTCCCATCACATCTGCAGGTATGGGTTTCTGACCAAAAATTTGTTGGAAACCCATAATTATGTATAGTTTAGGAGCTATGGACAAAAACAGATTTTGTCCATAGCCCCGCCCGCAGCCGCATACCTTCTGAAACCGCACAAAGGAGCTACAGCAAGCGCCAGCCCTGCAAGCAGTCAAGTGACTACCTTGCGCAAGCCTGAAGTAGTTGCTATTCAGCAACTACTGTGCATGGCAGTCGCTACAAACTCCCGCAGGTATTTGAGCAACTACTGCGCAAGGCAGTTGCTACCAACTCCTGCGGGTAGCCAAGTTACTACCTTGCAAGGAAGTCGCTAATGACTTCCGCAGGTAGTCAAGCAACTACTGCGCGTGGTGGTTGCGACCTGTTGGCAGCCCCATAAGTAGTCAACAAACTACCTTTCACAGGCCCCTAGCAACAGGCCAGTCCATTGCGCGAGGCAACTAGCCGGCTCACTGGACAGCCCCCCCCCTCTCCCAAAACGGAAACAGGCTGTAGGGTACCACCTACACACCCTACAGCCCTGTTCCACACCAAATGGGGCCCAAACAGCGCCACCATGAGGTGGGGAATAGTATGAAAACATATAAACCAATAAAAAATCCGGAAAAAATTGGCTCTGCACCCTTTTCAAAATTATATCAAAGGATGTCAGGGCCCCTGTAAAAGGGCCTGTATGGTAGGTTTGGACCCAAAAGGGTACATTTTAGTTACTTTAACACCCTGAGAGTGTGTACTAAGGATAAAAAGAGACCTAGATTTGTGCTAGATGGCCCACAAGGTACCAAAAACCCATAAAACACCCCCCTTGTGTTCCTGGTAACTAAAACTGTACATAACTAATCATTACTAGGAGTGTACTGTCCAATTAAGTGACCGTAAAACACCCCAATATGGAAAAAAGAGCCTCAGACTTGAGATATTCTTTTAGAATGGGGTCCCCAGAGCATGTTTCAAAACCCCTGGGTTCAGGAAGCCATGACTTATATATAAAAATATTAATTGAATACTACTTCTTTGGTAGATACAATGAGGTCATTAAGGGTACAGAAACGTGTATTAAGCTACAAGAATGATGATATAGGGCTTCCTGTACCTCTTTAGTTACCGGAGCAGGTCTACAAAAACACACTGATGGCCCCCTGGCCTCAGCACTAGCCTGGGTCACCCTCCTTTTGCTGGTAAAAAGACTGTACCATGAGGGGACCCAAACAATATAAATAAAGGCTCTTCCCCCAGCCATTTCTAACTCATTCATCTAGTCATATATTCATTATTGCTTCAGATATTTTCGTCCTCAATTCATCAAA
Source organism: Puccinia polysora (assembly GCA_025617555.3). Taxonomy (NCBI): domain Eukaryota; kingdom Fungi; phylum Basidiomycota; class Pucciniomycetes; order Pucciniales; family Pucciniaceae; genus Puccinia; species Puccinia polysora. The sequence continues at coordinate 17,902,722 of CM062638.1, forward strand.
CCCTTATAAGAAATAAGTGTGTGATCCTGGACCACTTTCTGATAAAATTATAGACAAAACTCTTGAATCATTACTTTTTGGCCAAAATCAAAATCCAACCATTCAGCCTGCCTCAGCACCAGCTTCCAGCATCCTGAATCCCTGAATATTGGTCCATCCATCAAGAATAAGTCCGGATCTATACCTAGTAATTGATACTTCAGACTTATACTCTTTTTTTAGGTTCTCCATAACCCAAACCCCAAGGAAATTACACACAACCTTCTTGAAAAGAATCCTTGTAAACCCCACAGGCACCACAATTGCACCTATATTGTCCTTAATAGACATATACCTGTGTTCCAGAGGGCTCAACAACCCCATCAAGGTCTTTTCCCCTCCTTTTAAGTTTATTTTTATAAATATATAAATATATTTAACCCTGTTAGCCAAAATATATCTCTGGCACTTTTTAACATTTTTACTCTAAACTTTCCATCACCTCTAGTATATAGAAGGAGCTAGGTCCTTGGCATCTAGTAGGCTGACACAATTCCTATGAGTCTCTGCCTGGAGGAGCGCATGCCCACCAGGAAGTCAGTTGTAAGTGCAATGAAGGGGCTCATACCAGAAACCCAAGTTTTGCCCAAGCCAACAACAACATCAGCTGCAGCAGCCAACTCAGCCAACACACTTTTTGAGAGGAGTAAATTTCCCGGAACCTCATCCCTGGTGGGCGTAACTCCAATTAAACCACCCTGGCTGGACCCAGCCAAGGAGGAGAAAATAAAAAAATTGTTGCTAGAGCACGTAAACCATTTGGAGCAATTCAAAGAAGAACAGTCTCAAGAAGACATTTCAGCTATGAGGAAGGCCATAGCCTTAGAAAAGAACTCCCAGATATTTCTTCAAAAATTTATCCCCAGAAAAGAAGTAGAGACTTATTTAAAGAGCTAGAATCCTTGGGATCAGCCACTACTTTAAAGAGAAATGAACCCCAAAAGAATAGGTACTCAAGCAACCAGAAAAAAAGGAATCCCAAATACTGGGACAATATCATCTCTTTAGCTCAGAAGTGGAAGAAAGAATACCACAACTATGTACTTCAACATCTAATTCTTTTACCCTTGGTGTAGCTCATAATTTTAAAGTTGTAAGCAGCAATATTGATAACATTTATGAGAAACTAGAAAAGTTCAACTTAAAAATTTCTAAGATACTCCAATATCAGGAAGTAAAATCCAGAACCAAAGACTCAGAGATACAAAAATTGAAATAAAATATGATTGTGCAGAAGTTAAATATAATGAGACATATAGATACCACCTACTTTTCCATCCAACAAGAACTCCTCCTTTCAATTGACTATTAAAAAGAGGAGGTCCAAAGATTCACTAAAATCTCTTCCACCCAGGTAATCAACCAAATTGATCTATTGAGTAACAAACTTGACTTAAATTAGGTATTATTAAGAATGGTCTCAGAGACCTTAAAGTCAGCAGAACCAACCCCCCAGGTAATTTAGGAGAACTAAAACCAGCCAAGTTCTCCACCACTCCTAACATGAATAATAGACAAATTGTATTGAGATTTGAATATAATAATCCTATTCCTCCCCCAGAAGTTGAAAAAGCTCTAAAACTACGCCCACCTATAACTGAATGACCCAAGTTTTCAGGAGAAGGAGAGTATGACCATATCAACTTTATTAAATTCATATATTACACTCTAGCTTTATATGAAGTCCCTGAAACCATTTCTGTAGTGAGAATACCCAGTTTATTTGAAGTAGTAGCTCTTTATTGGTTTATCAACAAAGGGAAGAAATATTTTCCTTATCTTGGAACCCCTGGAAGAAGCTGATCAAAGGACAGTTTGGTACCAGAATGTGAAAAAGAAAGATGATTAAGTCTCTTGATACATCCCTATTTGATCCCTCCAAAGACAAAACTCATAAATGGTGTTTAGAGGAGAAAAGGAGGCTAAATTTCTTTTATCCTGAAGATGATAAGTAGGATTTTAATAAAAGACTTCTTAACTTATGTCCTGGACAACTTAACCATAGTTTAAGGTGTAGAGTGACCGTGGATTATGATCTTTCTACCTTAATTGGTGTACTAGAAGAAACCATAGACATGAATGGTCTTGATAGAAAGGTGAACAAGCCTAGATACCAGAACACAAGTACTAGAGAAGCTTATCAAACTAAGTTTAAAGATTCTTTTTCTCCAAAGTCCACTAACCCTAAAATCAAGAAGACTTCAGAAACAAAAGAAAATTTATGCTGGAAAAGAAAAAAGACAGGATACCTCAGACCTGATTCTCCCCAACCTACAAGAAGGATGAATCCTACAGAAGGTAAAGAGTATTACAATAAACCTGATACTCAATATGACGACACTGATGGATCAATTTCACAATGTGAATTGATAGTTACTAAACCTATCAATTTTATAGAAGGTAAAATAGAACCTTCTTTAGATATAAATCTTGTCAATGAAGACCCCAACCTGCTCCAAAAATGGAACCCCATTATGACAATCCAAAATTTCTCAGAGTCCAAGACTCTAAATCTCAAGCCTTCTGCAGGTAAAAGTTATACTTCTGGTAAAACCTGTTCTGCTACTGGTCTGATCCAAGATTTTTCAGTAAACCTTCTCCTAGAAAGTTGAGCTTTCTGCTCTTGTTTTTGATAATATTACCCAGAAAACCAAGATCCAAATCCAATATTGAACCTATGACCAGTACCCCAAGCTAATTTAAGAAGCTTTAATTCATCCCTGAATGCTATAGGAGTATGGTCTACAGATATCATACTCCCCCATACTAAAGGATCTCTCAAGCTGAAGATTGAGTTTGTAGTACTACAGAATGGAGTATGTGGTTTCTTCATACTAGGGAATTAATTCCTCTGCCTGTATGGAATAGATTTATTCCAGATCAAAGGAAGGTATTTTAGCATTGGAGGTGACTGGAGAAAGGTGTTTCAGATATGTCACATCAGTACTCAGAGTTCTGAATCTACTTATGAAAAACACTTGGAAACCTTTAACCATGATTATTTTTCCCAAGCAGCTTTAAACTCCCATCTCAGTGAAGACCAGAAAACGGATATCCTTCAATTCTGCTTTGAAAACCAGAATGCCCTCTGTACCAAAGACCACCCAATTGTTAACATAAAAGGGCATGACATGATTCTAACTCTAACCATCAAACCTCCTTACCCTCCAAACCTTAGGATACCTGTTTAACCATCTAGTCCAAAATATAGGTCTTCTCTTGAGACTCAAATCCAAGAACCAATTGGTCTACAAGTCTGAAGGAAAGTAGGACACAATGAAAAAGTGGAGTTTACCACACCAGTGATTATAGCTTGCCACAATGATAATTCAAGAATGGCTTGATACTTTAGGATGCTTAATTAATATACTCAAGCTGACTATTATCCTATCCCAAGGATTGACCATGCTCTCCATAACCTTTCAAAAGCAAAGTTTATCACCACCATGGACGTGCTAAAAACATTCCATCCTATAAATATCAGCCCTGATAGCAGGAAATTCATGAGGATCATATTCCACTTAGGGGCTATAATAATATCTAAGGATGCCCTTTGGGATCAAAAATGCCCCTTCCCACTTCCAAAGAATGATGGATACAGTACTAGGCCAGTTTATCAGACCAGTTTGGATGATGGGTTATATTGATGATGTCATTATTTACTCTGATGACTGGACTACTCATAGGGATAAATTAAGACTAGTCCTAAAAACCATCTCTGCCTTAGGTTTGAAAGTATCCATGTTTCATGACAACAACTTGATTCAGTTTCCTCAGCCATACTCAACCCTCAGCCAGACTCAATCCTCAGTAAAATCCACCTTCTGCCCCTGGATCTACATGCTGCACCTCCTTAAGTATCCTCCAGCATTCCATGCAGGTTCTAGAAAATCTCCCAGGCTCACATACTCTCTCTCTATGGCTTGGTTAATCCTCATCTCTCCTTCAACTCTATCTGGTATGAGAAGTACATACCTCAAACCCATAGTACATACTCCTTGCTGGACAACCCATACTCCAGTTTGGTACATGCCACAACCTCCAGGAAAGGCCCATTACCCAATCTGTCAAGCCACAGCCTCCCTCCCAATTGGTCAACATGTAATGCCATGGGGCATCCCATCCCTAGCACCAGTCATCCCTCCTCAAGGCCTCCCTCTCAGTTTTCACATTCTCTGGCATTTCTTACTTCCTGGACTAATTCCCAACAAAGAATTATTCTACTACTTCTTATTGGCTAGTCCCTTCCAATAGGTGTAATCTCAGTACAATAAAGCCAACCAGCCTACCTTACTGATCCCACCTATCCCTTTGGTGTTAATCTTACAGGATCCACTCATCAACCTCCTTCAGAGCTTTACTCCTGGATTCTCCTTCTCCTTACCATTTTCATTACTCTTTTTGTCCTCATTGCAATCTATCTCAATTCTGAATCCTGAGTTCTTTTAGCAGTAGTGCCTGTTCCCTCAGCCCCTTCCACTTCTGGGGCAGTTGTGACATTATGCTAATTATTTGCCTTGATTACTGCCCTTATTTATATCTCAATACAACTACATAATCCATATCATTCAATCTTATGGATATAAATACCTACAATATTTGTGGGCTAGTGCGCAATATGTGCTAAACAGTGTGTGGCCCTTTGTGTTTCCAAAGGAACTCCTTGCAAAATTATCCCTTTCCAACTTCTTCCCTTTATTGGCCTTAAAACACAACTTAAACAAAATTTCAACACTTCAACAGTATTTTGAACTTCAAAGGTACTTTGAAGGAACTTCAACAGTACTTCAATGGCTCAAATAGGTTCAATCAAAATTTGACATAACTTTGACTTCAACTTTGACTTTGAACGCTTCAACCATTGACTGCTTTGACCAGCTTTGAAATAAATTTTAAAACCTCAAGACCCTTTATACATCCATTTCCCTTTCCACTTTTCTTCTCCAGGTACTTTTCTTGGGTCACTCCCCTATTGCATATTTGGAAAACATGTCTCCTTGATGTGCACAACCTTGCATCATCACCAGTCTACCCCTAACTAGGTCAGCCAGATTATTTGGTTCTACTCTAGACATTCAGGATCACAATCAATCCACTCCTCAAACTCATGGACGTGGTAGAACCTTTTCCAACCTCCCAGCACCAGCTTCCAGCAACATGGATACTGGTATTCTTCCTTCAGCTCCTCCAAGAGCTTCCCTGTCTCCTTTTACACCTTTTTTCATACCATTTTATAATTGTGTGATTGGTCAATATGCCTAAGCAGGCGACAGATTTGATTCCCCATTGTTAAATCCCAGCCTGATTCCTCTCCCTGAGGATGATGAAGAGGAACAAAAAAAAAGACTCAGGTTTTGACTCAAGGATCCTCAGTAACCTAAATTCACCAAGTTCTGGAACTTAAGAAGAAGAATCCCCACCATCTGCCTCTACTGCAATTCCTGCTCCCCAAAGTCGACTGCCTCCTCAACCTCCTGCTGTGGACCCTACCGTCCTAGTCTTGCTTCAGACTATGACTTCAGCTGTGGCCAAACTCTCTCAACCCCCAACAACCAGTACTTCCCACTCTGGAACCTTCAAAGCTCCATTGATGAACCTGCCTGGAAAAAAAAGAAGGAAGCAATCACACTACGCTCAAACCATTCTGAAAATCTTGTGAACTCATCTTTGAAAGCTAAAAGGGAAAATTTTGTGTGGATTGAATGAAATTTTTGTTTTATGTCTCCTACTTATCTGGGAATGCAAGCTGTTCTATTCAACCCTACCTGGCTCGCCTCTCCAACCATGAGCCCTCCTTCTTACTCAACTACTGCAACCACTTCACAGAAAGACTTCATACTCTCTTTGGTGATCATCTGAAATTAGCCAAGGCTGAGAAGGAACTTGTAAATTTTCAAATAAAGGACTCTCAATACGTGTCAACTTGCTACTATTACAGATAAATCTGCAAAATTAACAGAAAGAGGAATAAATACATGATGGAAGAAATAGTCTTAAAATATTATTTCAGATTTCAATTCTCCACCAAACTTAAGGTAGAGTCACTCACTGACCCCTACCCCAAATTCCAACTTTTTATATTTTTAAATAATTAATAAAGAATTCAAAGAAGGCATGGCTTTGGGACTTTGGCCATTTTAATATTTCACCTGAAACCCTAGGTATAGGTTTCACAATGAAAGTTTAGTCAGAATCTGTGAAATATGTGTATTGTAGGAGTAACACGCGGAAAAGTGATTTGTCACAATACCCACACGCAGCTTCAGCAACTAAGATACCTGCGCGCAGCAAGCAGCAGCACTGCTACCCTGTCTCAAAAACATAAAAAGCCAGGTATGCAGTCCCGGGCATCTTACAAGTACACAGCTGCAGGACTACAGACTGACTTGACAAGTCTGACAGCGGGAAACGTGAAGTACCACCTAAAAATTCTACTAACCACACAGAAACATGTTAAATATGTAATAAATGTCTCTGTAGCTAGAAAATATTGGAAAAATATATAATAATTATAGAATTTCCTAAAAGAAAATTTTACATATTTTTACTAAATATATCAAGAAAGCATGATAATGTCAAATAATAGATAACAGCTGATTGAAAAACCTTAAAACGTACCTTAAAGTGACAAATATGAGCACTTTAAGACCTCAAAATATCCGCAACATTCCACAAACCATGAATATGTAAAAATATTACATATTTACCTATATTATATATTTTTGATCAATTATCTTCAGTAAATAAACAGAATCTTTAAAATAAAGGCTAAAACCATTACCATGCTCCTGTTCCCATCTAATAATGCATAATGAGAGCTAATGTTACATCAAACTATCCATGGAAAGGTCTAATATGTTGAAATATTAACAGTCTGGGAATATCTACTAGTAATAAGTAATAAAATAAAGATCATGTGGATAAATAAGGTATTTTCACATGCCAATCACTGAATCAAATAGTAGAATAATTTCCTTAGCCTGTGGAAGTAGGAGCTACCCGTGCTACAGCTTCTAAAAAACATGATGTGTCACCACTGGTTACCCTGCTAGCCTTAGCACCCGTCCCTTTGGGCCCCTACAGCCCTCAGAAGGACAGAAAGAGGACTCAAAAAGATATAAATAAAGGCCCCTTTTTGAGGTTATTGACACCCCAGACCCAGTTATATATACATCCATGAACTGTTTCAAAGTTATCAAATACTTATAAGAGATAATTTAGTGACTTTTGACTTTATTCTGATTAATATTATCCGTCCCAAACCCATTTTTATCAATTTAAACTGCTGAACAACCTTTTTACCCCAGATACAGGTTCAAACCCATCAGTACACGTCCCAAACAGGTACCTAAAGGATTAAATATCATACCAGTAAGTTTATTGTCCTTTTTCTGTTGTTGCAGCTTGGTCACAAAGTCCGTCCACTCTACCATATATTTTATATATCTATTATCTTTGGGGAATAACTCCTTGAAGAATACCAATTAAATGTTCCAAAGTAACCAGGTCCATGGATTTCAAAGTGAATTCCCTGAAGAAGAAGTGTTAAATATCCCCAATAAATCATTGTGGCCCCTCTTTTTCTTTATTTAATTATCATCTAATTAATATTGATGAATAATAACCATCAACACCAAACCATATTGCCTTGAATTTTCTTTATCCAAATATTTTATGGATTATTGCTGAAATATTTTTTATAATATATTTACTATTTATTCTATCAACTCTAGTAGCTGAAAGGTATCAAGGACCTTGGAATCCAGGAAGCTAACAATTGGGGGTCTAGCCAGGAAAATATTCCATTTTATTATATTTAATACCTTGCACCAGACATTTTACATAAAATAATTGAAAGATATAATTTATCTGACATATCAACCGTGATTTATTATTGATTCTTTTGCAGTGGACTTGAAAAAAAATGGAGAATTAATATTATATTATTTAAATCTGTTAAAAATAAGAAAAGAAGAATATATTTAAAATTAAGGTTGGAAAGCTTTACCTGCAGCTGAACAAATTGGAATCTCTCTGCAATGTGAACAGCTAGATAAAATCCTTGAACAAGAAGATCTTGAAAGGCGCATCAATTTTCAAGCTTTATTAAGACAACACCAAGATTGGAAGAAGTACTGTAGGAATTATTACTTTAAATATAAAATTAATTAAAAATCCTATAAAATTATTTAGTATTCAAATAATATTAATATAATTTATTAAAAAATAAAATTTTTCTTTTTTACTGCAAGTGATTTCTCCCATCCCAGAAATTACTCTACCTGAAGTTGATCTTTTAGATCAAGAGTTGACTGACATTTCTGGACGTCCTGAGAACATTTATTGGGCTGGAGAAGACCTCATTGGGACACACAAAGATCCTGTTAGATTACCTTTCAAGGATAAATCCAATCCTGACAAAGTTTTAGTGCCTTTGACTATCAACTTAAGTAATTCAAAATTACCTTAATATTACATATTTTTCTTTGCAAAAAAATACTTATAAATATTTTAATATGATTAGATGCAACCCAAGGGACTCAGGAAGAGTTCCCTCCTATGGATATTTTCCAGGAGTCTCCAGTAACCCTTACGCAGCCAATAATCAAAACCATGAGGGGGTTGAAGCCTGTGAGTCAGATTTCGGTGGAGAAAGACAAAAGCCAAGTCTTTCTGCCCTCACCCAACCTGATGCCGGAGAAATTAGCAGAAAAAAACCCCTTCCAGTTTCCAAAAGATTCTCTACAGCCACCCCAGAAGAATCTGGCCAAGGAATCCAAGATCAAAGACTTAGTCAAAGAACACATGAAATATTGGGAAGAATTCAAAGAGGCCCAGTCCAAAGAGGATCTAGCCTCCATGAAAAAGTTAATATCCCAAGAAAATTCTATCCAGATAGCTTGTCAGAAGATGATCCCCAAGGAAGAAGTGGAGACCTACTTAGAAAAATGGAATCCATGAGATCAATTATCCCAACTTAAAGGCAAAGGATCAGGAAAGAATATATCTTCTTTCCATTCAAATCCCAAGGGAAATAAATATTGGGATCAGATAATATAATTAGCTCAAAAGTGGAAAAAATTGTACAACAATTAGCTTCTAATCCTGAAACTAGTGTCTTGTCTAAATCAACCTCAGATGTAATTACTTCCTTTTCCAATGATATGTGTCATAATTTCAAGATTTTTTGTGGTAATTTGGACATTATTTATACCCAATTGGATAAATTATCCTCATGAGTGGCTAAATTGATTAGTAACCAATCAAAAGAAGTGGAAATGGATGATCTTAAGGTACAGACAGATCAATTAGTGGAAACTAAAAGACACGGTAAAGCTAGTCAAAATAAAACTATTGAGAATATTTTTTAGCCATCTAAGAAGATTTTATTATTTCAATCCAACCATGAAAAGAAGAAATTAAAAATATTACTAATAATTCTATTTTTACCCTTAGTGAAAAATTGGATCTGCTCAATAATAAAGTTGACCTGAAACTTAATTTTATCAAAAATGATCTTAAGTACTTAAAATTCCGTCTGGCCAGCCCCTTGGGGAGTACCACAGAGGAACCAAAGCCTCTAAGAAAAACTAATACTCCATATGCACCACCCTTAACAGGAATGAAAAGGAGTGACACTTTCAGGCCTAGTCCTACTCCAGAAATGTAACAAGCTCTCAAGCTTTTACCACCTATCTCAGATTTTCCTAAGTTCTCCATAGAAGGAGAATATAACCATGTAAATTTCATCAAATTCATTGATTACACTATAAACTCCTATGACCTACCAGAGGCTATAGCTGTAGTTAGACTACCTAGACTCTTTGAAGGAGTAGCTCTAGATTGGTTTATCAGTAAGAGAGAAGAAGTAGGATCCTTAACATGGAATTCTTGGAAACTCTTAATTAAAGAACATTTTGGTTCTAGGATGTGGAAAAGAAAAATTATGAAGAATTTGGAAACTTCCTTATTTGACCCCTCTAGAGATAAACCTCACAAATTTTGTCTGGAACAAAAGAAGAGATTAGATTGCTTTCATCCAGATGCTGAAAAAGAATATTTTAATGAAAGGCTTATTAACCTGTGTCCTGGTCATTGTAATCATGGTGTACAATGCAGAATTAGTATGGATGCTGACTTACCAAAACTGATCAATGTGTTAGAAGAGGTGATAGATATGAATGGGTTAGAAAAAAAGGGTCCTTCCAAACCTAGAGAAAGTTTTAATACTAACAAAATCAGGGAACAACCTCCTCATATGTTAGTCTCTGAAAGTAAGAAACCTACTGAATATAAAGATAAAGGGAGAGTACCTGGAACTTTTTGGAACTGTAAAAAGACTGGAAAAATGATACAAGAGTGCCCTCTACCCAAAAGGAAAATAGCAGCTCTAGAGGGAGAAACAGAGAATGAAGAGAACTTGATTTATGATGAAAATGCTGACACTGAAGGATCTCTATCAGAATTTGATTTGATCATGACCAATACTATGAATTTAATAGAAGGGGTTATTGGAACCTCTGTAGAGAACAATAATATCCATGGTGACTCCAGTTTACCTCAAAAATTGGATCCTTCTATCATCCCTAGACATATCACTGAAGCCAATACATTGACAGTCAAACCTATTAGTGGCAAAAGTTAAACTACTGGGCAGACTTTCTATGCAACAGGATCTCATAAAGAGAAACCAGTAAGACTCTAACTTTATAGTGTGGCTTTTTTCCCTGTGTCTTTACTGACTTCTTAAACAAATTTGATCCCACTTGGAAAGAAAACCTGTTTCCCATCCCAAAGGCTAAGTTAATCTCTTGTAACCCAACCATGAATTCTCTTGGAGTGTGGACTGCTTCTATAGTGCTACCTCATACTAAAGGATCTTTAAGGATCCAAGTGGAATTTGTAGCGCTACTCAATGGATTATGTGAATACCTGATAATAGGTAATGATACCTTGTGTCTATATGGCATAGATTTATTCCAAAGTAAGGGAAGATATTTTACTGTAGGAGATAATTGGTAAAAAAAGTTTAGAATATGTACTATCCAAACTAATGCTCCCAATTCTACTTATCAGAAACACCTAGAAGAATTCAATCAGGAATAATTCTCAAAGGCTTCTTTAAATGAGAAACATTCTGGGTAACAGAAGAAAGACATACTGAAAGGTTGTTTTGAAAACCAAAATGCTTTCTGCACAAAAGATCATCCTATTGGTAATATCAAAAGGGTATGAAATGGTTCTGAAATGAAACATCAAATCTCCTTATCCACCTAACCTAAGGAGACCTGCCTATCCCCCTAGCCCTAAATCTAGACTAGCTCTTGAAGAAAACATTCAAGAACTGATAAATCCTCAAGTATTAAAGCAAGTAGGACATAATGAACAAGTATATGTGACTACTCCTGTTATAATAGCATGGCATAATGATAAGTCAAGAATGGTAGGAGACTTCAGAATGCTGAATAACTCTACTCAAGCAGACTATTATCCTATTCCCTGGATTGACCATGCACTACATAATTTGGCAAAATCTAAATACATTAATAATATGGATATGCTTAAAGGATTTCACCAAATACCAATAAGTCATGAGAGTAGAATGTTTATGAGAATAATTTGTCACTTGGTTATATATGAATACCTCAGAATTCCCTTTGGTATAAAAAATGCCGCATCACACTTCCAAAGAATGATGCACACAGTACTAGGAACTTACATCAGGCAAGGATGGATGATGGTTAACATAGATGATTTCATTATATACTCTGATGATTGGGAGACTCATATAAACCAGGTCTGGTTGGTCCTCCAGACAATTTTCAAAGTAGGATTGAAATTATCTATGAAGAAATGCAAGTTTTGTTATGGAGAATTAAAAGCTCTGGGACATATAGTCTCTGGATTGAATCTAGCTGTTGATCAAAACAAGATAGCTGCTGTAATGAATAGACCAATGCCTCAAAATAAAACAGAATTGCTATTCTTTATTAGTTTCTGCAGTTGTTACAGGCAATACATCCCAAGATTTGCAATGCTGAATATCATTTTGTATTAAATATGAAACAAAAATACTCTTTTTGAGATGACAAATGAGATTTTGAGAGATTATGGAGAATAAAAGGCTAAAATGAAGTCTAACCCACTACTAATCCAACCAGAATACTCCAAACCATTCAAACTATAAATTGATGCTAGCATGAATGGATTGCACCATTAAAGGATAGAAGAAGACAAGCCTGTAGAGAAACCTGCACTCTTTGTATCCAGACAGATCAAAGATACTGAGAAAAGTTATGGAGCCAGCCAAATGGAATGCCTGGCTCTGGTGTGTGCTTTAGAGAAGCTCCACTATTGCTTAGAGGTTACAACCTTCCAATTCATTACAGACTTTAATGCTGTAAGAACTCTAATGAATATGAAGACCCCTAGTAGACATCTGCTCAGATGGCAAATTGCAATATAACAGTACAGAGTTCAGATGACCATAGTCCACAAAGCTGGTACTAAACACCAGAATGCTGAAATTTTAAGTAGGAATTCTTTGACTAATGATCCCAGAAACCCAGCTTATCATCTAGAAGATCATGATATCTTCCCCATCTTAAAAATTAACCTTCTTGCATTAGAAGCTTCAATCATGGGAATTCACATCTGTAAATTAGACACTGCTTTCTTTGACTTAGTAAGGAAAGACTACTACCCTGATCTTAGGTTATTGATTAATTTTATGGAATGTGAGTCTCCCAAAGCAGCTCTTTTTAATAGCCTACCAGCGTCACTTCTCAAACCATAAAAATCTGGTAGACTTACTTTATGGGATTGTCTACTATATTATAGGCATCAACACTCCAGTTTACTGACTATAAGTAAAAAAGAACATATACAGCATATATTAAAAGAATGGCGTGATAACTTCTCATCAGTACATTTGTCTGCTGAAAGAACCCTAGAGAAAGTCAAACAAACTTCTTGGTGGATAAATTGGATAGAAGCCACCATTGAGCATTTTGCTAGTTGGAAGACTTGCCAAAAATCCAATAGAGCAACTGGAAAGAGATCTGGACTTCTGCAAATGATTTCTGAAACCAAGAATAGATGGGAAATTATTAAGATGTACTTTGTTACAGGACTACCCCCAGGAGGAACACACTCATATAATTCTGTCCTGGTCATAGTAGACAGGTAATCTAAGAAAGCAAAGTTTTTTCCTGACCACAAAGAGGATACAGCTATGGAAGTAGCTTTGCTGTTCTGGAATAGAACCATAGCTGATGTAGGAATACCCAAGATTATAATCAGTTATAAGGACCCCAAATTCAGTTCTGAATTCTGGAGAAATTTGCACAATATAATAGGAACTACTTTATCTTTTTCCACTGCTTACCATCTGCAGACTGATGGATTAGCTGAGAGAATGATACAGACCCTAGAGCAAATGTTAAGCAGATTCTGAAGCTTTGGTCTAAAATACAAAAATACAGATGGATATTGTCGTGATGGGGTAAGCTTACTCCCAACATTGTAAATGGCTTATAATAGCAGAAAACACTCCACTACTAAAGAAGCCCCTTACATATTGGGAAGAGGATGGATTCTAAAGCTCCCTAGGAATAACTTGAACCAAGAATTAGCCACTATTCACCCTACCTCCATAGATTTTAAAAAGATGATAGATCTGACTAATAGTCATTCCCATAAACGTGTGGAAGTGACTGTAGAATATGACAAACAGAGATGGGATAAATCACATAAAGAACCTGAATTAAAAATAGGAGATCAGATTTTGATATCCACCACCAACTTTAACAACCTAGCTGGGAATAGAAAATTGAAGCCAACCTTTGTGGGACCATTTGTTATCAATAAACTACATGGCAAAAATGCTTTAGAAGTAGTTCTGAGTGAAGAATTATCCAGGAAGCACCCATTATTCCCTGTTAGTTTGGTAAAAAATCTTCAACCTAGAGAAGTAATCAACCACCAGCCAATGATAATCCCAGTTGAATCAGACCCTGTGAAAGACAAAGTTAAAGTAAGCAGAATACTAAGAGACAAGAAGGAGAGAATCCAAGGGAAAGATTTTAGACTATACTTAGTCAGATACAAAGGAGAATCTGCAGATAAAGATGAATGGTTACCAGAGAACAACAAACCTGATGGACCTATACATCTTAGGAACTACAGAGCCAGTAAAAGAAACTGAAGCAGACATGAAATTTTTTTTCTCCAACTCAATTTTTTCAGATATGGACATATCTTCAAGTGGTGGAATTTCAGCTTGCTACTATTACAGAGAAATCTACAAAAGTAACAGAAACAAGAATGAATACCAAGATAAAGATAAAATACATGAAGGTAGAAGTAATCTCAAAGTATTATTTCAGATTTAGATTCTCCACCAAATTCAAGTAGAGTTACTCACTGACACTTACCCCAAATTTCAACTCCTTATATTTTTAAATAATTAATATAGAATTCAAAGAAGGCACGGCTTTGGGACTTTTGCCATTGTAATATTTGACCTGAAACCCTACATAGGGGTTTCACATTCAAAATTAAGTCAGAATCTGTGATTTCTGTATATTTGAGGAGTTATGCACCCAAAAGTGATTTTTCACAATTCCTGCACACAGCCGCGGCAAGTAGGATACCTGTGCACAGCTGAGCAGCAGCACTGCTACCCTTTCTAAACAAAATGACAAGCCGTTTATGCAGTACCAGGCATCTGACAAGGACACAGCTGCGGGACAATGGACTGACTTGAAAATTCTGACAGTGGGAAACTTGAAGTACCACCTAAACCTGCTACTACCCAGACGGAGATATGTTACATATATAATAAATGTCTCTTTAGGTAGAACATGATCAGGAAAATACATAATAATTATAAAATTTCCTAAAAAGAAAATTTTACATATTTTTACTAAATATATTAAGAAAGCATGAGAATGTCAAAAAATAGATAAAAGCTGATTGAAAAGCCTTACACCACAAAAAATAGGGCGCCACCCATATGCAGGTGGAAAGTTGTATCTCACCTGTATCCAACCTATATCTCAAGAAGTATCTCTGTTGTACCTTCAGTTGATCTCACCTCCCCCCCTCTGTCATTTACAGAGGTTGTCACATCACCCTCAACTCTACATCCACATATCTTTACCCTACTACACCTTCAATCTCCTCTGGTCCTGGACAGCATCCATGAGTGGAGTTCAACCCACATTGCTCCACCAAGTTCCAGGGTCAAGTGGAAAACCCATTCAACCTCCAAATCATCAGAAATGCTACCTCCAATTACATAACTATGTAATTGCTGGATTGGGAAAATGAACTGAGGAGTGAGCCACAAACCCCAACACACTGTTGGAGTGAAGAATTCACTTTTTCAACCACCAGGTTGCAGTAATCATTTTACTGCCTGTTGAACCAGGGGGATAAAAATTCTCTTGCAGGAACATAGTTTTAAATAACACCCTAGTGATCAGTAACCACATTTTAGTTCATAATATGACCAAATAGATATAAGCATTATTTTTGCCTTTGAGAATTGAGCTCACAAGTTGAATTGGATTACAGAATTTGGATATTTCTTTCAAATTTATTTTTGATTATTTATTTTTATTTGATTTGTATTTTTTCTCATGGTTTTTTATCTTTTTCTGCAAGAGGTACTCATTGGATGATGTGGGGGAAAAGTAAATGAGTGGTATCTGCTGGGAGACCCATCCTGGTATGGTGTGCTCTGAAATATATATATTTATATTTTATTGTTTTTTTTTCATGTTTTTTTATCTTCTCCTGCTTGAGGGAAAAATTGGATGATGTGGGGGAAAAGTACAGTGGGTAGAAAAAATTCATGGGACTGTTTGTCAAAGCATATTCAACAAGGTAGGTTTTTTTTTCAACCCTGTTTAAATTCATTTTATTAATTTATGCACAGCTATTTAAAGTAAAAAGTAAAAAAAATAACTTTTTGAGTCAAAAAAAGAGAAACAATGCAGTTGAGAATTAGTTGCGCAACCAGCTTTTATTGAAACCCAAGCCAACTTGGCAAGGCACCAGGCCAATTTGGGGATGGGCCAACTGGCACTTGAAAGGGCACCAAGATCAATTGGCTGGGTGCCAAGCTAGCTTTTTTGGGAACCACACACACTTTACAAACAAAACCTGTAACTTTGCCAGGCCCCCAGATGGGCTTTATACACCATAAATTTGAAAATGGGGGTGTATATTGCAACCCAAAGTTTTATATTTTTGATGACAAATGTTGTTTTAGGCCTCTCCCATGGCCATATACACATATGTTGTGTAAAGCGCATTGGAGCGCCTGTCCTGGTTTGACTTGGCATGTGCCTAGCGGGACTTGGATTGGCGCCCAGGGAGCTTGATTAGGTTGGGCTTTCAGGGATTAAAACTTGGCACCTAATCAAGCTCCCCTTGATGCCAATAAATTCTGGTTGTACCAAAATTGACAAGCGTCCCTCCCCCCAACTTCAAGCCTTTTTTTTTCAAGTATGATCATGTGATTGGTGGGTCAATGCAACCAGATTTGATCTGCACCAAGATAAACTTGGACAGGCGCCAAGTGGACATTGTCAAGGCACCAAGAAGGCTTTGCCAGGTGCCAAGATGACTTTGCTAAGTGCCACGTGGGCTTTAGCAAATTTTGGAAAAACTTGGCTCAGAACCCAAACATGATTTACAGACCATACACATACACCACGGGGCCAAATTGCTGTTGAGCCCCCAGCTTGGCCAACGCTGGTTTGAAAGCACTCCCTTAGTGGGAGTTTGCCCATCAAAATAACATTGGTGTTCCAAAACGTCAAGCATGGTCAAGGGCTTGCTAACGGCTCAAGGCAAATTCCACCTCCGCGAGGTTGGGCCCTTTTCAAATTTCTGTCAAGGTTGATCTGACAGAAATTTGACTCAAGGGTCAGAAGGTACTTTTGGGTTGAATCATTGTCATTCTCAAAAATGATTCAACCTTTTTTTTTTGGTTTCCATTGTTGGTACAGGGGGCTTGCCAGATCAAATAAATCCTTGATATTTATTTTATTTTAATTTCTAATGTTTTAATCTTTCATAAATATTATTACATGATTTTTTGTTTTTTGTGGGAGAATTTTACAGTTGTATTTTAACAATGAAATAGAAAGAAATTTACAAAAATTGAAAAAAATAACTTTTCTCAAGTTTTCTCATGGGATGGGGATTTTAAAACAATCAGTGTTTAATATTGATACCCTCCAGCTCCCCAGTACTGTTGATTGCAATCAATTTGTTGAATCAAATCAATGTTGTTCACAGCTTTCAATGGGTGTGAAGAGGCATGAGTTTGAAGGTGTGAATTGATTGATTTGTTGATGATGGCAGGGAGACAACAGACATGTGTTATGAATGGATGATGAGGGTGAAATGACCACCTGCAATGGGCAAATGAGAGACTGGGTAGCAGAGAGAGGAGAGAAGGAGATCAGAGGAGTCAAGCAAAGTGAGAGGGAGGGCCAGAGGAAAAGTACTCAACTCATTTCACCCATTGGGGCCATGACGTTCCAAACAACTGGTGGAAGTAGTAATCTGAGTGATGATTGAGTGGTTTCAGTGGATGAGAGAAGGGAAGAAGAGAGGGGGAGTAGGTAGGGAATGAATTGCTCAACCATTTCCCATGACCAAGAATTCCATCAGGAGACCAAGGGGGGCACCATTGTTGGCAAGTGATTGAGTGGTACCCAAGAAGAGACTGGTACCTGTGAGAGGGTGATTCAAAGGAGAGAGAGAGGGGGGTGTTGGATGGATCAATGGATGGATGGATGAGGAGGGAAGGAGGGGATAAGATGGTCAGGTCTTGGTTGGTCTATAGAGAGGGAAGTAGTAGTAGCAGTCCACTGTGGTGGGATGGATCAAGAGAGGTGGAGTGAGTGAGATCAATGATGATGATCATCATCTGAGCCAATCAATAGTCAACCAGTAAACAGCTGATGTCATGGGTCAGAAACCATGACTTCACATGGATCCACCCTGTGCGTCCAGCTGGTGAATCAACTGGGGGGGTGAGGTGATGTTGCTTCAACCCCAACGGCAAGTCACTGACAGCCACCCCTGATGGTGATTCAACCGCAGGGGCAAATTGCGGTTACAACAACTCTGACCACCCATCACCAACCAGGCAACTGGTGGATTGACGCATGGGTGGGCCGACCATCATCTGTTGGTTGGTCAACCATTGGCCAATCCGGTTTCCAAAATGTCAGGTGGTCAACGTGTGCGCCGTTGAATCAACCCTTGTTGTTGGCTCCGCATTCCTCAACGGCCAAAAGTGGCCCCATGGTGTACACATACATGTGCATGGTTTCCAAAAGCAGTTTTATATTTCAAGGGTATGTACCACATCAAATCATTGCATGGAGGAGCTTTTATGTCAACGGTATTGGTAAAGTTATGTTGATAATAATTGCACAATGTAGAGTGTATGTTGATGCAGGGGAAGATAATTAACACACTTTTGACATGTTCAAGATTTAATGATATTTATGTGATTTTACAACACAGGTATGTCTGATGAAAAAAATATTTCAAGTAGGATATCCTTGCAAGAGTCTATGGATTAAAGTAGTGAGAGTTGAACATTCTATTATCACAAGAATCAATATTGAAACATGACTTTAGATCTACAAATAATTTAAGGTATGAGTTTAGACATTATGAAGGCAAGGTCAATTGGATGCTGCATATCCAAAAGCTGTTTGGCCTCTGGAGAAAGGGAAGAAATCAAATCAGGATGATAACAGTTGCTGGGGAGTCTTTTTGGCACCTTTGTGAGTTTTTCTTGGAGGTTGGAAGGTTTCCTCATCATCCACATTGAATGACCATGTTTTTGCCGTCTACCAAGTCTCTCAGCTTTCATGTTGTCAAATGTTTCATCTATTTGGTGACCAAGGGCAGAGAAACCTTGAGATTGCCATTGGCACTGGACCTTCTGGAAGAACTTTTCATTGGAGACCTCAGTGTCAGAGTAACATTGTGTTTCACTGAATATACTGGACTGATTTTCTGGTAATCCAAGTGATTCCAAGATCTCTGTTTGTTGATTTGAGAGCTGTAGGAAGAGAGGAAAAACCATGTGAAAAAATGGGGTAAAAAATACCATGGGATGATAGGGAGTAATTGCTTACTTGTTTGCGCCATCTGGATTTTCTTGTCTGATTTTTTTCTGCTGAATGGGCTTCTGAAAGATATTTTCCAGACTTAATATTGGATCTCCTGCCCATGAACCACCTCTTGAGGACAATGGTAAGGTTGAATTTTGTGTTATGCACTGAGTTGAATGGTTAGTTTCAAAATGCACCATGTGCATGGGCATGGTTCCAATGTTTAATGATGAGTCCCATAAACAACTGGTTCCAATGCAATTCCCCAGGCTCAGAACAATTGAAACCACAGCAAGGAAAGTTGATTTTTGCAAGGTCTTGAAGAAAAAACTCTCTTGCTAGGGTTGATATGCCATGTAGTATACACAAAGACTTGGATGGGACTAGAGAGGTAGTGGAGTGAATCTGTTGATGAATGCAAGATGATGGCAGTGATTGAACCTGGGATTGTTGTAGGGAATTGGGGATTTGTTGCAAGTGAGTATCAGTTTACTTGGTGATATTCATCCCAACTCTACAGTAGGATGACAGACATTGAGAGAAGTGGGAGTTGGAGCCAGGGACACTGCTGGAAACAGCTTGATTGAAGAGTCAGGGGTTTTTTGATGGGGCTCCATTCAAGAGGTATTGTACCATGATAGGTTGTTTGTTGTTTGCATTGCATAATTATCAAATTAGGAGAGCAGGGTCAGAATTCAATAATTGCAAAGCACAGGGGGATGATAACTTGAATGTTAAAAAAGGTGGAATTTTTCCAATGGGAACCCACCATTGCAGCAGGCTCATGGTCAGAAACCATTTGGGCAACCATTGGGGCAAGCTAATGGTTGGCAACCATTGCGGAAAGCTAATGTCCAGCAACTATTGGGGAATGCTAATGTTTGGTGACCATTGGGGCAAGCTAATGGTTGGTGACCATTGGAGAAAGCTAATGTTTGGCAACCATTGGGGCCAGCTAATGGTCGGCAACCATTGGGGCAAGCTCATGGTCACAAACCATTGGGGCAAGCTCAGCCTAAGCTAATGGACAATAACCATGAGGCTAAGGTAATGGATGGTGACCATTGATATTGAGTCACTCCTCAATGCATATATGCATACCAGGTAGTGTATAAGATGTGGGTGGGTAGTGCACCCAGCACCCAATTGATGAATCCCTCCATCATTTGATGAATCCATCCATCCATCCATCCATCCATCCATCCATCCATCCATCCATCCATCCATCCATCCATCCATCCATCCATCCATCCATCCATCCATCCATCAATTTAAATGAAGACAGCCAAATGGAAGATATGCGAATGTCTGGAATTCAAATGTGGCAAGGGCACATATGAAGATGAAGATGGAAACAAAAAGATAGGAATGGCTTTTTCCTCCTCTGCCTTCAGGAAACATCAGGCAGCTATAAGCAAACTCAATCAGGCCCTGAAATTCACAACCAATATATTGCCATTACAAGGGAGCAGTCATGTAAGTGGAGAGGAGGGATGGGAAAATAGTTAACACTGTACATTCATGTGCTGATCTTCTGATTTTCCTGCTATAATGATTTTCAGGTTTCCAAAAATCCAGAAAGGAATGAAAGCAAAGAGCAGATTCAGATTCCACTTCACCCAGGAGGGCACTGGTTCAATTCTCAAGACATCAAGTATAACTCTTTTCATCTAGTCCCAAGGCACAGCCTGCTTGTGCTTCTCCAAGCTGCAAAAATGTGCCTTGTTCATCAACTTGGTGACTTGGCAATCGCAGATTTCTTGATGACAGAGCAGGAAAAGATTAAGAATCTGGGGAGGGAATTCAATTTTGATTCAAATAACATCATGAATGCAATACCTCAAAGCAAAGTCACTCAAATTCAAAGGCTAGCTTTTGAGCCCAACCTGGAAACAAGGATATGCTTTCCTGAATGCTTCAAGCTGTATCCAATCCCAGACAAATTGGAAAACCAAGAATCAATTGTCAAAAAATGTACTGCCAAGTTCTATTCCACTAGAAAAACCTTTGTGCGCCAAAATGGTAATGAGCAGGGCATGTACTGTGAAACAGAATTGCTGATGAAGACCATTGGGAAACATAACAGACCCATCAAACCAGCTCAAACATTTCATTATCAAAGCTTGAAGGCCTGGCTTGGTAGAAAATTATGGTTTGCAGATTTTGAAAAGCTCATTGAAAGCAATCTTCATCATAAAAACCTCAATTCAAATGTTATGAGCAATGTTTGGGATGGCTCAGTTTGGACCAACTTTGTTGAAGGCTCAGACAAGAAGAGGAAATTTACCCAACAACCAGGGCACCTTGTCTTCAGTCTCTATGTGGATTGGTTCAACCCATTTGGAAATAAGTTTGGGCACAAATCAATCTCAGTGGGAGCAGTGATCTTGATCTGTCTCAAAATTCCACTAGCAGAACGTTACAAGATAGAGAATGTTTTTCTTTTTGTTATTATCCCTGGGACCAAGGAACCCAAAGTGGAAGAAATCAACCACATTCTAGATCCATTGGTTGATAAAATCAAAGACCTCTGGGAAGGAGTATGGTTTTCTGAAACCAGCCAGTTTCCTCAAGGTAGGGAGATATTTGTTGCACTGTTCCCATTGATTGGGGATTTTCCAGCTATGCGCAAGGTGGCAGGATTCTCTGGTCATTCTTCAACCATGTTATTCTCATATTGTCAAATTAAAAAGGACAAGATCAATGATCCAAATTTCAAGGAGTTCCAGCCAAGGAGAAATGCCAAGCACATGAAGAATGCCAAGAAGTGGGAGGAATTTCAGAAATCATGGGAGCAAGATCAAATTACCAAGGAGAAGGGGGTCAGAGAAAGCTGTTTGAAAAGGCTTCCATATTGGCGCCCAATAGAATATTCAGTAATAGAGCTCATGCATGGGTGGATTTTGGGAAATCTCAAGGATCATAGCATGATTTATCTTGAAATTGCTCTAGCCGGAGAAGAATTGGGGAAGGAAAAAATCTAAGAGAAGAACAGAGGAGGGAAAGCTGGATTGGAAAGCATCATTTGAAAGGGGAAGAGAAGGAAGTCTCCTGAAGATCAATCAGAGGAGGTTGATCACGACCAGAGAAGTCCCAAGAGACAGCTTAATTCCAGAAATCTGAGAGAACTTACACAAATAATGGAAGAAAGCCCAACAATTCAATCCAAACAATATGAATTGAGATCTTCACAGGCTGGGAAATCATCATCAGCCTCACAGCAAAGCAAGAAATCTCAACCATCTTCTGAATATACTAGTACTCACTTGTATTCTTTAAGAAGTAGAATTATTGGGATCTTGGGAAGTTCAAAAAGTATAGCCAGTCAAGGAAGCCGCACAAGTACTCTGAAGCTTCTAGGGGGTGAGGCAAGCAGTCCAGCAAACAAGGATTATGACAGATGGAAAGCAGCTCAAGTGGAATCATCCATCCAAGGGCCTTGATTAATGCTTCACAATTTGAGGCGCATCCAACAGGTGATTCAGGACACAAAGTTGCCATCATGGATGACAAGGGTACCAAAGAATGTTGGATTTCATGTTGCAGGATCCCTCAAGGCCACGGAGTGGCTGAAACTCTACATGGTTTACTATCCCCTTGCTATGATTCCTTTGTGGAGTGGTAAGCATAGACCTGGTATTGATCACATTGGCTCAATAAAAATTTTGAAGGACTCAACAGTGCTTCTAATTTACATAACCAACATGTTAATGAAGCATCATATTTCAAACCAAGATATCATGGAGGTTGAATGACTAATGCTGGAATACCATCAAACACTAAGGACTGGATGGCCACAACAAAGGAGTAAACCCAAGGTGCACATCACTCAGCATTACCAGGAAGTGATCAAAAGGTTTGGTCCACCAATGGCCATGGCAGCCTGGGCCCATGAAAGGTTGAATGGTATCTTGGGAAGGATACCAAAGAACAATTGCACAGGTGAGCTCACTAAGAATCATGCTGTACACCTTCCTTTTTACTGGGAAAACAAAGCAAATAATAAATGAATTTATTACAGGTGATATAAATGGTTCAATCATGAAGACATGTATATCAAGGATTCAACATTCGATTTTATTGATCCATTCCCAGGTAATTAACAAGGGACAAGAAAACTCAAATCCCTGCTTCAGCCTCACCCCATGAGACCCGGAAATCCATTGCTTATGGATACAAGAGGTTGGAAGATTGGGTCTGCAAAAGGATGTGTCTCTCAATTACAATGTGCACAAAATCAACAGTACCTTGATACATCATAAAAGATTTACAGTGCAACGGCCAGATCAAGGTAAAAATCACCCCAATTTCTATGTGGAGATCATGCGGGATGAAATCTGTTCATTTGGTAAAATCACCAAGCTCTTTGTGCAATCAGAAGGTGGGGATGTTTGGTTTGTGATTCAGTTATTTCAAGACGCACATGCAGAAGATGCCAAATATCCATACACAGCCCAGCTCAACTTGAATGTGTGAGTGCTCTCAACAGATCTATGGGAGACTGTGGTGATGACGGGAAAAGAGATAGTGGGGAATGTGGCTGTTTTTGACAATGTTGTGGGGGCATTTGGTTATCTAGGCAAGACAATGACTTTGGTTTCCCTGGCAAAAGTAGTGAGTTTCCCTTTTAGCTGATATGAGGACAAGGTCAAAACTGATTTTGGAATGTGCAGGGATGGATTTCAACATGAAATTACCCATGGTGTTTGGCCTATGGGTGACCTGAAACCTTAGCAAGTATCAACAAGCATCATTTGAGGAATCATGGACAAGTGGACACCAAACACCAACCATATGACACTTTGTGTGGACATGAACAGGGCCTAAGGGATGATGAAATGGAGATTAGATGTGAGCTTGGTAGACGTAATATTTGTAACAACAGAATCATGGATATCAAAATTGTCATCATGCATTGTATTAGTTTCCAATGAATCGGACAGACAAATCCTCAGTTGTCAAATGTTTACAATTGGGGAATGATGAAGGAGGAGGGTAGGAATATAAATAAGAAATCCTCTTATCTCACATTGATCATCATCCTCCATCTGTTCTTTCCCCCATACCAATCACCCGGTCTAACCATCAAGTTATCTGTTCATACTCTCTCACAGTTAAACAATACTATCTCACACACTCACCATCTATCTCTATAATAATATTGGTTTTTCAAGGTTTGGAAAATCCTGACTTCAACCCTCTACAAAATCAATTCAGCCCCAGGCATTGTCTCTGCAACTTAAACATAAGCTGCATGTTGCCTTTTCTCTCACACCAGCCATAGGGCCCTCCTCCTCAAATTTGGGGCATTACGGACTAGTGCTATAGTATTACATTACACCCTTAGCCAACCCTTGAATATTAATTATTTATCATGCCAGACCAAAGTGCCCATACCTCCCAACCTTCTGCAGCTGGTCAAGACACTCCAACGCTGCCTGAAGAGACAATATCCTCTGGTGTGCAAGAGACAGTGTCCTCTGTTTTGCAATATCATGAGGGACTCCTGGATGACTTACTTAGGGGGGTTCCCCCAGATGTGAATACTATATCAGAATCAGGTGAGCAGTATGATTGAACTGGGAAGTCCACTAATTTCATTAACACAGAGATGCTGATTGTGATGGGTTTAGTGGACATGAATGATTGCACTGCTCAATCTAGGATTTGACGGACCAACCGTTCTGAAAAGCAAAAACTTGAAAAGGAGACTTTAGAACGCAAATTGAGACAAGTGCGCCATATGGTCACAAAAACCCCCCTTCCCAGTCAATCTAGTACAATCTCACGTTCTTTACGGCAATGGGTCCGCTTTTTGATGGGGATGCCAGAAAATGTAATGAACTTCCCCTCACCTCCCTCTCCTGAAGAAATACTGAAATGGGAACAGTGGGCTCCTATGAGGGTACAGCGGGTAATGGCACATCTGGAGTCTGTCTGGACAGAACATGGAAAGGCAAATCAGGCGGATGGGCAGCTGTGATACAATGAAGAAGTGGATAGACTCAGAAACAAAATTTTACCCCCACAATTCCACCCAGCACCCAATGTGCCATCAACCAAAAATTTTCCATGGATCGCTAAGGTAACATGTGAGAGAGATGTGCAAAAGGCAGGTTTCTCAAGGATTACATTTGAGTGTCATGCAAGGTCCTTTGTATCATCGGGCTGGAATGCAGCAATAGGTGCCATCATAGTCCAGCATTACTCAAACTGGAAAAAGGCGCAACATGATAGGGTGTGGGATGGAATGGATAACATCAGCGCATTATTGGAGAGATGGGTCCTGGGGCAGGGATAAAAAATACGGCAAGGGGAACTATTAGGGTCAAAGTTGCAAGAAAATAAAATTACCAAGGCCCCACCCTCATCCATCCAGCAAGCCAAAAAGAATGTTAGAGCATGAGTCCTGGGGGTTTGTATTCAAAGAATGGATGCTGATGGTGTGTTTTGGTTTGTGTTACAGATAAGTGAAAAGTGTTTTCACACAGCCCCCAAATACCTTCCCAAAGAAGCAGCAGAAGTCATTGCAATATTTGACTGTTTGGATGTTGTTTCTGATTGGGAGGAGGATAAAGATGGCACTCGCACAACCATTGAAACCCCCTGGAGAAGCTGTGAACTAAATGATCTAACTTGACTCCTAGATGAAATAGCATTAAAATTTGCTATGAAGCACCAAGAAATCAAGCAGTTGCATTCACTACCTGATCCTGTGTCAGGCAAGGTGAAACCCAAAGAATTCACCCTCCTCAAATTCCCAAAAAAACTTCCAATTGATGCTTATCACCCTGCAGCACTGCAAGCCCTTTCAGAAATTGACCTCAAACTTTTGGCTCCTTGTGACAACTCAAAAATTTTTGCAGCAATCACCTTACTATCAGAAAAAATCAAGAAGAAGTCTTGTACCACAATTGGCATATTTCCAGCTCATACCCCCAATGCAAGTGGATTGCCCTGTAGAGACTCCAAGGGATAATGGGATTATTTAGCAAATAGCTTGCTGGCAGTCACTAGAAGGGGAATTTAGTTTACTACTACTCTTGAATAGATAGAGGTAAGCTAAGGTGGTTTTGAATTGCCTGCCCTTCTGAACTATAATAAGTCTGCACAATAATTTTTTAATTAGTGGCTGGTTTATTTGAGACTTAAAATAGGTCTCTTATCAGACCTAGATTAACTATTAATAGAGATTTTCAGGAATTGCAAGACTTTTTCAGGTTGGATTGGATTATTGGCAAGTTTCCACCAATTAATAATCAAGAATTTTCGACTTTTTCTGACTATTTTTCCAATTCCTTTTAAAGGATTTAAGGGTTGACTAAAAGGTGTTTAACCAGTAGGAGGACCCAAAAATGGGCTTGCCCACATGGATCTGGGAGGGAAAAAAGCTTGGTTGGTTCTTCTGTTGTGCTCTTCCTCTTTTATGAATTTACTAATCAAAAATAAGGGGTTTTCCCTCTTAAAAATAGGTGCTGAAGAACAGGCCTTTTCTCAAGAACCCTTCTTCAAAAACACCAGGATTTGGGTCAAATGGTCAATGATAATTTCGTTTTTGATCCTTTATTTCCTTTTCACTTGATTCTGGTTCACTTATAACTGGGTACTAGGTAAGTAACTGGTCAGGCAGATGCCATAATTCTGGGGCTGATGCCATGCTCTGGGGCTGATGCCATGCTAGACAACTTGGATAGGGAAAAAGAGGCCCCTTAAATAGAAAAATACTTCCTCAGGGGATTCTCAGGGCTCCCCTGAGTGCGGTTCTGAGCCTCTCTCTGCACTGTTGAAGCACAGGAGGGTACAGTTACATGAGACAGATCATTCTGGTGATAAAATGTGTAAATCAGGCTGAGAGATAACTGTATTTTTTAGTTCAATCTTTAAGAGTCAGGCTAAGATATGAGCCAAGAGATAAGAATGGTGTGATCTGGACGCTTCTGAGTGCTTATCTTGTATAAAAAATGATGCAGAATTTGCCTTCAGCTTGAGTTAATTTTGCTGGTTGGGAAAAGCATGAAACATGCTTGGCAGCTGCAAGCCCTCTTTGGTTTCTTGAATGGTATGACCTGCATGGGTTTGGTGGTGGAAATTCATGTGCTGGGTGTTTCTTAGGACGCTTTTCAGCCCCTTTCATGTATAAAATGTTGCAGGAACTACCTGCATGCTGTGTCAATGTAATTAGTTGTGGAGATAAGAGGTATGCTGTTTTACCGCATGTCCCCTTGGGTAACTTGAGAGTGTGGCTTTCAGGTGTTTTATGGTTGATATGATGGCAAACTGAGTATCAGAGCGCTTGAGAGGAAGCTTCAGAGCTTATATCTGGTGGTGAAAGTTCCAGAAAATTCATGTTTACTGAGTTGTTATTGCTGGTTGGTGAGAATTAAGAGATACTTGGCTGCATGAGCCCCTACTTCTGTTGGTGCATGTGTGTGTGTTGTATGGTTGGAATGGTGGCAAACTTAGTATCAGAGTGCTTTAGAGGAATCTTCAGAGGGCTTATCTGGTTTTGAAAGTTCCAGAAAAGTCATGTTTACTGAGTTGTTATTGCTGGTTGGTGAGAATTAAGAGATACTTGGCTGCATGACCCCCTACTTCTGTTGGTGCATGTGTGTGTGCTGTATGGTGGGAGCGGTGATAAACTGAGTATCAGAGTGCTTGAGAGAACGCTTCAGAGGGCTCATCTTGTGGTGAAAGTTCCAGAAAAGTCATGTGTACTGAGTTGTTATTGCTGGTTGGTGAGAATTAAGAGATACTTGGCTGCATGAGCCCCTACTTCTGTTGGTGCATGTGTGTGTGTTGTATGTTTGGAATGGTGGCAAACTGAGTATCAGAGTGCTTGAGAGGACGCTTCTGAGGGCGTATCTGGTTTTGAAAGTTCCAGAAAAGTCATGTGTACTTGCTTTCATAGTACTGGTTTTAGTGTAACATTGGTACTGATATGGTTTAAGTCCTGCTGGTATGGGGTATGTTGTTTTGTTGTGTGGTTATTTTGAGCATAATCTTTTGATTATATATTCAATCAAGACTTTCCATTAATCCATGTGACATAATCCAGCCTGTGCCAGGTTTTGGGTTGTTTTTGTGACAGGTGTTGATATGGTTGAGGGGTTTTATCTGGTGATTGATTTGGTTTTTCAGGTTGGTTTGAGTTTAGAGTATAGTTTATGAGGGGTTTGGAATTTATTTATTATTTTTTTGACTTTAATTTGATATAAGAATAATAATTAATAAGACAAAATGAGTCTGATGGCTATAGGACAGGTTTGGTTTACCACAGCGCCAACAATAGTTGACAGTTGGGTGGTCTTTTTTTTCTTCCTGTATCTTGAGAGCCTTTCTATTCTTATATTTCTTAATGCAATAAAAGTTGATATACAAGTTTCAGTGTTTATGTTTCTGTATGTGATGCATGAGTTTAAGACATTCCATTCAATCTTGTGAATGCGGGATAGCACATACCTGGATGAAACAAGTATTTTGTTTTTAAGAATGCTTGGAATGGGCAACAATTTTTTTTAGGTTTAATCAATTTTTGCCCAAGTTTAATCACAGGTTTTTGGGCCAATTTTTTGGATTACAACAATGGTTGCCATCCATAGAGCTATCACAATTCATCTGGCCCATTGGGCAAGTGAATAAACAGTGTGAATGAACTTTGCATGCCTCACATTACCAGATGCTTACAGTGGACTACAACAATTGTTGCCGTCCATAGAGCTATCACAATGCATCTGTCCAATGGTTCAGATAATTGAACAATGTGCATGGACTTTGAGTCTCTCACTTTCACAGATGCCCATGGGACTCAGCTCACGGCAACGTCACATTATGAAATCATTTATCAAGAATTAAGTTTCATAAGGCATACATGAATTGATTTATAAGCATGATGATTAAAAGCAATGGAGAAATAAAAGCTAGTAAACTAAGATACTGATAAATTTGGGATAGCTGAAATAGAAACATTAGATTTGCAAGGTAAATTAAATACAGGATTATCAGTTGAAGGGTTTTGGGACAGCCAATGATCACTGAAATCAAGGACAAGACATTTTGCCAAGTCCATGTGGGATACCCGTGTTCCTGGCCAAAATTCAGGGCTGAAAAAGAAGTCTTGGATAAGCTGAACTATGTAAGCATTTTTCCACTTCCATACTTGTTCCTTGATGTCCTTGGGATCTAGCTTGTTGGCTTTTAAGACAAGGCTCAGGAGCTGGAGGGATTGAACCAGGGGAAATTTCCTAATTTCTGATGGTATCAGCAAGAGGCCACGTACTCCCGCTACAAGGTAGGCCACAAGAATGTGGTAGTAGGGTTGGGATGTGATGGTGACCATGATGGTGTTGAACTTGGCCTGCTGTGGTGCCACTGCTGTGGAGGACCCCTCCAATTGAAGTTTTTTCCGCAGGAGAGCAAATGCAATGAGCAGGTGGTAGATGTTGTCAACCAATTTGTCCAGGGAGTTGAAGCCATATTTGTGACTAGGGCTGTCAACTGGCTGTCCTTCAATCAAAACCATGTCTTCATGTGAGCCAAGACAAGTGGAAAAATGCTTGATGATTGAGATATCACGGCTTGCCTCATCTTCAGTACCTGGTGGTTGGATAAATGCTGGTGGCTGGGTGAGTTCTCTTGAGACCAGGAGGATTGATTGGAACCATATTGTGCCCATTTAACCTGTGAAAACTCTGGAGGGTGAGTAAGGTGGATCTAGAGATTATGCAGCTTATAACCTATGGTTGTGGCTGGTGGGGGTGGTGACCCAGGTAGAAGAGGCAGAGCAAATACATCTGGCATGTAATATGGCTCAGATGTGCAAGGTGGGAAGGTATTTGCATCTGTAGGAATGAGGAGAGGTTGGCTACTGTGAGGGAAAAATATCCCAGTGGAATCAAGCTTACCACTTGTAGCCAATTGACTTATCCATTCCTTAATACCAGCACTGATTGTGTTGAAAAGGATTGTGTGAGATAGCAATTGAGGGTAAGATCCCCATTCTTTGTGGTCTTTTTCACGTAATCCAAAGAGGTGCACTTCTGCCTCAACAGCGCTCTTGTAGCACTTTGAGTTGATGATGCCATTTCCAAAGGGTTGAATGGCTTCCTGGAGTTCAGCCGGGTATTTTTTGAACAGTTTAGGTGAATCTATGGAGGGAGCTACAGTGATTGGCAATCAGGGAAGGTATTTGGATAGATGTGATGGAAGTGACTTACCAGGGTCATTTGCAGGATCAGGGGCAGAGGGGGGTAGCCCCCTTAATGGGTTGGGAGTCTGTTAACATTGGTGTAGCATTGGTTTCAAGTGGAGTGGTGATGGAGGCCTGCTCTTCTGGGACTTCAGGGGTAAAGAGTGGATGTTGGGATTCTTCGGAGGGCACTTCATTTGGAGCAGCTTGTGTGGGCGGAGTAGCTGGGCCTGGGTTACTTTCCTCTTCATCACTTTCCATCAAGGGCACAAATTTATGCCTCTTCTTTTTGGGATTGGCAGAGGCAGTTGCAGCCCGTCTTTTGGCAAGAAGTTTCCCTGACCCAATCTGAACCTCCTCCTCAGGAGGGAGGTCATCACCGTTTTCAACCACTGGTGAAGGAAACAATGAGGATCAGCCAGGGATTAGACTAGCATTCAAGTGTTTCAACTCACAGGCTATTGCCTCTTGAAGACCCTTACAGGCCTTGACTTCCATGTCTTGCACTGATTGTGGCAGTGATTTGTCATTGGCTACTTTAAGGAGCTTTGCCATTTGCCGCTTGCTATTAGCAAGGAAGTTAGACTTTGAGACAAATAAGACTTCCTGTGTGCTCATCAAGCCATTGGTCTGGGCTGGGGGTGTAGCATGGCGGCTTGATGATGATTCCATGCCAACAACTTCAACCCATGGTGGGGGTGGTGGAAGAGAGGCTAAGGGAGGTCTGGTCAGTAGTTGAGGCAAACATAACAAAGTGAAAAGAGGACTCAGGGTCTGGAGTGATGATTGCTGGGCAATCAGCAGTTGGTTGATCTCCAGTGGGCTCAGTGGGCTGGGCAGACAGAATTGAGGGTGAGGGTTTGGTGTGTACTGGATCAGCAGTTGGTTGATCTCCAGTGGGCTCAGTGGTCTGGGCAGAGGGAATTGAGGGTGTGGGTTTGCTGTGTGCAGGTGATGTAGACATAGTGGAGAAGTCTTATGGTGATGGTATGGATGGATTGTATAGATAGATGGATGGATCAATCAATGGATGGATGGATGGATGGATGGATGGATGGATGGATGTATGGATCAAATGATGGAGGGAGGGATTGATTTGTCAATTGGGTGTACTATCCACCCACAACTTATACACTACCTTGTATGCATTTATGCATTGAGGGGTGACTCACCCTCAATGGTTTCCATCCATTACCTTAGCCTCATGGTTGCTGTTCATTAGCTTAGGCTGAGCTTGCCCCAATGGTTGCTGACCATTAGCTTTCCCCAATGGTTGCCAACCATTATCCTTCCCCGATGCTTGCTGACCATTAGCTTGCCCCAATGGTTGCCAACCATTAGTGCGCCCCAATGGTTGCTGACCATCAGCTTTCCCCAATGGTTGCTGACCATTAGCTTGCCCCAATGGTCGCAGACCATTAGCTTTCCCCAATGGTTGCCAACAATTAGCTTTCCCCAATTGTCGCCAACCATTAGCTTGCCCCAATGGTTGCCAACCATTAGCTTGCCCCAATGGTCATCAACTATTAGCATGTAACCCAATGGTTGCCAACCATTAGCTTGCCCCAATGGTCATCAACCATTAGCGTGTAACCCAATGGTTCCTGACGATTAGCTTGCCCCAATGGTTGCCAACATGGTCACTGAGCATTAGCTTGCCCCAATGGTTGCCAACCATTAGCTTGCCCCAATGGTTGCCAACCATTAGCTTTCCCCAATGGTTGCCAACCATCAGCTTGCCCCAATGGTTTCCAACCATTAGCTTTCCCCAATGGTTGCCAACCATTAGCTTTCTCCAATGGTCATCAATCATTAACGTGCAACCCAATGGTTGCTGACCATTAGCTTGCCTCAATGGTTGCCAACCATTAGCTTGCCTCAATGGTTGCCAACCATTAGCCTGCCCCAATGGTTGCCAACCATTAGCTTGCCCCAATTGTTTCCAACCATTAGCTAGCCCCAATGGTCTCCAACCATTAGCTTGCCCCAATCCTTTTCAGCCATTAGCTTGCCCCAATGGTTTCCAACCATTAGCTTGACCCAATGGTCCCCTCCCATTAGCTCTCCCCAATTCTTGTCAACCATTAGCTTGCCCCAATGGTTGCCAACCATGGGCAAGCTTGAAGGTTGTCTGTCACCAAGATGCCTGCACCCTACTGTTTCTGTTTGCAATTCTGTGCAAGCAGCTTTAAAACACAACATGCATAATGTCTATGCCAACCCCCCCAGGAGGTCTGTCAAAATTAAGCTTCAAAACAGGTGTCTCTTGAGTTATTCCCACACCCTTGCACAAGCCAAAAAAATTGCAGTTGAGCCCTTCTAGGCACAGATTGCACAACCTCATTATGTCCTATGCACCATAATTCTTTCAGGAGTTGTACCCTGGCTGTCAGCTTGCTACTATTGCAGAGCAAGCTGCAAAAGTAACAAAAATAAAATAATAATAATAATAATAATAAAATTAACCTAAGAAGGAGTAGGAAAACCATCAATATTATTACAGAAATGGATTCTCCACCCAAAATTAGGTAGGGTCACTCAATGACCCTACCCTTGAAATCCAACTCCTTATATTTTTAAATAATTAAAGAAAGAAAGACCAAAATACCAAGGCTTCACTATTGAGCTTTTGGTCAATTAAATATTTCACACACATTGTCACGTATAGGTTTCACACCTAAAATTCAGTCAGAATTGAGGTGTTGTGTATATTTTAGGAGTTACGGACATAAATGTGTTTTGTCACAATTCCCGCACGCAGCCGCGGCAGCCAATGCACCCGCGCGCCGCTGAGATACAGCCCTGCCACTCCTTCAAGGTTGTTTACGCAGCCCCGGGCCTCTGACAAGTACGCAGCCGCGGGACTACGGGTTGACAGAGTGACAGCCGGCCTGAGAGGCTTAGGTACCGTAGAAACATGCTACAACCCACACGGGAACATTCTACATATGTAATAAATGTTCCCATGGATAGTAGATAGTCTAAAAGTACATAATATTATATAAAAATACTTAAATAACCCTTATACATATTTTTTATTAAATTTAATTCAAAGTACCAAGAATGTCAAAAATAAGACAATGACAACTTCTAAAAATATATTAAAATACTTTAATATACTTTTATGAGAATATCTCTTTGTGACATACTAAGAAAACTAATGATGTAAAAATATTTCATGAACTCCCATGACTTATATTTTTAAGTAATTATCTTAGTAAATCAAATGGAACTCAAAAATAAGGAGTAAAATCAATATCATGAATTTTACTCCAGTTATATAATACATAATGAGAACTCAACTGACATCAGGATGTCTGTAGAAATGTCTATTTAAATAATTATTGAATTACTGGGAACATTTACTAAGGATAATTAATTAAATAATACATAAATGGGACAGATTAGTGTTATTCACACGTCCTAATATCTATTTTAAAGTAGAATAATTCCAATACCCTGAGGAATTAGATGCTACCCGTGCTATAGCACCAAGAACACATGACATGCTACCACTGGTTACCCTGCTAGCCTTAGTGTCCGTCCCTTTGAGCCCCTGTACCCCTCAGAAGGAAAATTTTGGGACTCCAAAAGCTATAAATAAAGAGCTCTTTTGAGGATTTTGATGGGCAGAGACCCAGTTATATTTATATCCAGACACCGTGCCAAGGTAATCAAGTACTTATAATAGATAATTAAGTGATTTATGGCTAAGTCTGATCCATAATATCCATCCTCAACCTCTTTTTTATTAATTAAAACCGCTGAACAACCTTATAACCCCAGTATACAGGTTTAACCCATCAGTGCACATCTCAAACAGATACCCAAAGGATTTAATGATATACCAGTGAGTTTTATTATCCTTTCTCTGTTTTGGTAGCTTGGTTACAAGGCCCTGCCACTCCATTGTGTATTTTATGTACATATTATCTTGGGGTAAAATATCCTTTAAACTAAAGAGCCCAAAGTAGCCAGGACTATGTGTTTTCATACTGAAATCCCGGAAGAGAGGTTTTAAAGATCCCCAATATAATTGTGGCCCCTCTATAAAAATATTTAATAATCAATTTATTCATATTGGTTTAAAAAAATAAACCATAACCAAACCACTTAACCTTGCACTAAGCTTAATCCAAATATTTTATGGATTTTTGCTGCATTTATCAAATAATATATTTATTATTTATTCTATCACCTCTGGTAGCTAAAGGATAGCAAGGGTCTTGGCATCCAGGAGGCTGACACTCGCCGCCCAGCTTACAACTCCATTTTGGGTTCCTTCACAAGGGTGTGGTCATATTAAGCCAGTTTGGAAAGCTGGACCTTGGCCACCTACTTGCACAACCTGATTATTTCCTATGCTCCATGTTATGTTCCTTCACAAGGCTGTCGGCATATCCAGCCAGTTTTGATCCACATCTTATTTTATGCCCACACCCTCCTGTAGCACTCAAAAGCCAAGCTGGACCTTGGCCACCCACTTGCACAACCTCATTATGTCCTATGCTCCATGGTCCTTTCAGGAGTTGTACGCTGGCCACCCAGCGTACAACTCCATTTTGGGTTCCTTCACAAGGGTGTGGGCATATCAAGCCAGTTTTGATCCACAGCTTATTTTATGCCCACACCCTTGTGTAGCACTCAAAAGCCAAGCTGGACCTTGGCCACGGGATTGCACAACCTCATTATGTCCTATGCACCATGATCCTTTCAGGAGTTGTACGCTTTTGGCCCAGCGTACAACTCCATTTTGGGTTCCTTTGTCAGCATCCTTTCCATTCATCCCATGTAGATCTGTCAAAAATGGAGCTGTAAGCTTGCCACCCAGCACACAAGTCAATTTCAGACCCTCTTAAATCAATCTGTGGCAGACCATTTACCACAATTGATGTAAGTGAGATGTCAACCCTCCCACCCTTATGCATACTTCCACAATGAGAATTTGCATAACCCTGAATGTAATCATGTCATATGCCACTCATTTCAAGAACTGTATATAGTTTTATCAACAACGGTGTACATCATCCGCATGAGACTATGCCATGTGTTGACAAAAATTCCTACCACAGAGCCACCTCCTGGTCAGCTCAAAGATATAAGTACTCACCTTCACATGCTTTTTTTCCCCCTCACAATCATTGCTCTTCTCACAATCTCCCACATATTCCATCCATCCGTCTATTAAATCCCTTACTCATCACATTACTTCATCAAACCTTAGCCATGGCTTCCTTCACTGTTAAATGTCTTGGCCTCCTCAAAACCACCCTCACCTTGATTCCTGAAACTGTTCTTCCCTATCCCGTTTCCAACCCATCAACTCATTGGGTCTTCCTTCTTTGCCAAGATGGCAAACTTGTTGTCAGAATCCCAACCCTAGATCAACCTGTGGGCTCCTTACCACCCCCCTGTCACGTCTCCTTCTCCCTTATATCCCCAATCAAACATTATTTGGCCCTTCTGGGAAATGCCCTTTGGAATTTCCCAACCAGACAGCTTCATAGATCTTTTTTGAGGCAGTTCTGCATGTCTCCTCCCAGCCTGTTGTCACATTCAATTTGGCATTATTGATATTTTGCAGCAAAGGTGATCTCATGGCCATCACCACCTCCATTTTTTCCTCATTCATTACCCTTGAACGCCCTCCACAATACAATCCTGAAAAACACAACTCCATTTCCCTTTCCAACCTTGCCACAGAAATTGTAGACCTCCCATCTGCTATCAAAGAGCTACATTACAACCCCGCTCTACTCAAGGTGCCCAGTGGGTGTGATCTGGACCCTGTTTCTCCTCCTGCCAATGTAATCAAAACCCCATTGCTACCACATCAGTCTCAAGGACTTGCTTTCCTCCTTGATAGGGAATCAACATGTGCTGCATCTGCCTTGGCTTTGTGGAAGAGGACCTCAATTGATAGTGGTGCACTATGGGAGAATAAGATCACTGGTGAGAGGATAGCTCTTGCAAGGGGTGAGGAAATTCCAGAATCCCCACTTGGATCTATCCTGGCCAATGAAATGGGTCTTGGTAAAACAATACAATTGATTTCACTTATTGCAACCACCTTGCTGCAAGCCCGGACCTATGGCCTTCCCCTGGATCCCCCCCTGAAAAACCTCCACATCAAGCCACACTGGTGATAACCCCCCCACGCCTCCTGAAGAATTGTAAAATAGAGATTATGAAGCATACCCAGTCAAAGGCCATCAATTTTCTCACCTACCATGGAAAATGGTGGCATCAGACCATGGATTGTCAACTGGAACATGTAGATGTGATTCTCACATCATATCACCAAGTGTCATTGGAATACAACAAAATGCAAGCCAACCACAACACCCCACGCTCCATTATCTTCTCCAGAAAATGGTTCAGGATTATTTTGGATGAGGCACAGTAAATCCAACCTTCATTTTGCCATCTTTCCTACCCAAGTATTTTTTTTTTTTGGACCAAACTGACTGCAATTCACTTGCATGACAGCACTATCCAAAATACCGAGGCCAAGCTTTCCCAAGCGGTCACCCAGGTTGCCACCAATTTTAGATTTTGTCTCACAGGAACGCCAGTGCAAAACTGCCTTCAAGATCTCCTCTCTCTCCTTAGCTTCCTGGGTATCAGTCTAGAAAATGAGTACAGTGACTGGGCAACTACCCTTTTGCCCCACCTAAAAGCAGGGGACTTTTCCTTAATACAAATGGTCCTCCAACACACCACCCTTTGAAGGACCAAGATTGATGAGCTGTCAAATCTCCCCAGTATTACTCACAACTACATCAAAACATCACTCTCATCTGCAGCGGAAGACTTCTACTGCCAACTCCAGGACCAATTCATTTCTAAGATCAGGAATGAGCTTCCTGCTGATGGATCCAAGCCAATGAGGTTTTTGCTCCTCAAAGATCTTGGCCAGCTCATAGGAGCATGTAATCAGCCAGTTTTGGCAGACCCCAATGTCATCATGGACCAAAATGGACGATTCATCCTCCCAGAATCGTCCATTCTGGGAGGATGAATCGTCCATAAGTCCATTTTCTCCCCTCATCTGCGGGATTGGAATGACACTAGATGAATATGGAATATCCTCCTTTTGTCTGGATGGAGGGTTAACGGCAAAACAGCAATAATAAATTCTTTAGCAGTTTTCAGCAAGTAGCACAACTTATGTGCTTCTTGCCTCCATTCAGGTGGCTGGTGTTGGAATCAAAATCACATCAGCCAATTTTGTATTCATGATGGTAAGCACCCAATACTTTCTAGAATTTTGCTATTTACTCAGTCTACATTCATTTAATCTACATAGGAACCCCATTGGAACCCTGCAACCCAGGCGCAGGCAGTTGATCGGCTGCATCAAATGGGTCAAACAAGGCCAGTGCAGGTTTATTACCTCATTGCACCCAATACCATTGAGGAGAATATTCAAAAGGTTATGTCCTCATACTCCACTTATCATATGCACCTCACTGAATTTTCCATCTCTCCTTCAGATTCAGAAACGCAAGGAGCAACTTTCCCAGTAAGTCTTTTTTTCCTGGAAATATATCCACCAACCTTACAGTTGGCTGATTCAGGAAATTGTGCTCATATCATACTCAGTTCAACTATTCTCACTCTTGAGAAGTACAATTTTTCCACTATGC
Source organism: Puccinia polysora (assembly GCA_025617555.3). NCBI lineage: Eukaryota > Fungi > Basidiomycota > Pucciniomycetes > Pucciniales > Pucciniaceae > Puccinia > Puccinia polysora. The sequence goes on from CM062638.1 coordinate 17,940,749, forward strand.
CATGAGTAAATTTGCTCACAATTCACATCACGCATGTTGTGCCACCGCCTTTCACCAATACTCCCATATGTGTAGATAAGATGTTACACTGTGTGAAATTGTGTGGTACACTCTTGTCCTTGATGTGACACTTTCAGGAGAATAAATGGTCGGAAACCATTAAGAAGAACATTGGTAACCATCCTTGAGGCATTCTAATGGTTCCAGTTGCTCATGAGAATCAATTCTTGCCATCCATAAAGAACTGCAATGGTCGGCAACCATTACAAAGAACATTGCTTGCCATCCATGAGGCATTCTAATGGTTGCAGTTGCTCATGAGAATCAATTGTCATCATCCATAAAAAACTGCAATGGTTGGCAACCATTAAGAAGAACATTGGTCACCGTCCATGAGGCATTCTAATGGTTGCAGTCTGTCATGAGAAGCAATTGTCATCATCCATAAATGTGCTAGATTATTTTTCAGCTAATGCAGCAAGTCAGAAAGGCTTACATATGCACAGGTCTATCCCCAGGTAATGCAAGCCACATGCATCACACCAGCATGAAACACAAATGACTATGGATCTGCATGTTGCATCATGCAGACATGGTCAGCAGCCATGTTTGTTTGGTGGGTTGCAGCAAGAAAAATGAAACAAGTCTTTTTTTCAATGGCTATAAATAACCCACCCTTCCCTCAGGTTTTTCCCCTTTTCTCCATTCCCCAATACCCCTCAGGCCAGCTTCACATGTTTTTCCCATCTATTTATTAATCCACTCACAATGGCATCCACTGCTCCTACACAAGCAATCCCACCTTCAGGTTTGTTAACCCATTGTTTTGTATTTCATCAAATTGAAAGATCAATCCCTACCAACCTTGGCATCCATTGACTAATGCCTTGGCATAATCAACAGAGTCCTCACCATGAACTCATGAAGATGAACAACTCTCAGCACCTGCAGACAAGTTCAAGCCCGCATCAGAAGTCCATGAAGTAACTGAGGAAGAATTCTATCAGAATTTTGATACTATTTGAGAGATGGTCACTACCTGTGCTCGCCTCAGGATCCCCAGGTCAATCCAAGATACTGTGAACAGTTTAAACTCCAGCTTGAGTGATATCCAAAAAGGTTAGTTTTTGCCCCACTGTCATTCTTAACATTTTCAGATTTGGAGGTCTGATTGGTTTTTTCACTTAGAATACAATTATAAAAGGTGTCTCCCCTGCAGAGAATTGCTGAGCATCACACCCAGCTCCTCATTGTCACAACAGCACCCATTACAGCCACCTCCAAAAAGTCCACGCTTGACTCATCCCCCTGTGGACATGACCCCACATCTACAAATGATGGGAAATCACAATCCAGCCCCCTCCTCCCCTGATGCAGCATCAAATCATGAAGCCATTGCACCCTCCCCTCAACCAGAAATCCAAATAACTCCTGAACCTTCCCTATGTGCCTCACCCACTGCAACCATGGAGGAACCCCAAGTCACTTCTGAGCAATTCCAGGTGGCCCCAGATCAACCTGAGACATCCAATCAAGCATTAGTGATTGAACCAGACCCAACCTCTCCCCAGCCCATTGTTTCTGGTATGGATGCTCCCCAAGATGAGGAGCCCACTTATGATTTTGATGATCAAGCAATTAGAGTTTATTTTACCATGATTTACCACAAAAGAATACGCAAGAAGCTTCATTCAATCACTCAATCTTTCAAGGGTAGGAAATCTCCAAAGAAACTCCAAATGGGATGGGATGCGGTGAAGCACTTTTTTGATTTCTGTCTCCAGGCCACCACTACTATGGAACCACCAGAAATGGGGTACATCTCCCATTCAGCCAATTTTGAGTATGGTGACTGGGTTTGGCAGATCCGTGATCAAGGTTAGTTTTATTTGAACATCCCATCAACTTGCAAGATTTTTTTTTGCTAATGACCACTTTTTCATTTCACAGCAACATAGTTTCTACGCTTGGATGCACATGAGCCATGGTGGGAACCAGACATCATCAATTTTACTTCCCTCAACCGCCTGCAGAACAGCCATTATTGTCCCACTGGTGCACCCCCCCTAGATCAGAAAACTGCTCATCTAGAATCCAATCTGGTGCGCTTTCTTCATGCCTTGGACCATCCCACTGGGAAAGCAATCAATAAATGGGCCATAACAGTGGCTTTCTCAGTGCAAAAAGTTGCCAATGAACTGTGTGCACAGCCTCCCCATCCTCTCACATCTCCGGTCTCCAATGTCAAGGCAAACCTACAAATGGTTATTTGGCTCCAAAGCATCACAAAATTTCCAAATTCACTGCAGCCCTGCTCAATAGAGCATCACATGGTTCTAGACAATGAGGCCAACACCAATCAGTCAGAGGCTATGCCCACCAATCAGTCAGAGTCTATGCCCATTGAGCCAAGGGACTGTCTTCAAGAGCTACGCAGCATCATTATTGATATCATAATCAGCTTTACCTTACTTCAGGCTCATTCCCAGAAAGACCCAAAGGAGCCCTCCACCGGCAAGAAGAAAAAGCACAAGCGCAAAGACCCTCCAGCATCCACTATTGACCACTCTTCCCTCACTGTCTCAGAGTTTTCAAATGAACAATGTCGCACTGAATTGACTCAACTAGAATGCAGCCACAATTTCCTCCCTTTTGTCTTCTACCTGCTTGCTGGCATCCAGGGGATCTTCATTGCTTCAAGAGACAGAAGGATTGCTTCTTTATGTGATTTTCATGAACTCCCCTGTTTAATTCAAAAAATTCAGTCTCTCCCAGATGGAAGACCTTCAGCCAAGGAACCCATATGGGCTCACCTTCAAATGTACATTTGATCAATCATGCTCAGTATATCTAAGAACCCTCAAGATACTGGAAAATTGACATTACCCACCCAGAATGATCTAGCCAAGGCTATTGCTCATGACTAGATGAACCACATGAACAAAAATTCCTGTTCCAACATGCCTTTCAGCCTAGAACCCCCCCCCCCCAATCTCTGAGTTAACAAGCTCAAATGGTTAATGTGAGTGCTTTCATTTCTTCTCTGAGTTTCTCTAGCCTTACTGTGTCATCTTGCAAGTGATTTGAATACTTTTTTCATAATTTTAGCTGTATTTTTCATCTGCCACATTTCTTAAAATTGTTATTTGCATGATAATTCATAATTTAATGTTTCAAAAGAGTGATTGTCCCATAGTTTTCAATACTGCAAGCCCCAGTCACAAAAATTTCCTGTGAGCAGTGAGATTGGATTCCTCAAGGTTGACTTTTGGATTCAGACTGTCTTAAGCCCTAACCCACCACTCAGCACTTTTAGATCAATTGAATATTCAAAATGCCACAGATTGTTTGCCCCCACCCACTACTCAACCACCTTGCTGAAGCATCAATCAAGAACTACTTGAATAGGACCTCTTTCTCCCCTCAAGAAAATCCCCCCCATCCCATCCCACCACACCCCTTGACTTTGACTCCCACTTCCACTCTTAATATCCACAAATTCCATCTTTTCCATCCATTGAAAGATCATCATTTTTTTCCCCAAGCATACCAAGTACTCTTCCCTGTGAATTGCTACCATCCAAATCAATATTTTCATGGCCAGGAACAAGACTAAAGCATCTAGTTTTTTCCTTGTTATTATCCTTTATTTTGATTCACCAAGCTGACATTTTCCCAATCCCTTCCCAATTCTTCACTGTACTTCTCTTTTGGCAATTCTATGATTCAATATGCTATGGATATGTCTCCTGGTGAATATGAACTGCATACCACTCAATTATTAATGGTTTTACTTTCACCATTCACCAGGAAAAAAGCATATTAAAATCATAAGATTTCTGGGGGAAAACCAGCTCAGTATGAATTAAACAGGGATATTCTCTTTACCCAAAAAATCACAGGTAACAAGGACAAGGTACAGCAACCCAAAATTCTGTGGAGCTACAGGTCCTACAACAAATGCAAGCTCTATCCCCAGATTGATCCTGAAAATCCCAGAAAGCCAACAAATGAAGAGTTCCAAGAGGCGGATGCCTTTGTTGAATCCAACTTTCAACTGGTTGATCATGGTCAAGTGCTCCTGATGGATAAGGAGAAGAATGATATTATTGCCTATATCAAATTTATTCCAATCCAGGACCTATCACCTCAGGAGTATGATGATAATGAATTTCTTTCTTGGTTCCTGCAACAATGCAAGAAATTTGTAAACCCAGTGGGCTCACCATCTAGATCATGGGCAGGAAAAATGTGGGCAATTGGATGGAGAAAGGCCATGGTAACAGCTCAAATGATTGGCCAATACATCAAGGATCTAAAGGCTGATACTGCCAAATGCCAGCATGATGAACTTATGTCTTACTCTGAAAGGGCTTCTAGTATACTTGGAGGATTCTTCAGCAATATGGCACATGTTCCATTTAAGAAAAAATAAACCCTCATGCAAAAGTATCACATCCCATCTTTCTCCAACTTATCATTTGATGATCCTCTTGGGACCAGCTCCTGTTCACCTCACCTCACCTTTACCTCTGATGGCTTCTGAAATTTGCCCCATATTGATGAATATGATATATCCAACTTTGCCTTTGCTTTATTTGTACCACAGAAGAAAGCATGCTGATCACTTTCTACTCCCTCCAAGCGCTACAATGTTCATGATGGGCATTTTTTCATACCTGACTATGGGGTTGGGATCAATTTCTCTACTCAAAAAGGAATTTTCAATTTTCTCTGGCAATCAAAAAAGTATTGGCACTGTACACTTCCTCCTGTAGAAAATGTTTTGTATACCCATCTTTCCATGTCTTTACAAATCAATTTTAGAACCCTAAACACTTGTAGAAGCATTCAGGATGGTACTAGATATTATATCAAAGCTAACAAAAATAAAGTACTCCATATTGCTGATCATGATTATTATTTGCATAGAAATTAAACTGTTTCTTTTGACTCTTTGATCTTGAACTTTTTTGGTCTTGGGAATAATGTATAATCAATGTATGAATAAAAATTCATCCCACTGCTTTGGCTGCTTTTCAAAGGAAGATCCTGAGGTACAACCTGTCTTTTTTATGACATGATTATGAAATTTTTCTAATTTTTATTTGCATCATACTTCATAATCAAAATTTTTGAAAAAGAGTGATTTTCAAATATTTTTCAATACTGGAAGCCCCAGTTACAATAATTTTACCTGAGCAGCAAGATTGGATTCCTCAAGGTCAACTTTTTGATTTGGACTGTCTAAAGCCCTAACCCACCACTCAACACTTTTAGATTAATTGCATATTTAAAATGCCACAGATTGTTTGCCACCACCCACTACTCAACCACCCAGCTGAAGCATCCATCAAGAACTACTTAAACAGGTCCTCTTTCTCCCCTCAAGCAATGTCCCCCCATTCCATCCCACCCCTTTCAGCAATATGGCACATGTTCCATTGCAGAAAAACCAAACCCTCATGCAAAAGTATCACATCTCATCTTTCTCCAACTTATTGTTTGATGATCCTCTTGGAACCAGCTGTGATAACATACATGCAAATTGCATCCACATATTGCTTGGCTAAAATTCAAAAGTACCTGGCCAGAATGCACCACATTGGATTGTCTTTGCAGCTTCCAGGGAACCAAAGTAGTTCCTCATCAAGTCTTTGACCGGACGTTCTTGTGCCTTCATCATCATGGATCTCACAAGGTTCCAAAAGAATCTGCTTTTCTTGTAGCCCAATGTATTCAGAAATTTGTTACCAGAAGTAAACTACCAGCAACGGAGGTTAGATTGTTTTTGTGTTTTCCTTGGTCCACCATTGATCTGGATGCCTGTAATTTGGATCAATTTGGCATTCAGATCAATGGTGGAACAAGGAAGACACAAAAAGAATCTATCCTCCTTTGCTGGTAGTTTACTTCTGTGAACAAATGTCTGAATACATTGGGCTACAAGAAAAGTGCATGGTTTTGGAAGCTTGTGAGATCTATGATGATGAAATGACACCAATGATCCGTCACAAAGACTTGATGAGGAACTAGTTAGGTGCCCTGGAAGCTGCAAATACAATCCAATTTGGTGCTTTCTGGCCAGGTACTGTGGCATTGCATCCAAGAAATATGTCAATGCAGTTTGCATGTATTTTATCAGAGCTGGTCCCAAGAGGATCATCAAATGATAAGTTGGAGAAAGAGGAGATGTTATACTTTTGCATGAGGGTTTGGTTTTTCTGAAATTGAACATGTGCCAATCTCAATTTGAAGAAGTCATGATGCAATGAATTGGTGTTTCCACACTCCCAGATGATTGAATAAAGTCTATATAAAAAAGTTATGAAAAATGAATATTTGTAGTCATGAAATCTGTTGTTTTGGTGAAGCAAACAAACTCTTTTCATTGGATATTTCCTTGCTTAATGTGGTCTTCTAAAATTTCCTGATGTAAAAATATCAATTCCAATCATGGGTTTTTATTAAGATCATTAATCTTCAAATGAAATACATCATTTTCCATTAGGGAATTTGATTTTAAATTCAAAACCAAATATCTTAGTATTGCCAATGTATTTTACATGGGTCAATTATGTGCATTCAATCTGATCTATTGATTAGGGACATTTTTCAAAATATCAAATTTAAATTTCCCTTACACTCCCACTGAAGGTAATATGCATATGCAAAATGGAACCAATAAGCTTTTCAGTATTTTTTTGAATGATTAAGCTCATCAGCAGATGTAAGATTAAATTCAAAATTCAATCAATCTTTTTATCTATTTCCCTGTAAGCCTTTCAATTTCTGGAAAGTGAAAAAATTTGACTTAACACCCAATCCAATTCAAAAAAAACAATGAGAACACCACCAGAGGTGGAAACATTTGTATATTCCAATGCACCATATGTTCTCCCAGGACATTCAAATATGGAGGTAATCTATATAATGATGTTAGAAGGTCAAAAAAATCACATCAAACACATATTTTAAAATCAAATTTTTCTATCATCAAACTTCAAAACATCACTGGTCAAGTGTCATTGATACCAAAATTCCAAAAAATCAGTCACCAAGCATTTTCCAATTTATGAACAGAAGAAACCCCACAAGTAAGCCACTACAAGAAATGACCAGCCCTGTGAGTAAAGATCTTGTTCAAAAGTACGTTTCTTTTTTTTATTTGAACAGGGGTTCATTGATTTATATACCCTATGATTTTTCACATTCAAGCCATCAATTGAAGAGTTCCCTTTTTTTTGTTTTTTTTTTGTATTTTTTTTTTGCTTTTTAGGTTTTTTTTTTGGTTTTTTTCCTGTTTTTTTTTTGGTTTTTCTTTGTTTTTTTTTTGTTTTGTTTTTTGGCTTCTTTCCTTTTTTTTTTTTTTTGGTTTTTTTTTTTGGATTCTTTCTGTTTTTTTCTTGTTTTTTCTTGTTTTTTTTTTGGGTTTCCTTTAGTTTTTTTTTTTTTGTTTTTTTGTTTTGTGGTTTTTTTTGGGTTTTGTTTTGCTTTTTTTTTGGTTTTTTTTTTGGTTTTTTTTTGGTTTTCCTTTTGCTTTTTTTTTGTTTTTTTGTTGTTTTTTTTTTGGTTTCTTTTTGGTTTTTTTTTGTTTATTTTTTTGGCTTTTTTTTTGGTTTTTTTGGTTTTTTTTTAGTTTTTTTTTTTTGGTTTTTTTTTGGTTTTTTTTTGTTTTTGTTTTTTTTTTCTGGTTTATTTTCCGTTTTTTTTTTTTTTTGTTCTTGTTTTTGGTTTTTTTTTTTTGGTTTTTTTTTTCATTTTTTTATCTTGGTTTCTTTTGTTTTTTGTTTTGTTTTTGTTTTGGTTTATTTTCCTTTTTTTTTGGTTTATTTTCCTTTTTTTGTTTGTTTTTTGGTATTTTTTTGGTTTATTTTTTGGTTTATTTTTTTTTGTTTTTTGTTTTGTTTTTTTTTGGTTTTTTTTCTGCTTTGCTTTTGTTTTTTTTTCCTTTTTTTTTGTTTTTTTTTTTCAGTTTTTTTCTTTTGTTTTTTTTTGAGTTTTTTTTTTTTGAGCAAGCGAGCAGGCCGGGAGGGAGGGTGTGGCTTGGTGGGGGGATTTCATCACCCCCCGACCAAGCAAGCGGCAAAGGGGGGGGCCGGTGGGCCTTGCAGTGGGGGGGACTTTATCACCCCCCGCCTGGCAAGCAAGCGAGGGGGGTGCAAGCCACCGCCTTGCAGTGGGAGCAAGGGGGGGTGCCAGTGGGGGGGACTTGATCACCCCCGCCCGTTGAGCGAGTGAGGGGGGTACAAGCCACCGTCAAGCAAGCAAGGGGGGTGCAAGCCACTGTCAAGCAAGCAAGGGGGGTGAAAGCCACCATTGAGCAAGCAAGGGGGGTGAAAGCCACCATTGAGCAAGCAAGGGGGGTGCAAGCCACTGTCAAGCAAGCAAGGGGGGTGCAAGCCACCATCGAGCAAGCAAGGGGGGTGCAAGCCACCGTCAAGCAAGCGAGGGGGGTGCAAGCCACCATCAAGCAAGCAAGGGGGGTGCAAGCCACCATCAAGCAAGTGAGGGGGATGCAAGCCACCATTGAGCGAGCAAGGGGGGTGCAAGCCACCTTCAAGCAAGCGAGGGAGGTGCAAGCCACCGTCAAGCAAGGGAGGGGGGTGCAAGCCACCGTCAAGCAAGGGAGGGGGGTGCAAGCCACCATCAAGCGAGTGAGGGGGGTTCAAGCCACCGCCTTGCGGTGGGAGCAAGGGGGCGGCCATTGGGGCTTGCGGTGGGAGCAAGGGGGCGGCTGGTGGGGCTTGCGGTGGGAGCAAGGGGGTGGCCGGTGGGGCTTGCGGTGGGAGCAAGGGGGCGGCCGGTGGGGCTTGCGGTGGGAGCAAGGGGGTGGCCGGTGGGGCTTGCGGTGGGGGGGACTTGATCACCCCCCCGCCCAGCAAGCAAGCAAGGGCAACATCAAGGAGGGTGGGAGGGGGGGTGGATTTCAAATCTGCTCCCCACCTAGCAAGTGCGCAAGGGGGTTATTGAGGAGGGAGGGAGGGGGGGTGGATTTCAAATCTTCTCCCCACCTTGCGAGCAAGCAAGGGGGGAGATTGAGGGGGGATATCAAGAGGGGAGGGAGGGGGGGTGATTTCAAATCCGCTCCCCACCTAGCAACCAAGCAAGGGGGATTTCAAATCCTCTCCCCAACTAGCAACCAAGCAAGGGGGGAGGGAGGGGGGGGATTTCAAATCCGCTCTCCACCTAAAGAGAAATTGAGGGGGGAGGGAGGGGGGGGATTTCAAATCCGCTCTCCACCTAAAGAGAAATTGAGGGGGGAGGGAGTGGCTTGGGGGGGGTATTTCAAATCCCCTCCCCACCTAGTGAGTGATTTAGACACCTGCACCACACTTGGGGTCTGTCAGATCCAATTTGGGGGTCTGTCCTACTATGAGGTGAACCACCTCACCCACCCACTGACACTCACCACCACCCACCACCACCACCCACCACCACCCACCACCACCCACCAACACCCACCACCACCCACCACCACCCACCAACACCCACCAACACCCACCAACACCCACCACCACCCACCAACACCCACCACCACCCACCAACACCCACCACCACCCACCAACACCCACCAACACCCACCAACACCCACCAACACCCACCACAACCCACCTCATCCACCACAACCACCACCCCATGGGTAAGTAACCTTTTTTGTTTTTTTCTTTTTTAAAAAAAGAGGGTATTTATTGTTTTTAGATATCAGTCTTTTAGATATCAATCTCAATGTAATTGAATGTGGAATTGAATGAAGGAATGTCTGGTAAAAATGGGTATGGTATTTAAATTTTATTCCTCAATATTGTTCAACAATAAAATTACTAATTGAACTTTTGATTCTGCATTATTTTTCTTTTGGTTTTCCATTCATGTTGTGATTCCTGGGTGTCATCCTGAAACATGGTTTGTAGTTGTGATGAGCGTGGCATTTCAGGGGATTCCAAGGAGAAACAACATGCATCAAAACCTCTTTTAATAGGAAAGAGACACAGGCTATTGAACTCAACTTTTACTTCAACATCCACAAGTAACAAAAAGTTCAACCGTGCCAGGAGACATTTTGTACAAGAATGTGATGAGCCAACATACTTTGTGACACTGCGGGAAATTCTTGCACCCAATCATGTTGTCTTACCGCGCCTGTGCCCTCACATGCTGGTTAATGCTGTCAAAAACCGCCAGTTTCAGCCCTACTTCATTCTTAAATACCACAGTTTGAAGGCCACCAAAAGCACTCCACAAATTAATACTTTGTGCAACATTGTCTTGGACTTGAACCACATGGCAAAGAACCGCCATTCACTCAGCAAGACAAACACAGCAGCCTTGACTGGCTGCATGTATGCCATTTGTTTTCGTGCTGGAAGTGATAGAGGTGCCTCTGCAGGTTTGTCCTGTTTATTTCAGGTTTTGTCGGAAAATTCAAAAAATTGATTGATGTTGACTTCAATTCTAAAAAAAGGGGTCTATTCTTGCAAACCAGGTTTGAATGAAGAGACAATCAAGAAGGATGATGAAATGTGGGACCGTCTCCCTGCTCACAACAAATTTGTCTTTGGAAGGATCTAATCACTGTGTACTTCAGCTCATGCTCAAAAAAAGAAATTTTCAGATAAATATCTAATCCCAAACTGGTCTTCATCTTAGTGGATGGAAAAGGAGCAATATTTTTGCATGTTTTAAAATTTGGTTGTGACATTTGATGACTTCTCAAACAAGCTCCATACTGATAAGAATGACTTGAATGGTTTTACATATGGTATATTTTCATACATCAACAGATCTACAGGACAGCCTATCCTTCCTCCCTGCAATGATTTGGGTCATGGTTTATCTTTTCCAAAACTTGGTTGTATTGTTGAATTTGCAAAAGCTGAGGGCATTATTGAAATTCTTTGGCAGACTCATTTTTTGATCATCAGACCACATTTCCTCCTCCTAGTTTAAAAACCTCTTCAACCCACACTCACTTTGGCTGCTCATTCCAAATTAATAAAAAACTAGCCAATGTATCTTTAAAACTCCAAGGTTGTATTCCTTCAAAAATTGATGAAAGAATTTTGGGAAAGAAGGCCTGATATGGTTTATGTTGTTTCTATTTTTTCTATTGTATTTTTTTCATTTTTGAAAGAATTATCCAATCAATAAATAAAATATATTTACAAGCTCAGTAATTGAGCAATCTCCTTGACTGCCCCCACTGTTAGGAAGCAATGAAGTGATGAAGGGATGTGATGAAAGTGGGGATGAAGTGATGAGAGCATGGATGTGATGGAAGCAATAATTTGATGAGGTTGATGAAGCTTTGTGAGCATTAAAGTAGAGTGATGAAGCAAACAGGATAGGAATGGAGGTTGAAACTAGGGGTGATGGTGTGAAATGATGGTTTGAGGTGGTGAAACCCTTTAGATACTTTATTTGAAAAAACCCATTTATTTTCAGGTGACTCTGACAGGTCTGATGGGAATAAAGGTATTTTTTTGGATTTTTAATAGTGGGTTTGAAGTGGTGGATTTGGGTTGAAACCCACTATTATAAAATGGCAGGTTTTCTTAACTCTGATATGCCCTAATTTGAACTTTTTCCTGTGGTAAAGAAATGTCCTCTCATGGCTTAATTTTTATAAATCAATTTGTGATTGAGTGACACTTTGTTCTGTAACCAGGGCTGGTAGTCAACATATCTGCGGTTGTTGATTGCATGCCTTTGTGACTAGCCCAATTCCCACTCAATTCAGGTCTTCCTTTTCTTCCAAAATGGATTCCCTTCTTCTCAGGCCAGAGCTAGTTTGATGCATTTTTCTATTTTTATAAATTTCACCTAACCTGGTATTTCTACATTGCAAAAAGAAGCATGCCTCTTGCCTTGGTTTCAACATTCTCCCTCAAAAAATAAAATAAGCTGCCCTTATTTGCAGACCAGGGATGGTGATAAACACATCTAAGTGAGGATATTGACTTTTTTCCTTCCTTCTTTTGTTCTTTTTCCTTTCTTTACTCCCTTGGTCTTTGGTCATCTTCCATTTCAAATATTCTTCATATTTTGAAATTTGAAAAAATAATTTTGGCTTGGCTTTCTTTATTTTCCCTGATGAAAATTAGAAGTATAAAAAATAAAATTACACAAACATAGGCTATTGAATAAGAAACCAACAGAAAATAAGCCATCAATTGCTCATTTATATAAGGAAAGATTTGTAAATTTCTAGGAGCATGGTGTGTTAGTATTATCCTGAATACATGTTTATGCATTTTATTTTTGGCTGTGAATAAGAGGACTTACCCAGTTTTTGACAAGTTAATGGAAATTCCAGTCTGGAAACAATCAGCCTCTTCTGGAATTTTTTAATTTCACTTTGAAATAATTCCCAAACACCAACTGCAGTAATTTGTGGATGATATGTGGACTGCTTGTGAAGCAACAGCTTTGCTCATATCTAGCTTTCCCTTGACAATCTATTATGAACTAATGAGCCAGAAGTTCAGCAAATGCTGATCTATAGTCACAATATTTCACCACCTGCTGAAAGTTAATGATGAGATACAGCATCACATAACCCTGAGATATCAATGGGATACAGAAATGCCACCTGCATACAGGTGGCGTCCATTTTTCTGTGGTGTTAAAAAATACCTTAAAGTAAAAAATATGAGCACTTCAAGACATCAAAATATCTGCAACATTCTAAAAAACATGAACATGTAAAAAAAATAACATACTTCCCTATATTAGGGCGTATCAAAGTTAGCAAACCCGCCATTAGAAACCCGCCATTATTTTTGACAAAACCCGCCATTTTTAATGGCGGGTTTCTGAAATACACATACCCCCTAACTGGTGTATTTCAAAATGGCGTGTTTCATGAAAATGGCGTATTTCAATCATCAAACACACCATTAAACCCGCCATTTATGCATCATCATCCATCCACCATCCATCACATCAAAAACACCCATCCACATCAGCAAATCCATACTGGTCCCATCTCCATTGCATCACACACATCTCTATTGTTTTTCACATACCTTCACATACCCATCTTCACACAAATCCCATCATCATCTCATCACCCCACATCACTCACCACCTTTCTCAACATGTCCAATCAAACATCCCGCCAGCAAGTTGAAAATGCAAAAAAGCTGACTGAACTTTTGCTACTGTTTGACTCCCATTCAGACTCTGATTCAGACTCCGATTTGGAATCAACTTGGTTAGCTTTGAATTCTCTGTTGGCAAAGCAATACATGGTTCCAAAAATACACACTCTCCATAACCCTATGTATGAAAGGCAAAAGCTTCATCTCATCCCTGACTTAAGCTTCCAGCAACTGTTCCAAACTTTGTTGCCTTCTTTCATGAAACTTTTGGAAATGATTGAAGACCACCACATCTTCCAGAACAATTCTCACAATCCTCAACACGATCCAGCCATCCAACTTGCCGTTGCTCTTTGTATATTGGGGTCAAATAGAAATGGAGCAGCAATCCATTGATTGGAAAATCTATTCTCAGTCAGTTACAGAAGCATTGACTTATACACCAAAAGAGTCATGATTGCTATCCTATCTTTCCGTTGCTCGGTCCTTTCATGGCCAACCAAAGAAGAACCCAAGGAGATATCTCAAGTAATGGAGCCAGAAGGCTTTCCTGGTTGCATTGGTTTTGTTGGTGGAAGCACCATCCCCTTGAGTCAAAAACCCAAGCTAGATGGCAACCACTATTTTGATTGTAAAAAAAGGCAATTGATTCATTTCTTTTCCAATTTCTATGATAAAAATTTGGATCAAACACTGACCAAATATGTTCCATCTCTTTGTTTAGATACTCCGTGGCACTACAACTTGTTTGAAATAACAACAAGAAGTTCATCTCCCTCCATGCTGGCCTTCCAGGTTCTTGTCATGATTCATATGTTTTCAATTGGATGCGGATTGCCCAACAACCAGAGATCTACTTTGACCAAGATCAATACCTTGTGGCCAATTTGGCTTATGCTAGTGGGAAATATGTAGTTCCAGCATACCAGAATGTTTTGTCCAATGATCAAGGAAAAACCAATTTTAACTATCATCTTGCCCAATCATGAGTTTTGATTGATCATGCCATAGGAATTCTGAAAGGAAGATGGGCCTGCTTACGGGAGATGCAAAACCAGCTCCAATGTTCCAAAGATATGAGGTTCCTCATCAACTGGATTATCACTTGTGTAATCCTTCACAACCTTTTGGCCAACATCAAAGATGAATGGGCCAAAATATTCCAAGATGATATTCCTGATCCGCCTCAAGTCATCCCTGTCTCATCTGGTCCCTCATCTTCTTCTATGAGAGAGCAGATTCTTCCTCTCACCCTTGCTTGCTTTGATGAGTAATTTTTGATTTTGAAATTGGTAAAAATTCCCTTCACAGTATTTTTTTGGTTTTGGTTGTTCACCCAAGATTCATAGGCTTAGTTTTTTTTTATTTTTTTTTTAGTGGACTTGAATCCAAAAACACCTCCACCTCAAACCCTTCCACTCACCAAATGCCACCCCCCTCCCCCTCACCACTCAACCCCTTCAACCTTACCCCACTCACTCACCGGTCAAACCCTGCCTCCTCCTCACCAAACCACCTCACTCATCACCACCACCTTCAAAACCTCACCAAAACACCACCACCTTCACTCTTTACCAACCTCACCAACATCCACATCACCAACAACATACCTACCTCCCACCCAACCTCCATCAACCATCAAAGGTGAGTCCCCTCCCCTCATTGAATCACCTTTCTCTTTTTTCACCTGGCTGATCTCCTACCATAACCCTCCCTTTGAACCCCCCCAGGTCCAGCCAGCCCAGTCCCCCTCCCCCTCCTCATCCTCTGGTCCATCCTCTGCCCTTGGTGAGTCCCCCCTCCCCTTCATCTTCTTCCTGCCATCAATTGCGAATTGATTGCTCAATTGATTGCAAATCAATCGGGCAATCAATTGGAAATCAAGAGCGATTGATTGGAAATTGAGAGCGATTGATTGGAAATTGAGAGCGATTGATTGGCTGATTGTTTGGGCCAATCAATGCAGAGTTTTTGGAGGGTACAGGGAACTGACTTTCCCTTTGTTTTTTCTTTTTTTTTGTTTCTTTTTTTTTTAGGTTTTCTAGCTCTGCCAGGTTTTGATTTTCATCTCTTTTTTATTTTTTTAATCCCACCGTTTTTCGCCAATAATGAGAACGTTGCTGACATTTTTTTTTTATTTGTTTTACCGGTCTTTTCAGTTGTCCAACCCCTTTTTTGATATTGATTCCTTCACTGCCTACCAAACTCAAAATGTTATACAACCATTCAAATTTCACCTTGATCCTCACCTTGGGTGCAGCAAGTGCCTGGGAGGGAGAAAGATGGAAGGAGATGGTATGAAAAACATAAAGAGAGGTGGCAAGCAGAGGAATTGTAGAAAAAGGAGGGCTCAAATGAGGGATTCGGAAATTTCTTTGGAAGTGACTGACAACTGGATCAAGGAAAAGTTTGCCTGGTCTAGACAAAAGCTATGCCCTTTGGATCTGTACCCTGCTATCACGGCTGAAAAGAAAAAGAACCCTTGAAAACCCACCTAGGAAGAATTTAAGCAAGCAAAACAGACAATTGGGGCTTTCCACTTCTTCCACCATGGAAAAGTTATTGTTCTTGACCAATCTGATCACCATGCTCTGGTTGCCGTCATTGAATTTGTGCCTTTGGATTGAATATCTTAGCAAGATAATAAAGATATCAACTTTGTGACAACATTCCTTCACTGTTTGAAAAAATTTGTCAACCCGGTTGGTCCCTCAAGATCTTGGGGTGGAAAAATGTGGGCAATTGGTTGGCAAAAATTGATGAACCCTTTGGAGTTATTCGGACGTTATGTGAAGAAATCATCCATTAGATCTTCTCCTCAAGAGTACGCTGTCCTCAACCTGAAGGCCGAGAAAGTATCCCAAATTTTAGGACAAATGTTTTGTAATTTGGCCAAACTTGCCTTTGAATCAAACCGTGATACCATGAAGGACAGCAACATCCCCTCTTTCTCTTTGTTGGAATTTGGTTCCAAGCCTACACCTTTTGATTGCTCCCCACACCTCACTTTCACCTTGGATTCTTTTTACAATTCTCCTCATATTGACAAAGGCAACATCTCTGGATATTCCTTTTTACTTGTGGTCCCAACCAAAAAATCAAATGGTCAACTTATTGAAGATACGCATGAATATCAAGTTTTGGACGGTCAATCTTTTTTTCCTGACCTTGGCTTTGGAATTGATTTCAAGCAAAAAGGTATAGTCAAAATGGTTTGGGCGGCTAACAAGTACAAGCACTGTACCTTTCCAGCTGTGGAACCAGCAACCCATACCAGAATGGCCATGTCACTCCAAATTAATAAAAAAACTCAGAGAACTTGTAGGTACATGAAAAACGGCCAAATTTACTCTAGAGAAAAAAATATCAATAAAAACAAAAAAGATCTGTATATTGGTGGGGTTAAGAATGCTCTCAAACGTTGTTGTAGTAAAAAATAATTTGTTTTTATTTCATCCATGCAAATATATTTACAAGCCCAGCATTTGAGTAATCTGCTGTATTTCTTCTACCAATCTACCACTTCCAATGCAAGCCAAAGCTACTGATACCTTATCCTTTTTTTTGTTTGCCCGTTGTTCCCTCTCCTTTTCCAGTTGCACTTGCTGCCAAAACCTTCTCCTTTTCCTCTTTTTGAAACTCTAGCTCAGCTTGTTTCAACCTCCACTCAGCATCCAATTTTTGTTGATTAGCCAAAGTCTTGGCTTGCTGCTTTTGACCATCCATGGCCAGTTGACAATCCCACTTTTGCTTTTCAAACTGAAGTTTATCTGATTCAATTTGTGATTTCACTGTTTTTTGGAGGGGAATGGCAATGAGCATGATTTTGAAAGCAAGGATATTGAATCAATCAACTTACATGAATCTTGCTTCTCCATGATTTCTTCAAAGCCCAAAAAACTGGAAGTGTTTCTCCTCTTTTGATGACTTTTGGGGTTGACATTGATGGAATTGGAGGCCTTTTGCTTACCCTTGGCAGAGGAGGTTTGAGTCTGAAAGTCCTCACTAGTATTTGAAGGCAATGTGGGAGGCCCCATTGGCTTGAGTTTTTGGCCAATCAAAAATGGATGAGCCTGTTTTTTTACAATGTAAATCAGTCAGGATCAACCAGACAGAATTGAAAACAATTTATTTCCTTACTTGAGCAGATGTTGATGGCAATGGTGATCCAGGAATAACATCCTCCTCATTGGGCAAGTTCTCCAGTTGTTCTGCCCCAGGAAGAGAGCAATCAAAAGAAGGAAGTGAGGGGTCCAAGTTCGGGATTGACTGATCAATCAATACCGAAGTAGAAGTGATTGGAGCCAATTGTGTTTGAATATCCTCCTCATCATCAGATGGGGGCCACTCCAAGGCCAAGGTTTCATCAAGGTCCCCGTTGGTAGGCTGAGCATCCCCAGCCAAGTCCTTGGCATCAACGGAATTGGATTTTTGGGCATTGAAAGCAGCTAGGGGGGTGATGTTGGCCTTCTTTCCAAAGATTTCATCCATTTGAATATAAAAAGGACAAACGGAGTCCAACTTATCAACCACCAAGTTGATTCCTTTGGCTTTGTCCAAGTCGGTGATACCAAAGCCAGTGGAGATAGACATGGAGTGGGCCTTTTTGTACTTGGCTCAATAGTTTTTGAACTGCTCCCTCATCTGTTTGGATGACAGATCCAGCCTACCTCTTGTTTTGTTCTTGAGTTCATTGGCCATCAGGAGATAACCATTTACCTTAGAGGATGGAGGTTGGCCAACACGTGTTTTGTTGTCGGATCCAAAGCAGGCATTGTAGTTGGAGGGAATTTTCAGTCAGTTTACCAGGATGATGTGATCAGCTCTCTTGAGCTGACTTGAGCCCTTGGAAGCTGATGGGGGAGGATTGTTTGTTGTGGAGTTCCTTGGTGATGTTCTCTTGGGTGAGTTGGACTTGTGGGGGGAGGTTCGCTGAGGGGCCATTCGAAAGAGTAAGGGCTACGCAAGTGATGAGAGCCATAAAGTGATGAGAGTGGTGAAGTTTTGAGAGCAATAAAGTGGATGAGAGTGATCAAGTGATGAGAGTGATGAAGTTTTGAGAGCAATGAAGTGGATGAAACTGATCAAGTGATGAGAGCGATAAAGTGATGAGAGTGGTCAATCAATTTTATGATGAGGGTGGGGGTAAAAAATTTTGCAATGAGGTCAGAGGTAGAAGGAGGTGGGAAGACAGGGGTGTATGACGCGGACAGGTGGTGGAAGCATTTAAATACTTTATTTGAAAAAACTCACTTATTTCAGGTTAACTTTGACACGTCTGATCTGAAATAAGTGGGTTTTTTTGATTTTTAATGGCGGGTTTGAAATGGCGGATTTGGGTTGAAACCCGCCATTAAAAAATGGTGGGTTTGGCTAACTTTGATACGCCCTATTATATATTTTTAATTAATTATCTTCAGTAAATAAACAGAATTTTGAAAATAAAGACCAAAAGCATTACCATGCTCCTGTTCCCATCTAATAATGCATAATGAGTGCTAATGTTACATCAAACTATCCATGGAAAGTTCTGATATGTAGAAATATTAACAGTCTGGGAATATCTGCTAGTAATAAGTAATAAAATAAAGATCATTTGGATAAATAAGGTATTTTCACATTTCAATCACTGAATCAAACAGTAGAATAATTTCCTTAACCTGTGGAATTAGAAGCTACCCCTGCTAAATCTCCTAAAAAACATGATGGGCCACTACTGGTACCCTTCTGGACATAGCACCTGTCCCTTTGGGCCCCTACAGCCCTCAGAAGGACAGAAATGGGACTCAAAAAGATATAAATAAAGGCCCCTTTTTGAGGTTATTGACACCCCAGACCCAGTTATATATACATCCAGAAACCGTGTCAAAGTGATCAAATAATTATAAGAGATACGTTAGTGACTTATGGCTTTATTCTGATTAATATTATCCATCCCAAACCCATTTTTATCAATTTAAACTGCTGAACAACCTTTTTACCCCAGATACAGGTTTAAACCCATCAGTACACGTCCCAAACAGGTACCTAAAGGATTAAATATCATACCAGTGAGTTTATTGTCCTTTTTCTGTTGTTGCAGCTGGGTCACAAAGCCCGTCCACTCTAGCATATATTTTATATATATATTATCTTTGGGGAATAAATCCTTTAAGAATACCAATTAAACATTCCAAAGTAACCAGGTCTATTGATTTCAAAGTCAATTCCCTAAATAAGAGGTTTTAAAGATCCCCGATATATCATTGTGGCCCCTCTTTTTATTTATTTAATAATCAGTTTATTAATATTTAACAATAATAACCATCAATAAACAAATCATATTGCCTTGAATTTGCTTTATCCAAATATTTTATGGATTGTTGCTGCAATCTTTGTAATAATATAATTATTATTTTTTCTATCACCTCTGATAGCTAAAATGTAGCAAGGACCTTGGCATTAAGTAGGCTGAAAATAAGCCCCCACCCACATCACATGATCTTGAACCATTATGAATAAAGTCTTTGGATGGGGTGATAGAGCCTTCTACTTCCATTTTTCCAAAGCCTCCCCTCTTTACTTCCGGACCAACTAGCCTGCTATGATAGTTCTGGGTACAAAATTCAAGATCTTATGGATGTAGTGTTGGACTATGACACTATGTACCAAAAACAAGCAAAGGAGAAGTCTTCCAATCCAAGCCACTCTAAACAGAAAAACTCCTTCCAATCCCAAGCCTATTCTTCTTGGCCTGAAAAGGGAAAAGGTAAGGCCAAAAAGAAAGACAAATCTGTAAAGAAGCAATCTTCCTCAACCAAAATTACCTTGGACTTAGGTCCTGAAAGCAAGTTCAAGGCTGAAGAAAAAGAAAGAAAGGACAAAGAGGGACTATGTATGTATTTTGGAGGGGAGCACAAGACTTAAAACTTCAAAAAGAAGCCTGTTAACAATCCCTCTTCCAACTCCAAATCTTCCTCTGCTCCCAAGCCAAAAAACAATTAGGTGTTTATTCTGTTTTCCTCCAGGATCATCACCCTATTGATTCTAGGGTACAAAAGATACAAAAAGATTACTCTGACCAACTTTCTAAAGGCTTATGTTTCATTCTCTTCCATCAGGACTTTATTTAAAGTGTTTTGATTGATTTGGGTGCTACTCAATCTGTAATGGATAATACTATGGTTCTAAATTTTTGCTTGCAGCCCACTCCCTTGCGCAAGCCTATTGCTCTTTTCAACTTCAGTCCTAAAAAGGCACCCTCTCAACTGATTACTCACAAAGTAACCTGGGTGAGCTCACTGTTAAGATTTCAGACTATGAACGGTGTGAGTGATTAACATTGAATGTACAAACAAATCAGAGACAGAAGAATTACCTATGAAAGGTGAAAACAAATCAAGCAATGCATATTTGAGGATGAGAGTTATTTTTACAACAATGAGAATTTTGTCAGGGAGAAAAATGAATTAAATCTGAGCTCTGAGAAGTTAAGATACGAGAAACAATAAGAGCAGATGATGTGAAAAACAGGTCTTTGGAGTTCTCCAGGGAAAAAAGAAACAAGGAAACAATTGGGCTTAAATAGAAAAGGAATGTTAGAAACAGTGTAACTGAAATTCCTAAGGAATTCCAAAAACAAATAGATCAAACCATTACTAACGGGGCATGATTAGCAGTCTCACTAAATTTCTAATCACAGCGGATCAACTGCTGAAACACTGACACATTGTTTATTCTTTCTCACCCTCTGTGATGTTCATTTTGAGAAGTCCTAAATTTCAAGTTGTTGGTTGGAGAGAAGGACAAAATTTTGTTTTTGTGAGGAAGTTTTCCAGCATTTTGACACTTTTGACATACCTCCAATTCATTAAGGATTTCTTTATGAAATCTTGTATGAAGTCGAGTTGAATTTCCACATGTTTTATTCATTGGTTATTTGCATTCAAGTTTCTGTTTGCTGTATCAATACTGGGTTGATTGTCTTTTTGCGCAGTGATATGACCCATTTTGAGATTGGCCAATTCATTTTTGATCAGAAATTGTCTAAGCCATAGTAACTCGCTAGTTAGGTTGGTGAGAGCTTGATACTCTGCTTCAGCCGTAGACAGTGAGACACAAGGTTGCTTTCTTGATAACCAGAGTATTAGGCAGTTGTGGAATATTTCCAAGTGTCCTGAGACAGACATTTGGGTAAGTCAACAGTTTCCCCAAGCTGCATTGGAATATGCCTCCACAACAGATGGCACATTCCTTTTGTAGTTGAGGGTAAGATTAAGGGTCCCACAAATGTATTTTAGAAAATGAATAAATGTGTTCCAGTGCTGGATTCCTGGAGGCTCAAATTTTTGAGAGAGAGAGCTAACTAAAAAATCTAAATTAGTTTGTGTAGCAGTACTAAGATAGCCTCAGAAATCCCACTGCACTTTTGTAGTTGATGTTGAGTTGAGAGAATTTTATTACATTTTTGTCTGTTGCTGGTTCTAGTTGTGAATTTGGTATTGTGGGGGTTGCTAAAGTTCTAAATTCAGTCATGCCGTAATCATGGAGTATGGATTTTGCATAATGGGCCTGGGATAGATCAATTCTGTTGTGTCCTTGGGTGACTCTCATTCCTAGCAGCAATTCCGCTTCTCCAAGATCCTTCATGTCAAATTCATTTCTGATTTTGGTTTTAAACGCATCAACATCTTTGCAGAAGATTGTGATATTGTCAATTTCAATCAACAGCCAGACAGGAGATTCCCACCCTTGGTGAAAGACGCAAGCATCAGAAACTGAACACACAAACCCAACCATTTGCAACCAGGACAACAGACAGTTGTACCATGCTAGTGGTGCCTGTTTTAATCCATAAAGGGCTTTGTTGAGGCGTAGGCAGAGGCCTTCTCCAAGTTCCACCCCCTGTGGCACCAAGATATGGACTCTTTCTTCCAGCGGGGCGTTCAAGAAGGCTGACGTAACATCCATTTGGTGAAACTTTAGGTTGTTAGCTGTTCCATGTGCAATGAGAGCTCTTAGGGATTTTAGTTTTCCCATTGGTGCAAAGGTCTTTTTGTAGTCCTTCCCACAAACTTGAGTGAAGCCCCAAGAATAGAGCCAGGATTTATATTCCATCACATTCCCAGAAGCATCCCTTTTGTTCCAAAACACTCATACCATCCCCACAGTCACTTTCCTGGTATGTACCACTTTCTGCCACACCCCTAGCCTCTCCATGGTTTTGATCTCTTTTTCAATTGCCACCAGCCACAGCTCTAGTTTGAGAAACTCCATAGCTTCTTTTTAGGTCTTAGGCACATTGTTTGCTGTATTTATGGTGATGTGAGCTACTGGAAATTGGGAGTAAGGTACTATATTCAGATTCAAAATTTCCCCTTCCACCCTTGTGGGCTTCCTGGGCCCTATGAATTTGATGCAAAGGGCCACAGGTGTGGAAGGATCATTTGACGGCTCTAAGGATCCTCCAATACTTGATTTATTCCCTGAAGGAGTCATGGCCATTGGTGTTGTATCCACATGAACTGGAGGATCACACTTTTTAGCTAGTGTGGACTCAGTGGTCCCACTGCCCACAAATGGATCCCAGCACTGGAACAGGATCTTTGCAGTCAAAGAACACCTCCTTGTCATCCAGCTCAAAATCATTCCATCTTTTGGAAACAGAATTATCAGTATTGCTCTGTTGAAAGAGAGGAAAATTGCCTTTGTCAAAATCAATGTGCCTGGTGAAAATGACCTTCTTGTGGCAAAGTTGAAGGATGCAATACAAAGACTTTTCATTTTCATATCCTAAGAGTATGCCTTCATCACCTGCTGGAGCTAGTTTCCAGGATTGTTTGTCCTTAGGCACAAAAATGTAGGCCTTTCAACCAAAGTTTCATATTTTTTTGATTCTGGGTGCCTTCTGTTTGAGTATTTACATATCTCCATGTTTTCATATCTCTATCTTCATTTCTTTATTCTATATGTTTCTCATGTTTTTCTTTATGATTCTACTTTTTAATTTCCATTTTCTTTTTTTCTATGTGTCACACACTGAACATGTCAGTGTGCTCCCCACTCAATCTCTAGACTCGCGCAACTTCTTTCTTTTTCTTTGAATATTCATTGTACTTCTATCATGTCACACTATACGTGACATCTGATTGTTAGTATCTCTACCTGAGGAAAGAGCTCAAGCAAAGTAGAAGGATTTCTTTCCTCATCCTTCTACTTTACCTTCTATCTCTGTTATTCCTCAGGTAAGTCTTGTTTTCTTTTCATCTCTCATTCTCATTGTGTGCCTCTTTCTACTTATGAAATCCACATCCTTCTACTTTACCTTCTATCTCTGTTATTCCTCAGCCCAACAGGTTATGAGCCCAGGGGACACACCAGTAAAAAAAAACAGAAGGATCCGGTAAACTGTTGATACTGTTAAAAAAAGGACAATCATGGACAAAAGCCAAAACTCTCATCCGGTGCTCAAGACACCATCAATTATCCTTCTAAACTCACCCGGTTCAGAATCAAATTACCTCAATTGGGCTATGATCTTGAGGATCCATTTCCAAGCTTCTGGCGTTGGTTATCTCCTCACAAACAACTTGCAAAAAGGCAAATCTTGGTCAAAAGACAACTTAGCCGTATGTTCAGTCATATCCAGGTCTATTGGACTTTATAACTTTCAGTTCATTAGAAAACACAAAGAAAGCACAATTGGAATGTGGAACGCGCTGAAAGAAGCCCATCAAGACAACTCTTCTGGAGGAAGGATGTACTGGCTTTGCAAACTTCTTCTGACCAAGCTGAAAGACAAAGATATGACAACTCACATCTCCAAAATAGTCTCCTATGCAGAAAAACTGTCATTGCTTATCACCCCCAAGAACCCACTCACAGAAGACAACTTGCAATCAACAGCTATTCTCCTATCATTGCCTGACGATTGGGTTGGATGTGTCTGCGGGATGATGAATGAAGAATCAGTGCCTTCATCAAAGCTGATCAACGCGCTGAAACAGGAACACCTTAGAAGACAGACAAGAAATGAAGACACCTACTTGATAAACTCTGCTAAAGCCCAAACAACCAACATCAAATTCCAAAATTGATGCAACTGGGAAAACCGCGGCTCAAAAAAAACCTACTACTGTACTAACTGCAAGATAGAGGGGCACTCATTCTCAAGGTGCCCTGAAGTTCTTGAAGCGCTGGAATACTCCAAAAGAAACAGAAGAACTCAGAAAAGTTGATCTTCCGGTCCAGACAAGCCAAAGCAAATTTGACAAAGGCAAAAGAGATGGCCGCCAATGAAGATGACAACAACAACTTTACCAACTCTGAAATCATTATTCACGCGGGATACGCACCATAAAGTCTCACAAATTCGCTTCAGACCCACAGTAATGACTTAAATCTGGATTCTGGATGCTCCTTATCAATGACTCCATACGACTGGCAAGTGAACAAGAAGAAACCAAATTCAACTTCAATTTGACTTGCTGATGGAACAAACATATCCTCTAACAAAGAAGGTTATCTCTCACTTCCGTTCGCTCGCATTTGGTCCTTAGTGGTACCAGATCTCCATGAACCCCTGCTCTCCATTTTGGGTCTCTGCGACGCTGGTTTTCTTGTCACCTTCACTTTCAACACCTGCAAAATCTTTGATAGCTCTGTCTCAAACATAAACACCTCACCAGTCGCCAGCGGGTACCAAAAAGGAAATCTGTACTATCTCCCTCAAGATAATGTAAGCCGAAAGGAATTGGTTCTCTCTGCCATCTCGCAAATCTCTGATAAAAGTCTTTTTGGATACCATTGCAGACTCTCTCATCTAAACCTGAAGTCCTTGCAAAAGCTACTCAAGTCAAACAACATTCATCCTGACTCCAACAATGAATCCAAAATTCATAAATGTACAACATGCATTGAATCAAAAATGACGCAAACGCCTTTTCACTCTTGGTTAAGCTACAGATCCAAGCGACCAG
The DNA here is from genome assembly GCA_025617555.3 of Puccinia polysora. Classification (NCBI taxonomy): domain Eukaryota; kingdom Fungi; phylum Basidiomycota; class Pucciniomycetes; order Pucciniales; family Pucciniaceae; genus Puccinia; species Puccinia polysora. Next base: position 17,965,809 of record CM062638.1, read on the forward strand.
GAGAAATTATACATTTGGACCTGTGTAGTTTTGACACAACTTCAAGAGAAGGATACAATTACATCATCACCTTCATCGACGACTGTTCCAAAGCCCTATTTGCATATCCACTGCGTCGCAAATCGGACGCCTTTGAATCAATCAAACTTTTTTTCTCTTTCTTTGAAAATCAATTTCACCTCTCTATAAAATGCCTCAGAACAGAAAACAGCGGGGAATACCTGAATGATCAAATGTCCTCCTTCCTTGACAAAAAGGGTATACAACACAAACCCGGACCTCCTCAATCTCCCCAGCTCAACGGGGTTGCAGAACGTTCCAACAGGACAATTCTCAATCTAATTTGCTGCTCCCTCTCTTCTTCTAATCTCCCCAAGTCCTTCTGGGCTGACGCACTCAAGCACGCTCTCTTCAGCTTCAATTCCTATCCCTCTAAAACACCCCGTGGATTCACTTTGCCAAATTCAATCCTTGGGGCGGAGGATACTCCTATCTCTTATCTTCATCCTTTTGGATGCCTAACATGGTACAAAATCCCTGAAGACAACCAGACCAAACTCTCCCCAAAGGGTTGCGCGTCGTTCCTCCTCTCCTATCTTTCACACGGCAACGGATATCCTCTCCTTGATCTGGCCAGCAGAAAGGTAATCAAGTCCAGAGATTGCATCTTCAACAACTTGGCTTTCCCGTACGGTCAACTTCTTCGTAAAGCTGAGGAAAAAACCTCTACCATTCCCATTGACCTTACCTGGCCCCATACCTCCCCAACCTGCTCATCCGATCCGCCTAGCCCCACCTCCCCTTCTTCTGATCACTCTTCCACCCCCATTCCTCTTTCAAACCCTACGTGCATGGACTGCACAGAAACATTTGCTCCCCCAACATCTCTATCTTGCCTCCCACCCACAAACTCGCATTATCAGATCCGTTCCACAAGTTCCCCCATGTCCGATGACTTGGATCTCCTTCCCTCTGTCTCCCTATCACCAATTCCCTCCCCGCCTTCCCCTGTCCTTGACTCTCCCACTCTCTTCCCTTCCCTTACCCTTTCTCCTTCTCCCCCGCCCAGCGCTCCTGCTAGTTCCCCACCCCTTTCCCCCTCTCCCCCTCCTGCGCCACGACGTTCCCCTTCTCCCCCTCCTGCGCCACAAAGTTCAACCAGGCCAAGACGCCCACCTTCACGCTCCGCTTTGGTCAAGGACAACATCCTGGTGCCCAAGACGTGGAAGCAGTTACTCAAGTCACCTCACCGGCGTGGGTGGATTGCTTTGGCTCATGAAGAGATCTCTTCTCTACAAGGTATGAAGACCTGGAGGCTTGTTCCCCCCCCCAAAGGACGGAAAATCATCCGATCCAAATGGGTTTTCAAAGTTAAAAGCTGTCCTGACAACTCCATTATCAAGCTCAAAGCGCGCCTAGTTGCCATGGGATTCACGCAAGTTCATGGTCTCAATTTCTCGGAATTCTTTGCTCCCACTCTACGTCTGGAAACTCTCCGTCTCCTACTGAGGCTTCTGGGCTCAAGAAATCGGGTTGACAGGCAAGTCAATTTCAAAACAGCTTTTCTCAACGGCCCCCTGGATGAACCGGTGTATATGTCTCAACCACTGGGCTTTGAAGATCCTCTCCACCCCAACTGGGTCTGCAAGGTCTCCAGAGCTATCTACGGGCTAAAGCAATCCCCTCGCCAGTGGAACATTCAGCTGAACGCGGCTCTTCTGTCCTTGGGTCTTTCTTGTTCCTCTTACAATCCATCTCTTTACTTTAAGATAACAGACGGTGCTCTGGTAGGTGCACTCACTGCTCATGTCAATGATCTGGCAATCGTTGGCCCACCTGATTTTGTTTCCTCTTTCATCTTGGCCATTGGCCAGCGTTTCAAAATTGGCTCCAAAAATGATTTGAATCTTTTCCTGTCAATCTCCGTTCATCGCAATCTACAAAGCAGTACCGTTTCCCTGGACCAGGCCCACTATATCTCCTCAGTTGCCTCCTCTTTCCTACCCCCAGGCTCTTCCTCTGCAAAGTCTCCAATGTTGGCGTTGTTCAAGACTCTGCAAAAGAGAGTGCCATCTGACCCACCATCTCCTCCGCGCTACAACCAGCTGATTGGGTCTCTCCTCTGGATCTCCCAATGCACGAGGCCCAACGTATTGTTTGCGGTGAATAAACTCTCTCAGTTCCTTGAAGATCCGTCCGCCAATCACTGGGATAGCGCCCTCCGCGTGCTCCGTTTCTTGAACTCAACAAAAGATTTTTGGCTTACTCTTGGAGGACCCTCCCTGGTTCTCTCTGGATATTCCAACTCCAACTGGGCTGAAGACAGGGACAACCGTTGCTCTATTTCTGGCTACGCTTTCTGCCTGGACGTTGGCGCTGTTTCATGGAGATTGAAGAAGCAACCCACGGTATCTCTTTCAAGCTCTGAGGCCAAATACAAAGCCCTCTCAGACTCTTACAAGGAAGGCCTATGGCTCCGTAATATCTTATGTGAATTACAATTGCGCCACACCTCTCCAGTTCCCATCTACGTTGATAACAAGGGTGCCGAATCATTAGCAAAAAACCCCAAACACCATTCCTGGAAAAAACATATTGATGCCCGCCACCATTTCATCAGGGAATGAGTTGCTAGGGGTGCCTTTAAGGTTCACCATGTAGGTACCAAAGGCATGGTTGCGGATATGCTAACCAAACCGCTGAACAGAATTCTTCTACAAGTTCATCAAAAACTAATTGGTCTCAGTGGTGATGGTTAGCAAGGGGGGGTGTTGGAGTATTTACATATCTCCATGTTTTCATATCTCTATCTTCATTTCTTTATTCTATATGTTTCTCATGTTTTTCTTTATGATTCTACTTTTTAATTTCCATTTTCTTTTTTTCTATGTGTCACACACTGAACATGTCAGTGTGCTCCCCACTCAATCTCTAGACTTGCGCGACTTCTTTCTTTTTCTTTGAATATTCATTTTACTTCTATCATGTCACACTATACGTGAAATCTGATTGTTAGTATCTCTACCTGAGGAAAGAGCTCAAGCAAAGTAGAAGGATTTCTTTCCTCATCCTTCTACTTTACCTTCTATCTCTGTTATTCCTCAGGTAAGTCTTGTTTTCTTTTCATCTCTCATTCTCATTGTGTGTCTCTTTCTACTTATGAAATCCACATCCTTCTACTTTACCTTCTATCTCTGTTATTCCTCAGCCCAACACCTTCTGTTTCCACAAATAGTATGGCAACTGATTTTTTCTTGACACCAAGAGAGTTAAATTTGACAGGAAAACAGCAGTATTGACTGCTTTGGCCCAGTATTACTATGGCAGGTTGGAGCCCTGTAGAAGACATCTGGCCTTGTCCATTATTGTTCTATTGGACCTTTTGGAATACCCATTGTTCTTGGGGGTTTCTGGTGGTTACAGTGGGTGAATGAATCCACTCTCATTTGCTAAATCTGGAAACCCCTTATTTACAAATTCCCCCCCCACAATCCAAGACTACTTTCTTGATTTATTGTTCATAAAAGTTCTCAATGAGTTTTTTAAGGATGATTTATTGGTCAAGGGCCTCTGCTTTTGTTTTGAGGAATCAAACAAATTTGAAAGAGTAGAATTTTTTGACAAGTATGGGAAATTATGTGAAGCCAGACACACTGCTCAGATTTATTGGTCCTACCAGGTCTGAGTGTACACTATCCAAAGGAGCGCCAACATCCTCAAACTTTCCTAGATAGGGCTTAGTAATAGCCTTGGATGTTTGAAAAGTGGTGCATTGATAGGTTTCCATTGTTTAGAAGCCCATGGATCTAATAACCTTATTTCACAGATGTCCTAGACAATAGTTCCAGATGGTCAAATTTGAGGAAGCCACAAAGGTTTTTGGAATAGTGAATGTCACAGAGATGAGTCTATCCATGATGTCACCCAGCAGTAAAATCTTTTTCCCTTCCAATATTTTAAACTTTTTCCCTTCCTTGAAAATTGAGATTTAGTTTTTTATGAGAGGAAGGAGAGTGATAACATTTTGCTTGAGTTTTTGAACAAACAGGCAATTGGTGAGAAAATGAGTGGAATTTCCAACTGTAATGATAAAAAATCCTCTTCCTTCTGCCATCAAGTTGCTTATCTGATTGCCTGTGGTGATTGGCCAGGGTCAGAATTGCTTGAGGCTGATGAGGTTGGACTAGCACTTGACAATTCAGAACCATCTGAAACGTAGTTTGTTCTATTGAGTCCATTGGTTTTATAAGCAGATGCTACAGTGATATGCACCAAAGCTTTGGGTTCATCAGTTTTTATTCTTTCTGGCTTTAGATGAGGACATTCTATCCAGAACTTTGAGGATTTGTGGGTGGTGACCATGGGATTATCTTTCCAATTTGCACATTAGTAGACTGTTTTGGCTGGGTATTGATTGCCTTCAGTGGTGTGTAAGGCTTTGGCATTGGAGGTAGGTTGTTCCTTTGATCAATCAGTTGATTTAAGATGATGGAAAAAGCTTTTTAGACGCATGAGAGTGTTGTTTGTATTTTCAAAAGTGGTTTTATCCATTGCCGGACCATCAATAAGATTGAAAAGATGTTCCTTTACACAACTTTCCAAGTATTTAATAGGAAAGAATGTTGTTGGGAATTTGTATATTTACTCAAGAAACTTCCAGAAAATTTTTCCAGCATTTCTGAATAAATGATTGTTGATGCCCTCCTTAAGAAAGAGCTTCCCACTCCATCCAGACTCATCCTCTGTTCAATGACGTGGTGGATGCATACTGAGCATTAATCTTGGTCCAGATATGATACACATTGTCCTCAGTGATGTTTTCCATGAATTTGATATATATGGTTTGGTTTATTCTACTGGTAATGATTCTGAAAGTCTCATAGCTAGCTCTGTTCCATTTATTGAAAATTGCAGTGGAGGTATCCTTGGAGGGTTCTTTTGCACACACATCCAGAATTCCCTTGGATCAAAGATGGATTTTTATCCTTCCCTTCCAAACACTAAAATTATTGCCATCAAGAACGGGAATGAAAGAAGGGTGATGTTAAATTCACGGCTCCAGGCGTGTGGGAGCCTTTTAGGGCCGCACACGGCCTGTGGGAGTCATGTAGGGCCCATGAACTACTCCATATAATTTATAATTTATTATTTATTATATATAATTTATTATTGTTTATTGTTTATTATTTATTATTTATTCTTTATGATTTATTATATATAATTTATTATTTATGATTTATTATTTATGATTTATTATTTATTATTTAGTGGAGGCTACACAACTTGATTTTAGTTGTTCAGTGTGCCATAAAACTCAAATGGGATGTGTAGCATTCCACACATCCCATTTGAGGCTTTTAGCATGTCACACGGTCCATTTGAGCTGTGTAGCATGACACACGGCTCATTTGAGCCGTTTAGGGTTCCACACGGCCCATTGGGCCGTGTACACGGCTCAATGAGCCATGAATTTAACATTACCCATGAAAGAAATATCCTTGGATGTGTTATTATTGGTCATGTTGCAAAGTACTTGCGGTCCACCTTTTGGTCTTTTCAAGATTTTTGGGACTGTAAATCTGTTAAGATTTCAGACAATGAAATGTGTGATTGAAAAAAATCAAATGTAAAAACAAATCAGAGACAGAAGAATTACCTATGAAAGATGAACACAAATTGAGAAACACATATATGTTGAAACTGATGCCAGTAACTATGCCCTAGGTGCGGTCCCACACCAGGTAACTTCTGATAACACTAAAAACCATATTGCTTTTTACTGAAGAAAAATGTCCAGTGCTGAGCTCAACTATGAAATCCATGACAAAGAACTCCTTGCTATTGTTTTTTCTCTCCAGAAAAGGTGTGCTTAACTCTTGAGTGTTACTGACCCCTTTGAAGTTTTGACTGATCATTCTTTTGAAGTATTTGATGTCCTCTAAGGTCCTTAATAGGATGCAAGCCCATTGGGCAGAGTTTCGCTCTGAATTTGATTTTGTGATCACTTAGCGGCCTCAAAAATTTTCAAATATCCAAGATATCCTGTCACATTGGGACAATGTGTATCCAGCACAGGGAACATCAAATTCCAAAAATAATTCTGGAAATTGTCAACAGCTTCTGAAACAAAACAAATTTGAAGCTTCTAAACTCTTTTTTCTTTCTGCTAATAGACTTGATGATCAACTGAGTTAATTTAATTCTGATCCACAATCTGACAATTTACTTCAAGGTATCATTAAAAATCTGAATAAGAATGAAGAATTAGCTCATTCTTTCTTAGACCCCTTTAGTGGCTTACTCCTGTTTCAGGGTAAAGAGGTCATACCTGACCAAGCTAACCATCTTAAATTGAAAATACTTCAACAATTTCATGAATACCCTCTTGCAGGTCACCCTTGCCAACAAAAGACTCTCAATCTCATCAAAAGATATTTCTCTTGGAATGGAATTTCAAAAGATGTTATGAACTATGTTTCAGCCTGCTACCTTTGCAACAGGAACAATACTAAGCATGAAAAAGAAACTAGGACTACTCAAACCTCTTTCAATCCCTGATTTCCCATGGGATTCTATTTCTATGGAATTCATTTCTCAACTCCCTCTCTCTAATTGATTTGACTCTATGCATTTTGTTGTGGACTGTTTCTCTAAGATGGCCCTCTTCATTAAAACAACTGGTACACTGACAGCAGTTGAAGTATCTAAACTTTTTATCAGCCATTTCTTCTCTAAAAATGGGCTGCCTGCTGACATCATAAGTTAACAAGGCTCCTTATTCATCTCTTCTTTCTGGAAAACACTTTGTGAAAAATTATGGATCCAATGGAATCTCTCCACAGCTTACCACCCTGAAAAAGATGTTCAAACTGAAATACTCAATGAATTACTGGAACAATATATTCAAATGTTCATTGGCTATCACCAGGACAACTGGGATACTTTTCTCCCCTTGGAATAATTCTCTTACAACAACAGTGTTCACTCTTTTACCAAGAAATGACCTTTCTTCACCCTCTATGGAAGGCATCCTAGCTTTGACTTCCTGCATGTGTTGGATAACCAGCCTGCAAGCCACTTCTTATATCAGATTCAGAAGAACCATATTCAACTAAAGAAAGAGTTGAAAGAGTCTATGGATAATTATAATAACTATGCTGACCTTAAAAGAAAAGACATTCCAAAAGTTATTGCTCCTGGGAATAAAGTTTGGTTATCAGCAAAAAAATATCAATGGTAAAAGACCTTCCAAGAAGCTCTCTGAGTTTTGGTTGGTTCATTTTCTCATTATTGAAAAAATAGGATCTCATGCTTTCAAACTCCAACTACCTGATTAATGGTCATCCATCCAACCTTTCTTCCATGTTTCACTTCTCAAACCTTACTCTTCAGACCCAAACTCTCCTAGCCGCCAACCACCTCCAGAACCAGTGGAAATTGATTGCAAAGAATATTGGGAATTGTCTCAGATCCTGAATTCCAAGGTTACCTCTACTCAGTAAAATGGAAAGTTTTTCTAGAATAATCTGAAAGAACCTCATGGGAAACAGTCTCCAATCTCACCAAGTGATCAGACCTACTCCACAACTTCCACTCCCTCTATCCTTCCAAACCCAAGCCCTCATAATCTCTCCAATCATCAAAAACTTTCTCATTCCTGCCTTCCACCCCCATTCCATTCAACTCATATTCAATCAACCCCAATTCTTATTTTGGTTCAATCACAATAAAAAAAATAATAAAGTCAAAATAAAATTTCTATTGACAACTCTTTTTTAATCTTATCCACCAAGTTAAGAATATTATTAAACCAAACACTAGCTAGCTTGATCTTCCTGCTTTCATATTCCTCCTTATCCTTAGCATTAGCTCCAAATTTTTAAGTCATCCCAGACAAAGAAAGAAAATCCTCAAGCTCTTCCAAAACTTCCTTCCTCATTCCCTTCTTCCTTCCTTTCTTCTCCACCTCTTCTTCATTATACAACCTCCATCCACAGATCATATTTTTTCTAGAATTCTTAGAAAATCTTGCAAGCAGCTCTTCAATAGTCTGCAAGTCACCAACTGGATCATATTCAATGGCATACCTTGGACCAACCACATTTCCTCCAGAGCAGGAATAGAAACCAAAATCCTTCCTATTCATTCTTCCATAATCACTTCTCACCCCATCCTTGGCCAACATCCTTCCAACCTATTCCCCAACAGACCTTGGACCAGGGGATTCCTCCTCTATTTCTTCTACCTCCCTTTCCTTCCCTTTCCTTCTCTCAATTTTTCCTTCTTTTCCTTCTTCCTCTTCTTCTTCTTCTCCTGCTTCTTCCTCCTCTTCTTCCTCTTCCTCCTCATCAAGCTCTCCCAGAGCATCTTCATCTTCATTTCCCTCTTCATCTCTTTCCTTGTCTTCAACTTTGACATCTTTCACTCTGACAGGCCCAGTGGCTGCTTTGACGGGTGGCTCTTTGAAAATTCAAACTTCCTTCAAAATTTGAACTTCAATGTCTCTTTGAAGCTCCAAAGCCTCTTCAACTCCCTCCCTGCTACTTCAACTGTGCATTTACTGGAATACAACCACTCTGACCACTCTTTGAAAAGGTTCAGGGGCTTCAACCATGTCACGTCAAAATTTGATTGGTTTGACCCTCAATTGTTGAACTTAAACCAATTTGATTCAACCCCTTTGAGCTTTGAACTCTTTGACAACAGTTTTACAGACCCTCTATGCCTTCAGACTCTGCAATAAAACTTATAGAGGAGAAGTATGGTTTTCCCCAGCAGAGATCTAACGCTTTCCAACTTGGTGCTCCCTTCTTTGATGTACCATCCAAGGCCAACTGGTCCTTTCTCCTCAGCTCCAACCTCCTCTTCTCCATAAATTTCATCTTTTCCTTCAAGGCCTCAACTAGTAAAATACCAGCAAAATCTCTATCACAAGAAAGCCTTCAGACATGAGAAGATAAAAACCACTCACCATCTGATGGACCTACCCTCCTGGATACTCCTAGGGACACACTTGAGTTTTTAGGTGCTTCCTTCACTTCAAAGTTGCCTCCAATACCATCCTTCACCCATACCACTGGTCCCAACAACTTCCTTCCAAATTCTGAAGTTCCAGAACCAGGCCTCTTTTACCTTCTGAATTATTCACACTTTCCAGAATTGGGGGTAAAACTGGAAGTGAATATCTTCTTTTTTTCAAAAAATCAGTAGCATAGAGGCTAGTATTGATTGACAGGGTTATAACCATTTGTAACTTCGATGGTGAAAGAGGGGGTGGGTGATCTGTTTTAGGATGAAAGGGATGGACAGCTGTCAGGTGGTGATGGTGATGGATATGGTGGGGGGAAAGAAAATTTATTCATGGTCAAGATCTCAATCTACTCTCACCTCTTCTTATGGGTATCAGGAGCTACCCCTTCCTCTTCTGGAGGGGTACTTTCATGAACACAAATTGACTCAGTTTCCTCAGCCATACTCAACCCTCAGTCAGACTCAATCCTCAGTAAAATCCACCTTCTACCCCTGGATCTACATGCTGCACCTCCTGAAGTATCCTCCTGCATTCCATGCAGGTTGTAGAGAATCTCCCAGGCTCACATACTTTCTCTCTATGGCTTGTTGCTTCCTCACCTCTCCTTCAACTCTATCATGTATGAGAAGTACATACTTCAAACTCATAGTACATACTCCTGGCTGGAAAACCCATACTCCAGTGCAGGACAGGCCACACCTTCCTTGACAGTCTCATTACCCAATCTGTCAAGCCACAGCCTCCAGCCCAATTGGTCAACATTTAATGCCATGGGGCATCTTAGCCCTAGCACCAGTCATCCCTTCTCTAGGCCTCCCTCTCAGTTCTCACATGTACTGGCCTTTCTTCCTTCCTGGACTAATTCCCCTCAAGAAATTAGTATACTACTTCTTATTGGTTAGTCCCTTCCAATAGGTGTCATCTCAGTAAAAGAAAGCCAACCAGCCTACCTTACTCATCCAACCTATCCCTTTTGTGTTCCTCTTATAGGATTTACTTTTCAACCTCCTTCAGAGCTTTACTCCTGGATTCTCCTTCTCCTTATCATTTTCATTCCTCTTTGTGTCCTCATTGCAATCTATCTCAATTCTCAATCCTGAGTTCTGTGAGCAGTAGTGCCTTTTCCCTCAGCCCCTTGCAAGGCTGGGGCAGTTGTGACACCATGAAGAAGTGTAACTTTGGATATGGAGAACTTCAAGCTTTAGTAAACATAGTCTCTGGTCTAAATCTTCCAGCTGACCAAAGCAAGATATCTGCTGTCATGAACAGCCCAAAGCCCTAGAAAAAGGCTGAAATCCTTTCCTTCATTAGCTTCTGCAGTTACTACAGGAAGTACTTTCCCAATTTTGCCCTACTAACCAAGTGTTTGTAAAAAATCTACACCAAAAAAACTGTGTTTGAAATTTCTCATGAAAGATTGAAGAACTATGAGGAACTCAAAATGGCTATGACTACTGCACCAGTGTTTATTCAACCAGATTATACCAAGCCCTTCAAACTATGCATAGATGCTATCATGGAAGGTCTAGGAGCTTCCTTTCACCAGGAAGTAATAGAAGATGACAAACCAGTGGAGAAACCAATAATCTTCATATCCCAACAAGTCAATAATACAGAAAGAGATATGCTGCCAGCCAAATGGACTGTCTTTCTCTATTCTGGGCTTTAGAGAAACTCCATTACTACCTGGAAGGTACTAACTTTGTAGTAATCACTGACTTTAATGCTTTTAGGACTCTTAAGAACATGAAGACCCCCAACAGACACATGTTAAGATGGCAGATAGCTATCCAACAGTGCAGAGGACAAATGAATAAATTCCACCAAGTATGAACTCAGCATCAGAATGTGGACAGCCTGAGTAGGAATGCCTTACCCAATGACCCTAGCAATACTTCCCATGATCCATAAGATTATGATACCTTTCCCATACTCAACATAGGTATGCTTGATCTTGAAGCTCCAATCATGGGGATAAATATTTGTGAATTGGACAAATCTATCAGAGAAACTTACAAACCTGAAATTAAAAGACTAATTTTTGAAATGGAAAGTACTAATCCTCCTGCTGAAATTATCAACAGCTTACCTGAACCATTGCTGAAGGCTTATAAATCTGGGAGATGCACTTTATTGGTTTTTTTGGTATACTATAGACATCAACACTCTAGTGTCCTAGTCCTAACTAATGAGGAGCACATCAAAAATATCCTAGCTGAATGTCATGATAACTGCTTCTCTGTTCACTTATATTCTGACAGGACCCTGGAAAAGTTTAAACAAACAGCTTTGTGGATTAACTGGAGAGAATTGACCATCAAATATTTTTCTAGCTGTGAAACTTTCCAAAATTCTAACAGTACTACTGGTAAAAGGTTTGGCCTTCTAAAAAATATTTCTGAGCCCAGAAATAGATGGGAAATAATCAAAATGGACTTTGTGACAGGATTACCTCCTGGAGGAGCTTACTCTTATAACTCAGTCCTGGTCATAGTAGACAGGTTGACCAAGAAAGCCAAATTCTTGCCTAACCACAAAGAGAATACAGCTATGGAAATGGCCTTGCTTTTCTGGAACAGACTCATTGCAGATTTAGGAGTCCCAAAACGTTTTATAAGTGACAGGGACCCCAAGTTCAACTTCTGAATTTTGGGAGAAACCTTCATGAAATGCTAGGAACTACCTTAGACTTCTCCAAAGCTTATCATCCTCAGACTGATGGGTTAGCTGAAATAATGATCCAGACTCTAGAAGAAATTCTCAGGAGATTCTGCTTCTTTGGACTAGAATTTAGAAACACAGATGGATACTTCCATGTCTGGGTCAGCCTCTTACCTTCCCTAGAAATGGCTTACAACAGCAGTAAACATTCTACCACAAAAGAAGTTCCCTATTTCCTGGAAAGAGGATGGATACTTAAGTTACCCAAAGGCAACCTTGACAAGAACATGGCCAACATAAATCCTACATCAGTTGATTTCAAGAGAATGATAGACATGGCCAATAAACATGCTGCCAAATCTGTTCAAGATGCTGTTGAGTACAACCAACAGAAATGGGGCAAGACTCATAAAGATTAACCTTGTGAGAAAATTACTTCAAATTAATTTAGTTTCTCCCTGCCTAGGCCTGTGTGCTTTTAAGTCCAGCCATATCATCATTCCCTTTGGTGTTACCCCTTTGAATTAATTCTGAAGGAACTCATTTCCACAGGGTTTTATACTTTCCAAAGTGGCCCTCTGAAGAGAGGTTGATCAACTTCAACAATCCCCAGTTTTTTTTATTAGCTGTGGCCCCTCTTGAAACATATTGAAAAACTCTTAACCAAAAAATTTGAAACTTGAAATTATTTTTGGAATTATTATTATTCCATTCATACATCACTTTCTGTAGCTAAATTAAAGCAAGGTTCCTTGCATCAGGAAGCTGAAATATCTAGTCAGCTCTGGTTACCTTATAAGGAACATGCAGTATTCTTGAAGATTGTTTCCTCAGTTAGTTAATTTCATACATTCTATGCATCCCTTGCTGAGATCAAATTTATCACCATGGGCTTTGCCTTGGTTACCCTTCATTGGAACAATTCATTCTCCTTGAAGTTTTTTGAGACTCCAAACCAAAGGTTTTCACTTTACAGTTAGCCTTGCTATAATTTCATTGCCCTTGAAATTAGCACTCTCCCATTTGCACTCACAATCATCTAAGATTTCCCTATAGTATGTGGGGTGGTTGTGTGATACCTAGAAATACTGGGATTGGTAAACTACCTGACCATTGTGAACAGACCAGATATGGCTCCTGTGGTGGGCTTCCTCTCATGGTTCTAAAAGTCACCAGCCTTGAGGCATTGAGTAGCCATGCATAACCTTCTAGGATATACCAAAGGAGCTAGGGGGCTGAAACTACAGATCATGCCTAGGGACTATGGCAACTCTCTCAAAGTCTGGGTAGATGTGGTCTTGGGAGGGGAATCTGTATGGGCAACTCAAGGGACTGTATTAAAATTATTTTACTGTCCCATACTGTGGGAAAGCAAGTGGCAAACATCCATCTCAACTTCAAGCTGCCACCCCAAATCCATTGCACTCAGCTGGGTCACCAGGCAGGGAGTATGGTTAAAGGAACTATTGCAGGATATGACAAGCATAAAAGATATCCAGCCAGTGCTACCTTGCAAAAATAAATTGGCAGTAAAGGTAGCAAAGGAAAATACTGCAAACAAATTTACCAGGCACTTGGAGAGGGACAAATTCTACATAAATGAACAGATCAACAAAGGGTGGTCCTTGATCAAATGGATAAACAAATCCTTGCAGGTTGGTGGCTGTATGAACACCCCATCCAAATGGCAGAGGCATGTAACAAACTAAGTCTTGGACAACCCCCCTGAGTTTTCTTTCTTTTCTTTCAATTGTTCACCAACTCATTTGCCTTTTTTCCTTTCTTTCTGTCAGCCTTATTTGTTTTCCTCTCCAGTGCCCTGCCATTTCTGGCTTACCAGCATGATGATCTTGTCAGCATTTTTGTTTGGGGGTGGGTGTTACAACCACAATGTCACATGAATATGCATATAAACCACATGCACCCATATTCTATTTTTTTCATTTTTCTACTTTGAAAATCTTTTCTTTTTTTCCTTACAAAAACGCAAAACCTGGGGAGACAGTCCATTGAATCATTTGTACCATCACAATATAAATGAAGTGTTAATTAAAACATAACCTTACATCCTATCACCCCAGGTAAGCCTAAAAAACAAAATTATATGTGTTTTTTTCTATATATTTTTTGTAGTCCATTGAATCATTTGTATCATCACAATTCAAATAAAGTGTCAAGGGCCTTGATGGCCTAGTGGTAACCATCACCTGGAAGCTTGATACCACCTCTACCACAGTTATGCAAGTCTGGTGTTTGAATCCCAGGAGACCCACCCCCTGGTTGCTACCCCTTCTACCTTGGCCGGCCATGCCCACCCCTTTCATATTCCAAAACCCATTCTTGGTTGGCCCTTTGGAGTGTGGCTGGGGTGTTGAATTTCAATACCTGTTACCCAAAACAGAGGGGATTTCAAACATGGTCCAAAAACCCATAAAAATCCTCAAAAACCAGACTACAAACTCATCAAACTAAGTCAACAATTAACCCACATTACATATACACTGTTGACAGTTAGACTTGTATCTAGATCACCTATTTCCTCACTCTCAGATCATAGTGCAACATGTGAAATCAATAGCACTTTCAAAAAGAAAAAAGAAAAAGAAGTGTGAAAGTGTAAATTAAAACATAACCTTACATCCTGTTCCCCCAGTCACATGCATCACATTATGAACATGATCAAGTGTGAATACATACCTTTGCAGTTTGACAGGGAGGACGGTTGAAGACCTAGGAAGTGCGCTTGGCTGATTTGATTAAATATTTATAAGGTTTCTTACTTACTTACATCATTGATTGAGTGATTGTTGGCTGATGTCATCTCAGGGTGTTTATGGGCCGGGTTGGTAGAAAAAATTGCTACCCATACCCAACCCACCAGCAGGTGGGCCTTGGCAGGTTGGGTCAGCTGCCCCTGAATCAATACCCAAACCTGTGATGGGTACCTTTGGGTCTTGGCAGGTGTTCACGGGCCGCCGGCAGATCATGGGGCCCCACTGGGCTTTTCTTTTTTTTTTTGAAAATTAAGGGCATCAAATTTTGGTATCACTTGATATTACTAATAATGATGTATAAGGTGACAATTAGAGAGCATAAAAAACATATGAAAAGACAAAATGTGCACATAGAGAAGAATAAAGACAGACAAAATAAGTTAAAAGTGATGTTTTATTTTTTTTGGGCACCCATGGGCCGGCCCGTCATCCAATGGTGCTGCCCAAACCCGGACCCGCACCCGCAGCGGCTTGAGGCGGGTCGGGTCAACATAGGGTTTTTCAGAGAACACCTGACCCAAACCCGGCTAAATACCCACCGGGTCCGGGTATCTAGCGGGTCGGCCTGACCCATGAACACCCTGAATGTCATCTGGTTTGAGTGGACCCTATCGGCGGTTGGGAGATGATCAGGTCTTCAACGGTCGTCACTAACTCGGCGTAGGTCAATTTGATTACTCGTGCTGGGTCCGGGTCATGACCATCACGGGACTGATAAACATTAGGTTTGAATCGGAGATCTAATGCTTCCGTGAGCAACATGAATGTGAGAGATCGAGAGCGAGATAGTTCAGCAGGGGTGATCGGATGGAGAGGTGGTGGGCACCCGCATTGGGGCCCGGAGGTGGGAGGAAACAAGCCATGTGTAGCCTCAAAAGTCAAAAGGAGTCGTTATGATCTCCAAGCACTGGTGGCCATCGGTGATGGATGGATGACGCTTTCTCAGTTCTCTGCACACCTCCGATCGAACTCATGCCTCAAAATCAAGCTTGGCATTCCCTATCATCCCCGGTAAGTATTTATGTAAGTATGAGGGAAGCTATCATGAGTGGATACATAGGTCCCTAGCTGCCTAGACGGCCATCGACATCACTCGATGCTGATTTGACTGATGTAGATTGATCGATCGACTCTTTCAGATCGCCGTCGTCTTTCTCGATGGTGATGTCTGCAGAGCTCCTCTACCGATCCCGGCTCACTCGGTCATGTGGTACCGAACCGAGAGTGGATTGATTACTCTCTATGCACATGGATTGGATCGATTTCCAAGCCAGGTCGAGATGAGGCCGAGTAGAGGGACTGGGTAGTCAGTCTACCATCGCAGGTAGCGAGAATGTAGTCGGTGTGTTAACACTTATAACGATACGTATGGTCAATATTTATCGCCGCTGAACTCGGCCCCTAACTCAATCGGGAATGATAGAGTTAATCGATTCGAATCGAATTTCATCGTTTATTCCACATCATCGTCGCCAGCCATGTTGATGACAGTGGGCAGATGTACGGTCGATTGTCATCAATCCACGCCGACGCGTGATGCTGGATTCGGGATGAGTTAAAGATTCGTCTGGAATCGTTCAACTTCTTCTTATGTACGAGATCGGTCATGAAGCCTGGGGGGCGTCTATAAAAAGCCCACCTGGGGCGCGGTGGCTGAGACATACACCCCATCCTCGATCGCCTACCGTCCACTTCTCCTTCCATCACCCCATCCATCCTGACCATGCTGTAGATTTCATGAATCAATAGTACCGACCACAGTATTTATTCCCTCGATAGATCTCTTACATCCCATACTCTCGCTTCGTGTCCCCACCTCTCTTGACCGGTTCGGCCGACACCTACTCCAAAGTATCCTTCGCAACTCCCATCTCCTTGACTCTCAAGGACGCGACACCTCGATCAGGATCGATTGTTGTGATTTCTTCAGTCCAGCCAGTGCGAACCTCCGAGGTAGATTGATCAGAGCAAGGTCACTTGGGAGTACCAAACGGGGTCTTACATATAACATTTCAAGTCGTGGTTGGAGGTCTACGATCCTGAGACTGAAGACTGCCAGGAATTGAGATCGGGAGTGAGACCGGGGCACTTTGACGTGTGACTACTGTACCACTGAGGCACCAGGCAGGAGGCAATCCAAGCCATCAGTTGAGGAGACTCAAGATCAGTACAGACGTGAGATTGAATCCATACAGCCCTTCAAGGGGGGGGTGACAACCTACATTCGACTTGTCACTCGGCCCAACCTCTCTTCAGACTCTTCAGACACTTTTGGCTTGTTACGTACATACCAGGATTGCATCCATCTGCAGCAGCCTAACATTTGCACCCCGCTTTCCCTTTCCTCCCTGGCTTGCATATTCCATGCCCAATCTCGCCTGAGTTTACTTATTTACAGCACCAAATAAAGATCACCCCCTTACCCATCTCATCTTGTCTCGTCTTTCATCCAAATTTAACCCATCAGTTCAAACGCCACCACCCCAGTTCAACACTGGGCAGTACTCACTCATTCACACATACATTTGCACTCAAACCACCCACACACCCTACACATCTAATCGGAATTCACCTTCTGACCCAACCGCCGGCTCACCCCATTAACACTCACTCATCTTCGTCACTGCCACGCTGGGGCCCTGGCTTTAAACCTTCCCTTCAATCCTTCCCTTCGAGCTCTACCCGATCGCCAAATCTCGATCAACCGATCGGTTCGAACCTTGCCATCTACCTAATCCAGGGAAAAAAGGATTCAAGGCCCATCCGTTGCCGTTGCATTCCATTACTTTTTCTTGAATCATTATCAATTGGGAAAGAACCGAAAAAAAAAAAAACTTGCACTCTGCTTGCTTCTCTTCGATCGAAACTGCGATTTCTGATTAAAAGACTGAACATTTGTAATCACACTCTGTGTCTTCTACCATCCCCTACTGCTCTCCCACCTCCACTCATCCCTTCAATCTTGTTGACTGGAACTGCAAATTAGTTAACCATAAACTTCTCTTTACAAAATGGTCTCGCTCTCTTTGCGCATCTCCCTCTCAGTTCTCTTCCTCATCACTCGCGCCTCTCACCTCTACGCCGATTGCTGTCAAGGTGATGTGACCTGCTCCGGGTGCTGGATGTGTGAAGGATCTGCCCTGCGTGAATGTTTCGATACCCACACGTAAGCTTCCGATTCCAATCGCCGCTTCTTGTACCTAATCCTGATGCTCACCTCACCCTACAGTAACTCCCTCCAACAGTATCAGAAAAGTGGTGACCTGGCTCAACAAGCGGATTTCTACTGCACAACTTACAGTAAACTCGCCCAATGTTGGTACGCCGGGGTCTGCTGTACTGAATTTGCCCCCAGGTAGGAGCTTCCTTCAAACCCTTCCTTCTATAGAACTCCTTTCTAGAGCAATCGCCCTGATTTCAACTCCTCCCGTGTTCCAAGTCTTGCCGGTGCGACTAACATTTGCAATTTGAGGACCTGGCCCGCAGACAAGATCCCCTCAAGTCTATTAGATCAAGCCGTGGCGGAAGCCGAAACTGTTCGGTTGAAAATTTACCACAACGTAAGTTACTCGGAGTCTCCCGTGCTATCATTAGCATATTCTCTTGACTCCTCAGCTCATCTCTCCGCGCGTTGGTTTATATCTAAGGATTCCGGCTTCGACATCCCCAAACTTTCGGTTCACATCAAAGCTTACGACGACATCACCGAATCGACTGAATCAGGTTCTTACTCGAGTCAATCCGCGAGCCGTAGTAAATCATCCTCATCATCATCCTACTCCTCAAAGCGTACTCAGACCGAAGAACACTCTTATTCAGTCCAGACATCCGGTGCCGTCAAGTCTCAAGACAAACAAGTTGTTCACACCCGGCCTCAATCCACTGAAGAGCGTTCAGTCCAAGCCTCCGAACCCAAACCAGAGGCTAACCACACCAAACAGCAATCAGAATCAACAGCAAAGTCCGACAGTGAAAAACGTCCTCAACATTCCTCCGAGTACAAACCCAAGCCTAATGCTGACCATCACGATAAGCATAAGGGCACACTTACCGAAAACTCTCACAAGATCCATCACCACGCCAAGTGTAATGTTGAACATCACAAATGCCAGAAGACGATCGCCTCTCAGTACCACCTGGCCCGTCACCAGCATTCCAAGCCGAAGCTTCTCAAGGTAGGCTAATCGTCTTCTTGATACCTATTCCTTGTAGGGCGTCCTGCACCTCTAACCAAGTCCTGCGCTTCAAATTCAATAGCGCGATGCAACGCTCTCCTCCAACCCCCCAAATCATCACCGATCAGTTGACAACGTTCAACTTTGGAAACGGACGAACTTGATCATCACCGCCAAGGCCAAAATGTGTGGGATTAGCTTTCAAGGGATCCCATATCCCAACCAGATCCCCAAATCGGTTCAGCACATTTTTCAGTGAATTCAATCGAGACCAACAAGGCCAAAATCGGTCGGCTCGGTTTTCCAGGGATCCCACATCCCGACAAGATCTCCAGATCGGTCACATATTCTTCGCTCCTTCACTGCTGACGTCTTTTTTTGGGTGGTTTTAGTTTGATTGGCTTCGGGTCTCATTTTGAAACATCGTGGAATGTACAACTATGCTCAATTATTTCATAGAGACAGTCTATGTCTTACCTTACGTCTTATCATCCCTTTCCCCTTTCTTTTTCTGGCACCTATTTCTTTTCCTTTATTGTAAACAACAGATCGATACATGCATCCGTCGAGCACATTTACAATTTACTGGTCCTAGTCGCCGATTCGAATGCCGAGATCAATCTATGACCACTCCTTAGCTTTCACGCCATCCTTCCCTTGCCCATTTATCAATTAGCCAAAGTTTGCCTTTCACTTGCACCTTTTTTTGGTCTTCTTCTGTCTGGTCTGCGTCCCTTGCCTCGTTTCATGTCGCGAGTCTTGACTCGTTCCCCTTTTCTATCGATCCGGCGATCCTTCATAGTCTCTTCATGAATACGTTGCTCTACATCTCTCTCAGATTCATGACCTGTTTACATCCTATACCTACGTATACGATGAACTTGAACCCATACGCTTTCGCAAGGACGGTTACCTGGCTTGCCGTTGTATGCTAGTCATCCCTATTCCATCATTTTATCATTTGATACTTATAGTTTATTGATATTCGTTCGTGCCCTATCGGTGGCAGCTGTTTGAGTTGTTAGCACTCCTCTCCATGTTCCCTCGATCTGCCTCTCTCCCCTCCCCTCCCCGTCTGTCTCTCTGCCCAGAGTTAGCTCTACACGCATCGAGACAAAAAAGTTACAATCACTCGAGGGATTTTCACGACGTCACTTTTGTTTTTTTTATCCGCACGTGGCATTTTTGGGTTCCTTTCTTTTCCTTCTCTTTTGTCGTTGGTTAGTCCCTCACTTGACAGAATCAATTCACCCACACCACACACCCCCTGACGCACGACTCCTACATCATGTTCTTCAATCCCTCCATCCCCCCTTGCCTTGGGCCTTTCCATTGCCAGCTAGCGATCGACCATGCGCGGGTGGTCTGGCCCGACGCTCCGGATTTAAACCATCAAGATAGGTTTTATTGAGACGAAATAAATAGAAAGATTGAAAGGAACAAAGTCCAACACCTTTCCTTGCTTCTTATTATTATGATTTTTTTTTTCTTGGTGAAAGGAGGAGCCCCGTGTAACTCTTGACTTGATTCTAAGTTATTTGGGGACAAACTTACCACTCTAGTCTTTGTCCTGGATCCCCCACCCCCCGGGTTCCATATTCAAGCTGAGGATGAGGAACGAGAGAAAGAACCAAAAGAAAAAAAAATTGAAGAGGCTTCAGGTGTGGGTGTGATAGTGCTATCGGGGATCTTTGAGAATGTTGAATGCCAGCCAAGTTTGAAGTAGAAGGAGACTATGGAAAGTTAGATAGACACCTAGGTCTGAGGATGTGTGGGTGATATGGTCATCGTGTGAGGGCCGTAGTGGGTATGAGAATCAGGGCAGGTCGTTGGATCCAATTCTTGATAAGCCAGCTCCAATTGATACCTTGAGAATCACTACATTCACTGCTTTTGGATTCAAGTATCGAATCCACAAATAGAGGATCAAGAGCAGGTTTAGAATTGAACCCCCCCCCCGACTCTGATCTCCCCCCGTCCGCATCCAAAAAAAAAAAAAAAAAAAAGGAGGGGGGGCCAATTTAGACTGGATTTTGATTTTGATTTTGATTTTTTTTTTGCCTACATAAATACTTATCTCTTGGATGTTTTCTGGCCCATGGAAAGTTGTGAGAACCTTCCTTGAATGAAAAATGAGCCTTGGAGAGGGGGCAGGGTTTGGGCTGCTATGACTCTCAACAGTCAGACTGAGCCAGGATGATGGTGTGAAGG
Source organism: Puccinia polysora (assembly GCA_025617555.3). Taxonomy (NCBI): domain Eukaryota; kingdom Fungi; phylum Basidiomycota; class Pucciniomycetes; order Pucciniales; family Pucciniaceae; genus Puccinia; species Puccinia polysora. The sequence continues at coordinate 17,986,661 of CM062638.1, forward strand.
CTTAAGGGCCTTCAAGAGTGTCAAGCTACCAGTTTTAAATTGACTCAAAAGTGATTGAAAACATAGAAATCAAAGATTTTAAAAAATATTTAGAGGGGTGCTGAGTGTTTTGATGATCAAGAAACATTTTTCAAGAGGAACAATTGGAGTACTACAAGATTTATGAAGGCTTTCCTCAGTGTCTGGTGCAGGTCTATGGTTTCCAATGGACTTGTAATTGGTCAAGAGTGTGTATGAGTCAAGAGAAGTGGTCTTGGTCACTTTGAGAGGGTCAAGAATCACAAAAAGCCTGTAGAGAAATATGGCAATAGCATCCTTGGGGAGTTCCAACTTGGCAGCTAAGTGGCAAGCATGCTGTGTTCCCTTGACCACAAGTGAATCTGGATTTGAATAAATACTTTAAATAATAGAATGATAAAAAATAAAAATAAATAGAGAGAGAAAGAGAGATAGATAGTAATAAAAACTACTTTTGAAGGACATCAAAAACTACTAGGGAATGGAACATTGTCAGAAAGGGGAGTAGCATGATTTTGTTGTGACCCAAACCCAGCTTTCAGACTACTAGGTGCCAGGAACCTTGGAATCCTTTAGCTACCAGAGGTGAGAGCTTTTTAATAAATGAATTATTTGAGGTAATGCAGGAGTGATCTTGAAATCTATGGATAATGCAGATGCAAGGAGGTGGTTTGGTATAATTTAAGGGTGAATTCATTAATAAATAAATTATTAAATAAATAAAGAAGGGGGGCCACAGTTTAGACTGGGGAGCTATCAAAAGGGATGCTGGTATGCAAGCAGGGCTTGGCACAGGAGTCATCAACTCAAAGCAGACTTAGGGGAAGGTTGACTGGAAGGATACTTCAGGGAGCTGGGAAATTAATAGAGTAAGAATAAGAGCATGTGGATGACACTTTCTGGGATGGATTTCCTAGTAAGAAGTAGTCAACTTATTTCCTGAGGGTAAGAAATCAGGAAAGGAGAAGAGGAAGGAATTTTATATAGACAAGGATCTGACAGTTAGGTAGTAGGGAGTCTTCAAGGATTCAGGTCTAACTAGAGATACAACAGGCCAAGAAGCTAAGGTTATATTGGCAATAGCAATATGGTTGGTAGTTAAATCAAAGAGTTTTTATGTGTATTCAAATCAATTGATTTCATGGATTCAACAGAGTGGAAGAATAAAAAATGGAAGGGAAATACAAGTGTTTAGAGGGGGCCTTTAATAGAAAATCTCACCAATATGACTACATACAAGCTAGGGAGAGGATGAAAATTCACAATTTATTCATTTGTTTTCTTATGTTGGTATGGAGCTGTATCTTTCTAGGAAAGTTCCATTGTCATGCAATAAACTGGAAATTTTCTGCAGTAATTATTTTCCTACTTTTCTGACTTCAAACCTATCTTGAATATACCTTTCTTTTATTTGTTAAATTCCATCTTCAAATAAATAGGCATTTCTCTTCATAAGTTATTTATGCCTTTCACTCCAAGAAGTAGATGAAACATATTTTATTCTTCTTCTTTGCTATTCTTCTTCAGAGCTATCAGAATTTTCCTCTGCTTGAGTTACCAGGCTGACTCCATGTTCCTTTGAAATAGCCTTGTCATATTTGACAGAGATTGAATTTTTGATAACTTCTTTGTTACTCAACATATTTAGATAATTTCTTTTCCTATTATGATCCCAATCATCCCTACTTTGCTTTGGTAATAAATTAATTTTTTTATAAAAAATCTATTTCCCTGAGAATTTATTACAATCTCAACAACCCCCCTCAATCCTGTAGGGGGAAGCAACCTTAAATGTTGACTGTATCTCTTTTAAAGAGATATTACTTCCTCATCTTCTGATTCCGAAGATCTATCACTTTTCATATTGTAGAAATATCTCTGAGGAGGTTTTTTGGGATATTTTTTTCCCCCAACAATATGATTCAATATGGCTCTTTCCTTTGAAATAATTTCAAATTCTATTTTTATGTTTGTTTACAAATAATTGTTCTGATTTTTCATTTTCAGCTGAGATATTAAATTGAACAAGATCTTTTTCAAGCTTCTTCAGCACATAATCAATGCAACTTCTTTCATTTCAATGTGATATAATCCTAAAAAAGAATTCCAATTCTTGAGGTAGTTTGCTCAATATAATAAAAATCAAGGCTTTTTCTTCTAACTTGAAACTAACAAGTATCATTTCACTGGCAGTAGCTCTAATATCTGGAATGAAACCAATTATATACAAAAATCAAATTTTCTAAACTTAGTAAATGCTTATGTTTGACTGGCAATGTCATTTGAAATGTAATTTTATTTTGAAAATTTCCAAAGTGCTTGAAAATTCCTCTTGAGTGATGGATCAAGTATACTAGATAAACAGTCAATATTTGCTTCATCCAAGCATCAAATTATAATGCTTTATGCCTTTTTATTCATAAAATACTTAGTACCAGCTGTATCAGGATCAAGAAAAAATATGAAGTTCAAAACTGCAATATTATCAAGTTCAGACTCCATCATGGTAGTCCAAGTGAAATAGTTATCCTCTGTCAGAAGTAGTTTGCTAGCAAGCTGGGTTTATGCATTGGTTTGGTTTTATTGTTTTGTGATGTTTGTTATTATTATTGATAACACTGAATTTCCAAGACAAGCAGAAAATAGGGTCCAAGCAAACAAAAGCAGAAATGTGAAATGACAAGAAGTGACAAGAACAAGTGGTGGAAATTGGTAAAAGAGATACAAGCAAGATGATTGAGGCAACAAGCTGAGAGATGACAAAAAGGGTTGAAAGTTTCAATTTGACCATGATTACAAAAAAAATCAAACATTTCAAGAAGAGCAGAGACAACAAAAGCTGGTGAAAGGGAATCTTGGAAAAGAAAAATAAAAAGCAAGCAAGACAACCCCCTCTAAAAAAAACTATCTATGAGTTGCACAAAAAATTGTGGGAAAATAGAGAAAATCAATATACCCAATAAGAAAAAGTTGATCAAGACAAGAGAAAAAAATTCAACAAGTACAAAAAGCACAAGGAGATATTCCCCCAGATATGGCAAGGCAAGGTAAAAAAAAAAACAGTATGTGCAACTGATTAAAAAAAATTATTGCACAGTGGGCCAACAAGAAAATATGATCAATATGAAAAATTGAGACCAAATGTGGCAAGCAAAGTTGCCAAGAACAACAGTAAAAATGGAATTTTAGCCAAAAAAAAAATGATAATTAGTAAGACAGCTGATTAAGACCAAATCAAGGCAAGTAAAAATAACAGCCAATAAGACCAAATCAAGGAAATTAAGAGTAAGACATCCAATAAGACCAAATCAAGGTAAGTATGAGTAGGACCATTAATTCAAAAAATATTGATAGGCTGGTTCTGATAAATTATTGACAATAGCAATATGGTCAGTAGTTGATGTTAGAGTTCTGGCTCTGTAAGTGTTGCCTGATACTGTAGTGCGACTTAAGTCTAGTTAGAAAAGTCCTTAGTCAACTAAGTGACCACTCATTGTGCACATTGTGCTCTTTGGTTAATGGCCTCACTTGTTTTTATATCATTATGATGTTTATTGATAACCAATTGTTAGCCATCCTGTACATACCCTATTTATACTGATGTTTGAACAAGGTAATCAAATCATACGTTTTTCCTTACATTAAACTGGAGTGCCCCCTTAGCATCCTCTCTTGAATCCCTAGATCCACTCATCTTGGTTTCATAAGACCTCATCCCATTCTCTCTGAGCGTCTAACTTGGAACATCAAACTCAAATTTTGACAGTTAAATTGATCAGTTTTTATTTATAGTCAAATTAATTGATTTTATGGATTCAATTGAATGAATTGATTCAATTATTGAATGAATTAATCAAAAATGGAAGGGAAATAAAAGTAGGTACCCCTTGTTTTTTATAGAGAATAAAAAATGGAAGGGAACTAAAAGTGGGTACCCCTTGTCTTTAATAGACAAGATCTCCCTCATCAATCTACAAATATGAAAAGATTGAAGATATTCACACACCCCACCCAGCGTGGATTTCTGTGGGTTTGTATTAATTTATCAATGTTGTTGTGTATGTACCTCTTGCAACCAGTTAATTCCTCTGTTTTTTTTTGGTCTGCTTTTTTTTCAGTCAGCTATTTTTTTTCAGTCAGCTGTTATTTTTCTGTCCACTCTTTTTTCAAGGCTGCTGTTTTTTCAAGTCTGCTTTTTTCATGTTTTACAACACATGTATGTACATAAAAAGGAAATTTTACCAAACACATGGAACAAGGACATCAGATGTAACATGGAAAAAGGACAAAACATCAAGGACAAGGACAACACATGTAACCAGCAAGAGGCATGTAACAAGGATAGAACTTGTAACAGAGGTTATTCACAACACAGGTAATAAACACTGATTCCTCACTTGGTTGAAACTTTTGGTTTGAGTATTGAAAAGTTATATAAACCCCCTTTTGTCCCACTTTCATGTACTTCCCCCTCAACCTGGAAATCAACACCAACAAGGATTTTCCCATAGGGCAGTGATAAATTTGCAACCCTGGGTTGTTAATAGGCATGAATTTAAGACATCAGAATATCCGCAAAATTCTAAAGAACATGAATATGTAAAAGGGTAATGTTAAATTCACAACTCTTTGAGTTTTGCACACAACTCAAATGGGCTGTGTGGCAGGCTAAACAACTCAAATGGGCCGTGTGGCATGCTATATGGCTCAAATGGGCCTTGTGGCATGCTACACAACTCAAATGGGCTGTGTGGCATGCTACACAACTTGAATGGGTTGTGTGGCATGCTACATGGCTCAAATGGGTTGTGTAGGGTTGTACATAACTAAAATCTAGTTGTGTTCCATTCCACACAACTAAAAGAATTGCAGGCTCAAAAAAAAACTAAAATAAACTAAATAAAAAAAAAGGAATCAACCAAAAAATAAAAAAATGTTGATTTTTTGGTTTAAAAAAACAAAAAAATATAAAATAAAATAAAAATAACTAAATTCTTGAAAAACCCTGGGGGAGGGGCTGTATACCCCTGGACACAGGTCTAAATGGTTGTGTACAGGGGTAAAAAAATCAAAAAAATTTATTATGGGGGGTATATGCCCCCCCAGGGGTTGCCTGTGTTTGGAACAACCCTTTGGAGTAGTGTATGGGCCCCCATGCTTTGAGGGGACCTACACAACTCCCACAGGTTGTATGGGGACCTACACAACTCCCACAGGTTGTGTGGGGCCCTACACAACTCCCACAGGTTGTGTGTGGCCCTACACAACTCCCACACAACTGGAGTTTTCAATTTATCATCACCCTATGTAAAAATATTACATTCTTTCCCATATTATATATTTTTAATTAATTATCTAAATTAAATAAACAGAATTGTGAAAATAAAGACTAAAAGCATTACCATGCTCCTGTTATCATCTAATAATGCATAATGAGGGTTAATGTTACATCAAACTATCTGTCGAAAGGTTTAATATGTAGAAATATTAACAGTCTGGGAATAACTACTAGGAGTAAGGAATAAAATAAAGATCATGTGGATAAATAAGGTATTTTCACATGCCAATCACCAAATCAAATAGTAGAATAATTCACTTACCCTGTGGAATTAGAAGCTACCCATTTTAAAGCTCCTAGAACACAAAATGGCCACCACTGGTTACCCTGCTAGCCTTAGAACCCGTCCCTTTGGGCCCCTACAGCCCTCAGAAGGACAGAAATGGGACTCAAAGATATAAATGAAGGCCCCTTTTTGAGGTTATTGACATCCCAGATCCAGTTATATAAACATCCAGACAACGTGTCAAAGTGATCAAATACTTATAAGAGATAATTTGGTGACTTATGGCTTTATTCTGATTAATATTATCCATCCCAAACCCATTTTTATCAATTTAAAATTCTGAACAACCTATAACCCCAGATACAGGTTTAAACCCATCAGTACACATCCCAAAAAGGTACCTAAAGAATTAAATTAAATACCAGTGAGTTTATTGTCCTTTTCCTGTTGTGGAAGCTTGGTCAAAAAGTCCGGGCAATCTACCATATATTCTATATATATATAATTTTTCTCAAACCAAAAGTGAGCTATATTTTGGAGTTGTTGGATTAAAAATTGCATGGAATACTAAACTTCCATTGAATTTTTTTTGGTTTATGGGAATAGTGGCAAGATGAAGCCATCCCAGATTAAACAAGGCTACATCAAAGGATTTAATTAAAAGTGTGCTTAACAAAGTTTTGGTGGAATCTAGGGATTTGGGTAGGGAGTTGGAAAAGAAAACATTGGAAGCCCCAATTTCATACTAATCTAGAGTTAAAATTGAGGAACAAGATTTTTCTTCACAACTGGAACAAGATGTTCTGTCAAAAATGAAACAAGATTTTCCATCAAAATTTGAATTGAATAAAGGTTGCGGGTTCACATTTCATATTTCATTTGACTGAGAAGTATTTGGCTTGACAAATACTAATGTAAATAAGGGGTGTCAGACCTTCTTGACCCTCCTCCTGTGAGCACCTTTGCTACTAGGAAAGAGGCCCATATTTATTGCCAGAAATTTGCAGACATCCATAGCTATGCATTGACAAATTTCAAGTTGAGGAGAGACAAATGCGTTGATCTAGCTTGTGACAGATTTGGGGTATATGAAGGGCCATGTCTCACCAAACGTCAAAGGCAAAATCACACTGGGAAGGTTGGGTGTCAATTCATAATCTGTGCAAGTAGGAAAGTAGCAGATCCCACATGGAATCTCTCCATTAGAATTGGCCTACACAATCATCAACCATCAGAAAGACCTTCAGTGCATCCTAAACTGAGGAGAATATCAGGTCAAGCATTAGATTTACTTAGGGAAGGCATGAGAGATGGGCTCAATAAGGTTCAAATTAAAAGCAAATTGAGCAAGATTGATGGTGGATAAACAAATTGAAAATAGAACAATCTATAACACTAAGCAGAAGTTAAAGCAAGCAGAAATGGAAGGGAAAGTTGTTATGGGCGTTCTATTGGAAATGCTCCAGGAATCCCAGTGGGTTTGCCAGTCAAAATTTGGGGGAGAGGGTCAATTAGAGGCACTATTCTTGGCTCATCCCAAGTACATAAAAATTTGGAAAAAATTCCATCATATTGCATTGTTGGATTGTACTTATAAAAAAAATAGGTACAAAATCCCTCTATTGCATCTTGTAGGAATGAATGCCAAAAAAAAGACTTTTAAAAAGGATTTTGTTTTAATAACAAAATAAAAGTATGAGTTTTAAAGTTGGGAGTTGAATGCATTAAAGGAGTTGGCTTATGATCCCAAGAGGCTTCCAAAAGTCTTTGTTATGGACTGTGAAAAAGGCCTTATTTTTTCTATTAAACACAGTTTCCCTGAGTCATCCAGACAGTTTTGTACATGGCACTTGTCTAAAAAAATTCAAGCAAATTTTAAAGTGCGCTTCAGTAATGACAATGAAGGTTGGAAAAACTTTATGACTCTTTGGGGCAAGTATGGGGCCTCTAAACCAAGGGGGAGGAAGAAGCAAATTATGTGGAACTAAGAGTATGCCAATTTATTGGTTCTTCAATTGATCTCTGTTGGGAGTGCTTAATTTGAAAATTGTATACAGTGTTTCTTGAAAGACTGCAAGGATGTACTCAAGTATATGGAAAAGAATATTTTCCCTATAAAAGAGACATTTGTAATTGCTTGGACTTGTGTCTACCCAGACTTTGGAAATAAAGCAAAGTCTTGGATAGAAGGGGCCCATTCTAATTTCAAACAATTACTTGTGGGATCTTTGGGGACAATTTTGGATCTGAGGAAACACCTTGAAGGAATTATTGAAAGTCAAATACAATCAGTACATGCAGCGCTTGAAAAATCTTGATTAAATTTGTGAACAGGTCTTCCAACAGAACTATTACCTTTGGGTTAAAAATTTTCAATTGAGGCAATTAAACTCATTGGGGAACAATTTGAGAAGTTCAAGCGCAACCATGATGGCAAGGTGGGCTCCAATTCATATTTAAAAACAATGGGCTTGCCATTGCGGTGCTTGAAAACCTAAACTATAGCCATAAGACTCACTTTTCTAGTATAAGGGAAGATCCAATCATCAAAAATACCTCAAAAGTTGATTCTAAAACTAAAATAACCCCTAGTCACTCAGCCAAAGTACCCCTCTATCTCTCATGGTTTAGAACATACAGATCAAATCAACCCTGGCCTACCCATCCCCCTACCAAGTGTCACAGATCAGTGAAAGGTCATGGAAATACCATTGATGCCTTCAAGTACATACACCATAAATTAAAACCCATACAGCACCAAACAAATCACCACAACTGTATACACAGCAATATATGCAAGACCCTGCATGAAGAACCAAGCAAACCTGCATAATTATACAGAAGAAATATATGCAAGGCACTGCATGCAGCACAAAACAAACAGCTGTATACAGAAGAAATATAGGCAGGGCACTGAATTCAGGACCAAAAAAATGACCAAACACCACTATACAGAAGTAATCTATGCAGGGGGCACCTGTATCAAGGCAGCACAGCAATGCATGCAAGGTTGTACATGTATGTAGATCCTGCAAAGCCTCCTCCTCTGACCAGCCAAAATGCCTCATGAAATGTTTTCAATGAACTAGTGAGACCCTCAGGGGCAGCCCTGGGGGCAGTATTTTCTATAAATAGAGGACCTCTCTCCCCCATCCAGGTCCCATCAGTTCCCCCCATCATCCCCTCCAGGGATCACCATGCCTCCTAGGCACCCTTAACCCATACTTTTACCATCCTCAACCATTATCCCATAACCCATACTGTGAACGTCAACAATCCCATATCCCATACCATACCATCACCATCACCATCATCATCCTCATCAACCACCACCTTTACCCTGGACCATCCACCATCATCAACACATACTTTTGACCATGAACCAACCCAATAAAACATACTTTTGACTATCCACCACCACCATTATTTACCCAATAACCCATACATTTGAACATCACCACCATGTCCCCATAACTTGAACATCATCATCATCAACCACCACCAACCCTCATCATCATCCATCATCATCATCACCATCCATCATCATCATCACCTACCTTGACCTTAATCAATCATCATCAGCATCCATCATCATCATCACCTACCATTCATGCTATTATCACCTACCATTCATGCTATAATCATCCACCTCCATCACCATCAGTTATCAAATATAGGCTCAACCATTTCAACCTTATTCAATCTTCACCTGTATCATAAAAGGAGTATCAATCAGTAACCAATGAAATCAATATAAAAAATAAATATAAAGGATAAGAATAGATAAAGGATTCTTCCCTTACTCAGCTTCATTCCTCAAGTCACCTATCTGTTCCACCATTTCTTCCTTATCAAGCTTGAACGTATTGATCCTAGGTCTGATAGAGACTACTATAGTAGCAACTCTATTTGAAAATCAGCCACCAATCAATTTTCTTTTATTGTTGTCAGACTACTATAGTACTTAGAGGGGCAGGGAATTCAAAACCACCCTTAGTATTCCTCTATTTTATTAGCAGTTGTAGTACTAAATTCCCCCTCAGGTGACTGCCAGAAAGCTATTTGCTAAACTTTACCAAACCCCACAGGAGTCTCTACACTGTGTTCCCACATTTATGTGAAATACTAGCATCAAGAGGATAAATTGTGCTTGAGGATGTTCATCCTCTGTGGCAGTTAGACTATGAACCTTCCAATGAAATAAGTGAGATTTTTTGAAGGGTACCAATTATTGGATTGAAAAATTTATTATTGGATTCACAGATTGATTATTGTATTTAAAAATTGATAATCCTTTTGGTTTTGACAGTTTGAAACAGATCCAGGGCTTGATGAAGAATCTCAGATTTTGAACAAGTGGAATTCAATGTAAAGGGAAAAACATAAAGAATTTGGGTTGGAGATTCTAAGGTTGATGCTTGAGAATAGAGCTGCTTTGACTTCCAAGCAAAGACTTGAGCCAAATTCATTCAGGTTAAGCCATGGTTGATCAAAATTGAAAGCAGCCTATCATGAGCTTTCAAAATTTGAGCATTTCAAAAGAGCAACTATGAAGGAAAAAAGGGTTAAAAGGGGAACCAAAACACCAAAGACAGTAAGTCTTTTATTTTGAGTGAGAAATGTTCATTTTTATGTTTTAATGAACTGATGGGAAAATGATTTCTGACGTGAAAGGATGGCTCTTCATCTGAATCTCATAGTTCAGAGGAAAAGACTGAAGAAACAATTAAAAGGGGACCAGAAAGACCAAAGATATTAAGTCTTTGATTTTGAGAAATGTTAATTTTTATGGTTTAATGGACTGATGGGGTAATTATTTCTGTAGTTCAAGGATGGCTGTTCATCTGGATTTCATAGTTCAGTGGAATAGACTGAAAGTTCATTGGGTTTGGTGCCATTGGAATCAGATTCATTTTTGAAGGATGAAGAAGACGCAATGGAGGAGTCAAACAGAAGCTCATCCTTGGTGAGTGGTGATTCCTTCAATGTGATTATAATTTTGGCTAACTAATTTTTGATTTTAGGAAGTGAATTACCTCAATCAAATACCTCAGAACTTACATAAGTTCTTGGGTGTGGTTTGGGTTCCAGTTGGTGATGGAAATTGTGGATTTAGAGTCCTTGCTAAATCACTTTGGTATGATGAGTTTGGATGGTTTTAAGTAAGAAAAGAAATGCTTCAAACATAAGAACTGCTATGCTAAGATCCTTGGTGGCATTAAAGATGTTGAAAAGATAGAAAAAAGAATTGATGTCAATGACATAAATGAAAAGATTCCATCTTCAAAATGGCTTTCAAAGATTGACATGGGTCAAATAATAGCAGATACTTATGGAAGACCAATATGTTTCATTTCATTGGATTCATGCTTTACTTATACTCCTATGAAAATGGGTGTAAAAGAACAATCAGATCCTATTTTCATTTGCTTTGTTAACAATAACTGTTGTGTCCATCTTGTACTTAAGGGAGATGTGGTTCCAATCTTGACCATAGTTTCCAAACCACATTCCATGATATCCAAAGAAGCATTGCATTGGGTTGGTCACCTAAAAGATAAACTTGAGTTTTATTCTAAGTTATGGATTAATTTCATCATTTGGGTTTGGGTTCTGATGCTAATCTTGTAATTCTATTGATTTAAAGGTTTATGAAATTTTGAAAATCATTATGTTTAGTGTTTTGTGTTAACATCATTATGATAAGTGTTTTGAATAAGATCTTATTGCTATGTCAGTTTAACTTGTGTTGGGCTGATCCCATCATAAGGAGTATTTTTATTTTTGTGATGAGATCAGCTTAACACAAGTTTAACTTGTTTTTTTGGTGCTTTTACTTTAGGGCTGGTCAAGTTACTTAGCAGGAGGATTTCATAATAGAAGAGGAATTTTGTGGAGAAGAAGTCAAATATCTTGAAGAATTTGATATAATAAAGACAGTTAGTAATTTTATTTTTGGTTGGGGGGGATCAGGATTTTTTTTCTAGTTTCCATTGATTTTCATATTTTCATTTTTCACTCAGAGGTCAGGAACCATAATCAATCAGAGGTTTATTTCACAGAATTTGAGCCCTGGGACTTTGAAGATTATCAAGAGAAGAAAACAAAAAGATGAAGATGAAGATGCTTATAGGCCTCCAGGGAATCCAATCTTTGCTCCCCCAGCCACAGCCTCTGGAATAGAAAAGGTGAATAAATTTGTGAATTAATCTTGCTTTATTGTTAACTTATTAACCCCTTGTTTTTTGGGATGAAGGTCACAACATTGTATTTTTCATCTTCTGATAATTTTGAAGTGGTGGCTATTGATAAAGCCAGTATGAATTGTTTTTTTTTTACATTTCATGTTAAATGATACTTATCTTTTTTTCCTTAGTATCAATACAAAAATTTCATTTTCCCAAAGACAGCCATACCACAGATTTCACATGTTCAAGATGTGATGGGTGATAGGAACTGTGGCTTTAGATGAGTAGCAGTTTATTTGGGCTGTGAATCTGAAGATTGGAGCTCAATATTTCAGGAAATGATCAAGGAAATGGAATAAAACTCTATCTTCAAGGATGAAAACTTCATGCATCAAGTCTGGGATGGAACTTTTGACAAAGCAAGAAAACATCTCAACCACACTTCTGGACCTACCCCTCAAAGTTGATGGATGAAAATTCCCTTTCAATGGTTTCCTGCTTGCAGATACATACAAAAGGCCAGAGGTACTTTTATCTAAGTTGATTCCATCAACTTATTTTTGCCTAAATTCACCTCCAACTGCCAATTATCAAAAATCTCCCATATGTTTAATTATTTTGGAAGATTTTCAGCACATAGTTTCTTTCTACTATAATTCTGAACTGTGGCCAGCTCCCCAATTAGATCCCCTTTGGAAGGCTTTTGCTAGCAAGGAATCACACAAAAATTGCTCTTGATTCATAATAACTTGGAACTTGGTTTGAAGGTTTTTTTCCTGGTAGTAAAAATAATCAAGTATTAAAAATTGATTTTGATTGAATCATTTGTCTGTTTTTTTTTCTCAATTTTTCATATTTTGTTTTTTTACTCATTGATTTAGAGCAAAAAAACCACTTTTGTTTTTTCAACTATTAATTCTTGGGGAAAAAAATAAGCCACAAAAAAGCCCCCAATAATCTTTCTGGGACCTTTGAAATTCTCATTAAAATAATGCAAAATAAAAATTTGGAAAATATCTTTGAAAAATAACTAAAAAAAAGAATTGAAAATAATGTCTCATTTTTTATGTAAATCCCATTTTCTGGCGGGAAAGTGAAATGCTAAAATTCTAGAAAAATTTTAATTGAATGGCCTGCCATATTTGGAAACTGTTTTTCTCTTCAGATTCCTCAAAATAATCAAAGCAAAAAGATTAAAAATGTGAAAATATTTGAGATGTGGAGCTTTTTTTCAGTTTTTTGAGGGAAATTTTGAAGGCCTTTAAAATGGCCAAAATTTGTCAGAGTTATACTACAGGGGTTTGAAATGCCTTCCTATCCCCTAATTTGTTTTTGTGACAACCCCCAAAAACTGTGATTTTCCAGGTTTACTGCATGCATTGGGGACATTGGGGGATGCTGTGGCAACGTCAAAACCACATGATTTCCAGGTTTGGGGGAGTGAAAAACTCAACACCCTATTATTATTATTATTATTATTATTATTATTATTATTATTATTATTATTATTATTATTATTATTATTATTATTATTATTATTATTATTATTATTATTATTATTATTATTATTATTATTATTATTATTATTATTATTATTATTATTATTATTATTATTATTATTATTATTATTATTATTATTATTATTATTATTATTATTATTATTATTATTATTATTATTATTATTATTATTATTATTATTATTATTATTATTATTATTATTATTATTATTATTATTATTATTATTATTATTATTATTATTATTATTATTATTATTATTATTATTATTATTATTATTATTATTATTATTATTATTATTATTATTATTATTATTATTATTATTATTATTATTATTATTATTATTATTATTATTATTATTATTATTATTATTATTATTATTATTATTATTATTATTATTATTATTATTATTGTTATTATTATTATTATTATTATTATTATTATTATTATTATTATTATTATTATTATTATTACTATTATTATTATTATTATTATTATTATTATTATTATTATTATTATTATTATTATTATTATTATTATTATTATTATTATTATTATTATTATTATTATTATTATTATTATTATTATTATTATTATAATTATTATCATTATTATCATTATTATCATTATTATTATTATTATTATTATTATTATTATTATTATTATTATTATTATTATTATTATTATTATTATTATTATTATTATTATTATTATTATTATTATTATTATTATTATTATTATTATTATTATTATTATTATTATTATTATTATTATTATTATTATTATTATTATTATTATTATTATTATTATTATTATTATTATTATTATTATTATTATTTATGCTTGTTATTTTTTTTAAATTCCATCACAAATCTCAAATTTTCTTAAATGAATTATGTTTTTTTGTATTTCTTCATAATTATTTATGTACTTTAAACTATTTTTGTTTTCATATTTTATAATATTTGGAATTATAGCATGAATTATGCATATGTAGAATTTGTTCAATTTTTTTTATTATTATTTTTGGTACAAATTTATTCATATTTCACTGAGAATATCTCACGTTCTGAAAGTAAATTCATGTTCTATCATTTCTCTTATTTTTCAAACATTGAATCCTCCTTTTCAAATCTGAGGTCATTTTTGTATTCTTGGAATAAAATTGGTATTCATTCCATTTTGACACGTTGCATTTTGTCAATTGGTGTCCATATTTTAATTCCCAAAAAAATTCCACCCCAGAAAGACCCCACAGGTGTTTGAAGGCCTTAATTTATCCCCCTAGGGACTGAATTAATGCTTACAGGCTTTTGGGAGCCCAAACCACCATCACACGTTGTGATCTCTCACCCCACTCACCTTTTTAAAACCAAAAAATGCCTCAAACATTCCTGGGGTGGTAAAACCACCAAAAGGATTCATTTTGGAAAACAATTACTATAATGACACCAATGACACCTTTTGGCCTGATTTTGGAAATATCTAAAGCAAAGAATTTTGGTGTCATTGGCTTGATATTTGTATGTAATTTTATTTGTGTGATTTGAGGTTGGGTCATATAAATTATTTCAAAACTAGTCAAAGAGGTTGATGAAAGTTTTATATTTTTCAAATTTAATTCCTGAAGAATCCACAGCTTTAAATGGGAAACAAGAGATATTGGAAATAATTCAATTTCACTGCCTTCAAAGAATATAAAAATGAATTCCTTATAAGTTTGTACATAACCATAAATTTACATGTACTCATATTGTCTTTGAAAAAATTTCAATAATTGTAGAGAGTCTTATCTGATTCATTCATTGAAAATTGAAGATATTTTTGCCTTCCCCATATATATTAGAAGAGTTCCTGCCAAAGAGGCTCTTATATATATATATATATATATAAATTATTAATTTTTGAGGATAATCCTGAGGTGGAAATGGGGCTCTATCTCATCAAGAAACTCAACCTGTCCACATTGCATGATGTATTCACAAATTTTTATTTAAAGTCAGTGTAATTTGTTGGACCAAGATTTGGGAGGTATGTTGAATTTTCTCCAGATTTTATTTATTTATTTTTTAATCAGAGTGGAAGCTTCCTGGGATGATAAAATATTGCATAGAAAGATCCTACAAAAAACTGCATTATTAGATTTTTTGTTGCAACAAAAAACTGGTTGACTGGAGTAGGAATAAAAAACCTAAAAGTGCAAGGTGGGAAGTAGGAAAACCCAAAATATGGGAGAATATAAATTAACAACACAGTATGAAGATGAAAGTATATTACAAAAAGTTTTGAAAGTATAAATACAAGATAAATTAGATTAGGATTTTTCCAATGACCACTTTTTTGTAATTTATTCTGCATTCCATGCATATTAAATGTAAAATAATTTTATGAATAAACATCTTCTTGTAAACCAATAAAGCTCAATCCTCAAATATTTAAAATGTCTTATGGGGAAATATATTTCCCCTGGGTTTAAGCACATGTTTTTATTATTCATCAAAGATTTTATGTGGTGATAGAGATTGGAGTGAAATAAAGATATGATGTTAATGATGAGGGATTATAAGCTGTTATTGTGATTGGTGGCAAAACTGATGGTGATTCAACCATATAATATATAAATATAGTATATATATATATCCTCTTGGGTGCGTTTGGCCATTTTTCAACCCATATACCTCAATTAGTGTTAAAAAAAATGTAGAGTGGATTTGGAAATGTAATAATCCAAAATTAAAGACTTTTGGCGGGTAAAAATGCTGCAGAATCAGTTACAAAAGCACCCATTTTCAAGACTTGCAGATAATCAACAAAATCAGTTACCTTTTCAAAGAGAAGGATCTGTCAGATACTCAATCAGGTCTGGAATTTTTGACCACACTGCCAATCAAAAATTGGCAGGTTGTCTAACTCTGACATACCCAAGTTTGGTTTTTTACCATCTAATTATTTAATTTCAAAACCTTTCAATTGATTCAGAAATTTTGATGATGAATGAAATAAAATTAATATATATATATATATAAACAAACAAACAATATATATATTGTCTTTAAGGATGATTTTAATTCAAATAGATTTCAATGCAAAAAATTAGTTCAGAAGATTAAATTCTGTTACTATGATGATTGGCTTTGTGATTTTGAACAAGAAAATTGTCTAATTTTGAGAGAAAATCAATTGCCCAATTGATGTAAAACTCAACTGATTCTACAAATTTATCATTTGAATCTTTGCCTAATAAACTCTGGAGTCTTTTGATCTGAGACATCCATCTTTCATAAAGAAGTATACACTGTTTGTTCAAGCTAGCCAAAATATCATCCTGATTGCTAAATTTGATCTTTGATTCAAGTCTCTTTGAGAATTCGATGAGATTCTGTTGATTTTCTTGGTTTTCTTTTGAAAAAAGATCACTATTCAAGAAGTAAAACTTTGGAATATAAGATACTTCTATTGTATTAGCCAACCGAAGACTTTTTAGAAAGATCAAATCATCCCTAAATTGCGGATTTTCTTCAAGAAAATTTCCAAACCATGGATGATAGAAGTCAATCATCGAAGCCCTTCTGCTTAGTAGTTTTATTATGCTTGATAGAAATCCAATTGTTTCTTCAAAGAGCTTGATCTTGGCTTGTGTTTTTTCGTCATATTCAGCTTCAAAGTAGATCTTTGGACTGTAGTCTTTGTAATAATTGAAAATAAATGCCATAGTTTTATATATCAGGTTCAGCTTATGAATTTCATCTTGAATAAGTTGATGTGGACCTTGAATGGATAATCTTTCAATGATTTCAAAACACTTTGAGAGGATGATATCTATTTTTCTTTTTATTATCGTCTTGTTTTTCCATGATTCTAGTTGATTGAATGTCACAATCAGTTTTGTAAATTGTCGATCTTCCTGATAACCTGGATTTTTGTAAAATTGTGTCCCTATATAAATCGATTCCAACATTTTCCATCCTTCATCATCTAGCACTAGACATCAATCCAAAAAATCAAATTCAACATTGATTATCTCATTTGAAATTCTTAAGAAATCTGGAATTAGTTTTCGATGACTTACATTCAGATATTCCTTGATAAGGCCCTTCCGAAAAATCTTGAAGGATGTATCTTTTTGTACTCAACTCCCAAGATACAAAGGACTGAGAGTTTGTAGGCAAAAAAATTTGATAAACATAGCGTGCAATCAAATTTTTGCAGTTCTCTTCTTCAATTGTCTTTAAAATAATTGCTTGATATAAATAAAGTTGATTTTTGATAAATAAAATCACTTCAACCAGAAATCTAACCCCTTCATGATGGGGGAAGTAATTTGAAGCAGAATTATCTGCGCTAGCCAAACGATCAAGCTCCACTGCCAGAGATAGGAAACCCTTTAGACAGTGTACTGTGCTCGATATTTGTACCTCTTGAATTGCGAACGTTTTATTTTTTTCTTCCAATGAACCATAATTCCTCAAAAGGAATAATTTGATCAATGACTTCAATCCATCCTTCAACGGTAGTTTGAATTTTTCCTCATATTCTATGGGTTTCCACATCATCATATCTTTTGACCAACGTTCAGCACTGGCAGTAAGTTCCTTCAGAATTCCACGATCAATGTTCTTGAGACCTATATTTCGGTAGTCCCGAAACCAACGCTCAATAATGTGCCTTATCACCCAATGAAGAGATTCATACATACGCTTTTTCTCATCTTTTGAAGTTTGAGTGTTTATCAACAGACTGTTGAACTCATCTTCCATTCCTGATTCTACCCCGAAAGCTCTCAGGCCATGATAAACAGTGGAATGACTAAAGGACACGTACGCATTTTGCTTGTGATGCAACTTTTCGCCTTTTCCAGCTTAGAAACAGTTAAATCTTTGTAGGAAATGGGAAAGCTATTCTCTTTCCACCACCCTCTTTGAATGGGATCGCTCATTTCACGCTTTGCAACATTAAAGGCGTCTTTCTGTCTTTCTGTTAAGTATTAAAATCCTTGCTCAGAGAACGCAGGTCTCTCATATTAGATTAGAATAAAAAAAAATCACTCGCCATTTTCATTTATGGGGGGAATGGCGGCGAGCGTGTTCCCAGTCAAACTGAAATCCGACGTGCTACTGTCCGGCCTCAAATGCCCTGGACGTGAATTTTCACCGCAATTTATGACCAAATCGTGTGGCAATCCATCCATTGGAGGATTTTCGGCGATCTCTTCCGTGTGAGGGCTCAAGGAACCTGAAGAATATTAGATGGTTCTTTAGTTTCTGAAGAACAGCTTCGACATACAACTGAAAACTTGGCCGTCGCAACATAAGACTGAAGCGCACTTGCAAGGGGGAGACGATTTCTAGGAGAACTGTTCATCGCCAGGACGATGAAAAAGCTGTTGAGGGCCAATAGCAAGCCATACGGGTGTGATAGGACCCTTGTGCGTGCGACAGACATCTTGAAATGCTGTGTGCTTCGAGAATATGGGAAAAATCCAACGTGGTTCCTTCTTCGAGCGAAGCAACAGAAGCTCATCTGTTCTATAGGCAAATGAGCAAGCACGGGCTCGTTGAAGGATACCCTTAGCTCCTTGTGAGGAGCACGCTGGCTTATATCTCGTGGCTGGAGCAATGTTCTTTCTGTAGGGTTGGATTTATGTTTCATGTATCAAATGGTGTATTCACAAGTTGCGCAGCGTCGCTCCCCAAAAATGTTTTGAAAATATAATAAATGGATTCGGATTGGTGCAATGGGTCAAGGCTCGAGTCGATGGATACTGAGACAAAATGAAAGTACAGTTTCACACTTAAGGGGGCTGGGCTAAGACCCCATCACTCCGCAGCTATCAAATTAAGAGTGTAAAGAGGGGGAAAAGGGTTAACCCACCGCTAGGACATCCTAGTCGGTATGTGTACTCCTGCCAATTCAGCAACAACAGAGGTGGATTGTACTGGAAATTGAGATGTACCCATGAAATGTCTCTTATAGCAATGTTACTCCTCAACAGACAATTTTAACTGTCAACTTTCACACACATTTAACAACTCAACCAGAGGTTTTTTTTATAGGATTAAAGTCACCAAGGCAGGAGGAGTTTTGGCCACACAAAGGCCAGGATCATAGGAGCCCCAAAGGCTCAGACAGGTGCCATTCAGGCCAGATGGGTGCCACAACAGGTAGCAAGGAATTTCACAAAGGTGTCCACAAGTGGCCAGCAATCTGGAAGCATTAGACAAGCAACTTGAACTGGGGTGCAGTGGTAATGCTGGGCTCAACACTTGACCAACAATTGTTGGCATCTGCACCCAGATTTGTCACCCAATTGGTTGAGGGAAGAACAATCAAAGTGGAAAGCTTGCAAAAACAACAAAACTACTCCTATGGCTCATTACTTGGTGCTACTCTCAATGTGGATCAATTACAGCAATACTAAATCCAAATTTATCCTGGAAAGTGGAGCGTTGATTCACATGATCAATGACAGTAGTTACTTCAAAGAAATTTCACCTTGTGGAGAAGAGCACATCAAATCCAGGAAGGAGGGAGCTGAACTGCCAATAAGAGGAAAGGGGACTGCCATGCTGGTTTGGAACAACTTCACCTTGGAACTTTCAAATGTGTTTTATGTACCTAGCTTGACCATCAACCTACTGGGTGCAGGGGCGGGCAGAAAAGGTTTAACCCACTTCTAGGCCATTGTGGTTGGTATGTGTACTTCTCTGTACACAGTATATGGGTATACAAAGAGCATCTAACACTGTCTAAATATGTTGGATTGATAAGCAGACTTATGGATGATTTTTCCAATTGAGCCACCATTGTGCAATTGATAGGGCTTCATAGCTGTTGACTCAAAAAATTCCTTGAAAAGGATCCATAAATTTATGGATCATTTTCAAGGCTTGACAAGCCAAATTCTGTTGAGCCACACTCTAATCTTTCTGCCCCCTGCCCCCCCTTCATAACTCCATCCTACCATACCCCCCCTTTGAAATTCATCACTTCCATCAACAACCCCCAACCCATTTCACATTATCCTCAATCAAGTTCTTTTCTTTTTTTGGAAATTAAAACAATGTACAAACTATTTTTTGCGCCCTCTTCAAGGGGTTTCCCAACCCATATTGAGTGGGGATCCATGGAAGGGACACTGGTGGGACTTGCTCCCAAACTCCTTGATGAATTTTGTGTGGACCCAACTTATTGCAACAAGGGTGCAATATTGGCTTTTGACAGTAATTAGCCACCCTTCCGTGCCTTGAAAACTTGTCCCTTTTTTTGAGGATTTGTTGAGACAGTGGTAGATGCTCTAAGAGAATCTACAATTTTCCCTTCCATGGATACCTGCTTGATAAGGGTTGGTACTTCCCCTAAAAGAGCACAAAAAATAGTGGTTGCATCATTTTAATTTCAAAAAAAAAAAATGAAATTGATTGAGGAAAATGTCAAATGGGTGGAGGGTTGTCAATGGAAGTGATGAAGTTCAAAGGGGGGGGGGGGGTATGGTAGGGTGGATTTATGGAGGGGGAGGGCAGGGGAAAAAAGATTAGAGTGGAGCTTGAAAGAATTTTGTTTTTCAAGCCTCAACAAGAATCCATAAATTTATGGATCTTGGTTGAGAATCATGTCCATTTGACAACTATCAAGCCCTGTTGTCTTGATAGGGATTTATAGCTGTTGACTGGAAAAAATCCTGAAAAAATCCTTGACAGGAATCCATAAATTTATGGATCGTTGTCAAGGCTTGACAATCAAAATTGTTTCAAGCCCCAATCTAATATTTTCGCCCCCTGTGAGAGAAATAGAAACTTCTTCATTGCGGTCAGATAGATTTGGGCTTAAACAACCTTATAGTAATAAGTTCTCTGAGTATAGAGATATGTATATGAGTGTGTTTTTTGAAAATAGAGTGAGGCTTTGATGAAAAGAAAGAGAGAAACTAAAGAATCATTACCTGAGGACTTGGATCAGCTAGAGAGAGATCTACTATCAGAAATGCAATTAGGAGGTTCTTTTGGATGTAGATAGCAACCCTTTGAGCCATAGAAGAACTGAGGCATTAATAATAGTCGTGAGTAGGAGACAGAGACAAGAGACATAGAGACACAAGATGAAAACATCATGAATGAGTGGGGATATTGTGGTAGATAATTGTGAAAGAAAGAATCACAATAGCAAGAAATAGCTCAGCTATACTAGGTCCAGGCTCCTCCCAAATATTGGTGTTGTAGAGGATCTGTTTTTTGACCAGGTACACAGGGGCTATGGGCCAACATAGGTTGGTTGAGGACATCAATCTTGGCTGGGGAGACTAGGTACTGGACTGAGCTGGAGGTTGCGGTTGAGGTTTGGGCAGGAGAGGAATGGTGTGAGGTTGAGGTGAGCTAAAGGAGAGGACGCGCAGTTCTGAGTGACAGCGTAGACTTGGGCAGGGGTGCAGGGGGACAACTGCCATCACAGTTGTGTGGTTCTGGATGCGGTGCGGGCACTCTAACACTCCTCCTTGACCCAGAAGAAGCCATGCGAAGCTGCTTCCTTGCCTGTATTACCTTGACATAGCCCAGAGGTTTGTTCAATATGTCCACTATCATCTGGTCAGATGGGTAGTGTTGAACAGTCAGCTTGGACTTTGCTAAAAGATCCTGGATTTACTGGTAACATATCTCAATGTGGTGTGAGTTGTTATTGAGTTGCGCTTCGCGGCTGATGAATTTTGCACCTTGATTGTTATTCATGATGGTGGGATGGTGGGTTTGGGAATGGAGAGTCCCAGGCCAATGAGTAGTCCAAACATCCACTGAAGTTCCTTTGCACATGAGTTCATCAAGATGAACTCCACTTCTGTGGTGGATTGCACTACCACTGTCTGTTTCTTTGCGACCCAGCTGATAGGATTCCCATAGAGGGTTATTGTGTAGTCTGAAGTTGACTTCCTCTCCACAATTTTAATACTTTCATCTGAATCCACCCACCCCTGTAGGAAATTCTTGGGATTGAGGTTCTTCTGAAACAGGACTCCAAGCAAGGTTGTCCCCTTGAGGTACCAGAAGAGGTGTTTGGTCAGGTTCCAGTGATCTTGCGTTGGGCTATTGGCAAACCTCAACAGAACCCTGACAGTGTACGCAGTGTTAGGTTGGGTGTTGATGGATAGGTGGATGAGCATTCCAATGGCCTTTTTCATGGTCTTCACGTTTAACACAGGTGTGTTGCAGAGCATCTGGTGATGTAGGTTGAGTGGGGCTGTTGCCTTCATGGGAATTTCCAAATCCATTGCCAAAGGTGTGAGGATTTTTTCACAAAAGTTGCATTGATGAAGTAGGATAGTCCCATCTGGCCCCCAGTCCAGAGTATAACCTAGGTGCTGTGGCAGGCGTTCTTGACTCTTGATGGAGTAGTTTTTGCCCAAGTTCTTCATGTAGTAAAGCAGAGCTGATATTTTGGGGCCCACTAGTATCCCATTGTACATGTGGATGCGTAGGATGACCAAGGGGTCTTGATCAACAAACAGAAATTTGTTGCTGGTGGAGGGTGACAAACACAGGTTTTCCAGGGTTTTTTTGAAGTTGGCTCTCCAGCATCTTTGCTCTTGTTTGGTTACATACAGGTTCTTGTTGATTTTCAAGACCCAGTCCTCTTTAACTGGATCTTTCAATCCCGCCACCTGTGCCATGTGTACATCTGCGTCAATGTTGCCATAGAGAAACATGGTCTAAACATCTAATTGACACCCATTCCACCCATTTTGGACAACCATTGACAGGAGGGCCTTGAGTGATTCTTTCCTCCCCACCCACAAGTATGTGTTGAGGTAGTGGCGTGGATATTCCTGGCAATTTACAAAGCATACCCATGGTTATTTGGGCCCCACTATTTCACAAAATTCATTCCCCTTGTGCACCAGTTTCAACATGCCCGGGTGGTTTTAGTGTGGTAGCACCTGCCAAAGCTTGGGTCCTAGCCGCTAGAATGCAAGAGGCTTCCACGTTTTGGCTGATATCCGCTGGCAAATTGTTGTAATAGGGTACATAGAAGTGTCCCTTGTGAGCAACTGGTGCTTGCTTGACTGCAGGGTCTGCAAGCTGGATATGGATGTTGGTTGTGGCTTCCAAGGTTACCACATCCGCTTGTTTGCAGGAGTGTTTTGGAAGCTTAAGGGGCCAGGTTGTCAATGGTGATCAAGGTGGAGCTGTTGGTGGCACCGGCATCCAAGTTAGCCATCAGGGAGCTGTGTAGGTCCAATTGATCCTTTGTCACGTCCAGTGGGTCCCCATGGTTGAACAACACTGTGGTACGTGAAAAGTCACAGGTTATCATCACTAGTTTCTGGGTGGGATCCAGAAATCTCCCTGCCTTGCATTTAGGATTTTAGCAGAGGAATGGGAGGGGTTGACTCCTAGGTTGTATTTTTGACAAAGGAGGCCGGTGTACATGTACCTTCAGTCCAAATGGTATGAGGTTATTTATCTCACAAACAAGTTATATAGTGCTGTTAGCAGAAATCAACCTACTGACCGGAGACAACTGTGTAAGGCAATTTCAATGGGAGAATTCAGATGAACATTGAAGCATACTGGATGGCCTCATCCCAGTATTTGATTCGCAAAAAGGATTGCACTAACAGAAAGTGGACTTTGGTGAGAATGGTTTGATTAAACCTTCCAGCTAAACCGTTTTTTTGGGGG
Source organism: Puccinia polysora (assembly GCA_025617555.3). NCBI lineage: Eukaryota > Fungi > Basidiomycota > Pucciniomycetes > Pucciniales > Pucciniaceae > Puccinia > Puccinia polysora. The sequence continues at coordinate 18,010,613 of CM062638.1, forward strand.
GAGTTAGAAGGGCCTAGTTAAAGAACTATAACTTTGGATTGAAGGAAGGCGGTTATTTTTGTGGAGAGGAACTCTCCACCTAATTGGAGTGTATGATGGCTGGACACACATTGAGCTGATTCTTTATTTCCTGGATGTTGCACATGATGTGGTTTTGCAAGTCTAACTTGTGCTTCATTACCCGCGTGCAATTAAATTGGGAGTAGTTGTTGATGACCACTAGTAAATAGTGGGGGGTTACCTGGAGGACGTCCATGTGGAGTCTGTGAAAGGGTTAGTGTGAGGATGGTAGAGGGTTGGAGTGGGGTGATTGCTTGAGCTTTCAGGTTTTGCAGACCTTGAAAGCAGCTGCTGAGAAATCTAGGTTATGGGTGGTGATTGAATGGAGGGCAAGAAACTTTTTCAGATATTTATTGGAGGGATTTCCTAGCAGGATGAGCCAGTATTTTAATGGCTTGGAGTTGGAAATGGTGTAGGAGACAAGGGAGCCTGGCGTTTGGTGAAACAAGACATATAGATTTCCCATACACATAAAATGGTAGACAACGGAGGTGCCTCTCTTCACCAGGATGGTTCTATGCTGGTGGGAGATCTTCAAGAAGTGATCCTCAAGCTGAGTTGCTGAAATGAGGTTTTGTGGGCCGTTTTGTGCATAGTACACCAGGTAGATTGTAGTTCTGCTGAGAGAGAGCTTACCCACATGTGTGATGTAAATATTCCCTCCATATAACCACATTTTTGATATCAATCTTCCCTCCATAAATGTTGAGCAATTTATTCAGTGGTGTGGAATCTGAAAGAAGTGAAAGGTTGAAGATGGTTGATTGAAATGCCCTGGAGTCTTAGATTATTTCATGCTTCCATTGTCTTGCGTTTGAGGCCAGAATTACAAAGTCTTGTTCTGCAAAGAAACCAGCTATTTTGACATTGGATGAGTCCTTGTCAAGGGCTTTGGCCACTTTATCACCGTCCAATTCAGTCTCAACTATGTATTTCAGCAATATTTTAGTCTGAAACCTCTTGATCTTGTCTGCAAGTTCCAATAGCTTGAAATTGAAGTCCAGTTCAGTCCGGGGATTTGGCCTTTTGGTTGGAACTGGGGTATTGGGTTGAGGGTGCAAGCAACAAGAGTAGTGAGAGATTGAGGTGGCTGGGGGAGCCCTGCATCCTTTTGGTTGGTTTTGATTGGGAGGAAAATAGGTATAGGAGCGCTTTGGAGTCTGACTAGTTCTGTAGAGGTGATCTTCCAAATTGGAGTCCCTTTGGCTTTCCTCTAGCAACATCCAGTTGCTTACTCCTTATAGATTTAAAGGCTTCTGGTTGTAAAGAGGTTTTAATACAGAGGTGAGGGATGGGTTGAGACGGAGGCTTTGAGTTGAAGTACTTCTGCCATGCTGGAGGGAACTTAAAGACATTGGCTTTCAGGAGGTTGTTCTTTGACAGTTTTGGTGAGGTCAACATACTGATTGTTGAACCAAGATGTGTGTTTGCGCAGAGAGTACCTGGGTTTTTAGGTTATTTTGACGATTCAAAAAAGCATGTTCCCAGCCACAATCATTGAATTTTCACTGCATGCAGCTGCCAATGCCAAGTATGCCCAAGTGAAGTCCCTTTTTGCCAACTTTATCTCTGAGTGAAGGTCTTGTTATACTGCTTTGTAAAGGAGGCTCATATCGTATGAGCTCTTCTTTTGGTATGTTTTTGAGTCCTTGTTGTCCTCTATCCAGTTGCTTTCCAGGATCTCTTCATGGAAATTGCCAATTAGGAGTTGTTTGAACCAAAACTTCCAGTTTTGCCAGTTGTGAAGGTTCAGTTTTATAAGCTTTACCTTGAAGGAGTAATTTTTGTTTAGGGTGGTTCTTTCTGAGTTGGGTATCTCAATGTTAACACCTTGGTTGGATTGTTAGGAAATCTTTGGACAAGCTCCTGTGGAAAACTAGAGAGGTAATTTTACTTAAGGGTGTTTAAATCTACTGTTACAAAGAAGTGACTCTTGCTACCATGACAGAAATAGAAACTTCTTTATTACAGTCAGATACCTTTGGGCATAAAGAGTGGGTCCCACAATTTTTCCTTCTTCAGATCCCCACTCAGTAAGGTGGGGAATACCCCCAGAAAGGGCACATAAATTGTTTGCATCAAATTTTTATTTCAAAAAAAGAAGAAAAAAATATATGAAAACAATGAAGGAAAATATTCAATGGGTGAAGGGTTATTGATGGAAGTGATGTGTCAGCTTGCTACTATGTACAGAGAAATCTGTCAAAGTAACAAAAATACAAAATAAAAACAAAATAAAAAATAATAATAAGAAGGAGTAGGAAATACATAAATATTATTTAAGAAATAAATTTCCCACCCAAAACAAGGTAGGGTTGCTCACTGACCTCACCCTTGAAAAATAACTCCTTCATATTTTAAATAATTAAATAAAAATTGACCAAAAAGGTCACGGCACCAATTTGGCACCTTTTTGGCCATTTTAATATTTCACATGTGATTTTATGTATAGTTTTCACACCAAAAATTCACTCAGAATTTAGGTCTTGTGTATATTTTAGGAGTTACACACGGATTTGTGTTGTTTCACAATTCCTGCACGCAGTTGCGGCAACTGGGACATCTACTCGCGGCTGAGCAGCAGCACTTCCCTCACATGGACAAGCCAGGTACGCAGTCCCAGGCATCTGACAATTACGCAGCCAGGAGAATACGGACTGACAGACTGACAGACGGCTTGAGAAGCCAAGGTACCATGTTAAAGTGCTACAACTAATATGGGGACATATGCATATGTAATAAATGTCCCCATGGTTACTAAATAGTATAAAAACACATAAAAATGCATAAAATACTTAAAATAAAATTTTTAAATATTTTTTACTAAATATAATAAAAAATACCAATAGGGAGTATCAAAGTTAGCAAACCCGCCATGAGAAACCCACCATTTCTTTTGACCAAACCCACCATTTTTAATGGCGGGTTTCTGGAATACACATGGCCCCTAACTGGTGTATTTTGAAATGGCGGGTTTCATGAAAATGGTGGATTTCAAACATCAAACCCGCCATTAAACCCGCGTTTTATGCATCATAATCCATGCATCATCCATCACATCAAAAAAACCCATCCACATCAGAAAATCCATGCTGGTTGCATCTCCATTGCATCACACAAATGTCATCTCCATTGCTTCACATCTCTATTGATTTTCACATCTACCTCTTCACACAAATCCCATCATCATCTCATCACCCCACATCAAATCACCATCTTTCTCAACATTTCCAATCAAAATTCCTGCCAGAAAGTTGAAAATGCAAAAAAGCTGACTGAAATTTTGCTACTGTTTGACTCCCATTCAGACTCTGATTCAGAATCCAATTTGGAATCAACTTGGTTAGCTTTGAATTCTATGTTGGAAAAGCAATACATGTTTCCAAAAATACACACCCTCCACAACCCTATGTATGAAAGGAAAAAGCTTCATCTCATGCCCAACTCAACCTTCCAGCAACTATTCCAAACTTTGTTGCCTTTGTTAATGAAACTTTTGGAGATGATTGAAGGACACCACATCTTCCAGAACAATTCTTGGAATCCTCAACGCTATCCAGCAATCCAAATTGCTTTCTCTCTTTGTAGATTGGGATCAAATGGAAATGGAGCAGAAATCCATCAATTGGAAAATATATTCTTGGTCAGTTATGGATCCATTGACTTATACACTAAAAGAGTCATGATTGCTATCCTATCTTTCCATTGCTCATTACTTTCTTGGCAAACAAAAGAATAATGCAAGGAGATATCTCAAGTAATGGAGACCAAGGTTGCATTAGGTTTTTTGATGGAACCACCATCCCCTTGAGTCAAAAACCCAAGCTAGATGGTAACCAATATTTTGATTGCAAAAAATGCAACTGATTCATTTCTTTTCAAATGACTTTGATAACACCTTTGATCACAACACTTACCAAATATGTTTCATCTTTTTGTTTAGATACTACATGGCCCTACAACTTGTTTGTGATAACAAAAAGAATTTCATATCCCTCCATGCTGGCCTTTCAGGTTCTTGTCATGATTCATACATGTTCAATTGCATGCAAATTGCCCAAAAACCAGGGAACTACTAAGACCAAGATCAATACCTTCTGGCAGATTCAGCATATGCTAGTGGAAAATATGTGGTTCCAGCATACTGGAATGTTTCATGTAACAATCAAGGAAAAAACAATTTCAACTATCATCTTGCCCAATCACAAGTTTGAATTGAGCATGCCATAGGAGTCCTGAAAGGAAGATGGGCCAGCTTAAGGGAAATGCAAAAGCAGCTTCAAAAATCCAAAGACATGAAGTTCCTCATCAACTGGATTATCACTTGTGTAATCCTTCATAATCTTTTGGCCAACATCAAAGATGAATGGGACAAAATATTTGAAGATGATATTCCTGACCCACCTCAAGTCATCCCTGTCTCATCTTGTCCCTCATCTTCTTCTATGAGATAGCGGATTCTTCCTCTCACCCTGGCTTGCTTTGACGAGTAATGTTTGAATATTAAATAGGTGAAAAATAACTTCACAGTAAGTTTTTTTTTGGTTGTTCACCCGAGTTTCCAGGCTGAGTTGGTTTTTTTTTTTTTTTTTTTTTTTTTATTTTTTCCTTTTTTTTTTCCCTTTTTTCCCCTTTTTTCCCCCTTTTTTTTCCTTTTTTTTCCTTGTTTTTTTCTTAGTGGACTTAGAAAAAATCAAAAAAAAAACTCCACCTCATACCCCACCACTTGCCAGCGCACCCACCTCTCTCCTTCACCTCACCGCTCCTACACTTCCACCTTACCCTACTCACACACCGCTCACCTTCCATCCTCCTCCTCATCAAACCACCACCTTCACCTCAGCAACCTAACCAACCTCACCAGCCTCATCAACCCCACCAAGAAACCTGCCTCACCAAGCTCCCAAAAACATCCACCATCCAACTCACCAACAGAATCAGTGAATCCCCTTCCCTCATTCTTTCCACTCACTAAACCACCCTTGCTTACATCTCCTTTGAACTTCCCCCAGGTCTTCTCTCTCAGCTCCACCTCATCTCACTTGCATCCCCCTCCTCATCTGGTAAGCCCCTCCCTTCTCTTTCTCCCCCCTTCCCCCTCCTCATCCTCCTCCTGCCTTTCTCAAACAACCCCCACCAATTGATTAGGAATCAATTGGTCAATAAATTCCTAATCAACCAATTGACCAAATTGTAATGGATCAAGCAATCAATCAATGGTTTTGACTGATGGATTGCAATTCAATCAACCAATAGATTGCAAATTGATTGCTTGATTGATTTGCAATCAATCAAGCAATTGAGTGCCAATGCCTCCTGCACCTGTTTTTTGAGATTTCTTTAGAGCTGACCTCCAGTTATTTTCTTTTATTTTTTATCTTTTTTTCTTTTTAGGTGTCTCTGGACTGCACCAGAAGCCAACAGGGTGTTTTTTGGCTTTTTCAGGTTTTCTTTGCCATGGAAGGTAGGTTTTTTTTAATTTTAATTTTTTTGATTACTTTGATTGTTGGTGTGTTGCATGGGTCACTCATGCCAATTTTTTTTGGGTGGGATTCAGCTTCCGGTGTCCCTGGGTTCAAGTCAAGGTTTGGTTTCTTTTTTTTAATCAATTATGTTTCACCAATTATGACTATTGGACTGACTTTGTTTTTTTTTTTTGGAAAACATTTGACCGCTTTTGGAAAACATCCAATTCTTCTCCCAGCTCCCTTAAAATGTTACACAAAAAATCAAATCCTGCCTTGTTCCTCACCTTAATCTAAGTACAGGATTGGGAGGGAGAAATATGGAAGGAGATGGCTTGAAAAAAATACAGACAGGTGGGAAGAGTAGGGCTGCTTGCCAAAAGAGGCTTCAATCTTGGGATTCAGAAATGTCTTTGGAAGTTACTGAGGAAGGTATTAATGAAAAGGTGGTCTGGTCTGGTTGGAAACCATTTCCTTTCAATATGTACCCTTCAATTGTTGCCAAAAAGGAAAAGAATAGTCAAAAACCTAACCAGGAAGAGTTTGAGCAAGCAAAAAAAACAATCAAATGGTTCCATTTCTTCCACCATGGAAAAGTAATTGTCCTTGATCAATCTGATCACCAAGCCCTGGTTGCAATGATTGAATTTGTGCCCTTGGATAAAATATCAGAACAAGATAAGAAGGACATCAACTTTGTCACCACTTTACTTCATGGTTCAAAAAAAATTGTCAACCCAGTTGGTCCTTCAAGATCTTGGGGTGGAAAAATGTGGGCAGTTGGATGGCAAAAATCAATGCACCCTTTGGAGTTATTTGGACATTATGTGAAGAAATCAACTATTTGATCTTCTCCTCAAGATTATGCTTTCCTCAGCCTTAAGGCCAAAAAAGTATCAAAAATTCTAGGACAAATGTTTGGCAATTTGGCAAAAATTTCCTATGAATCAAACCGCGGTACCATGAAGGAAAAAAATCCCCTCTTTCTCTTTTTTGGAATTGCGTTCCAAGCCTACACCTTTTGATTGCTCCCCACACATCACTTTCACCTTGGATTCTTTTTAAAACTCTCCTCATATTGAAAAAGGCAACATCTCTGGCTACTCCTTTTTACTTGTGGTTCCAACCAAGAAATCAAATGGTTAACCTATTGAAAATATGGAAAAAATACAAAGTATTGGATGGCCAATTTGTTTTTCCTGACCTTGGCTTTGGAATTGATTTCAAGCAAAAAGGTATAGTAAAAAAGGTTTGGGCATCTAATAAGTACAAGCACTGTACCTTTCCTGCTGTGGACGCAGCAACCCATACCAGAATTCCCATGTCACTTCAAATTAATAAAACAACTAGAAAAACTTGTAGGGACTTGAATAATGGCCAAATTTACTTGTTGAGATCTCTGAGTTTCCTCTCATCCTCACTTTGATGCCCGCGGCACTGCGCAGTGAGGGAACTCCATAATCATCTTCTCCCCCACTCGAGGTGCTCGGGGAATCCCAGGGGTTTCTGGAATAGATCTCCCAGGAGAATTCTTTTTTCTCTCTGACTTGGATCAACACTCCAATTCTCACTTGTCTTATTCTCTTTTCTTGTTTCGTCTGCCTCTCTCCCTTCTATTTATCCTTCCTATTTCTTCTCTCTCACCACTCAACTTGTCGAATGGATTCTATCACCACTCACCTCGTCAAATGGATTCCAACTTGCATCTCGATCTCTGCCTGGTAAGACCACCATCATCAAATACTCACCACTCAAGTGATCCTGACAATATTATCTTAGATATACGTACCTATAGCCTGTCCTCTTCCTTCACTCTTGTCCTTCTGATATTTTCCCTGCTAAGTCTGGTCTAGCTGTTGGTATCTATTTCTCTCTATTCTCCTTTCTTATGATTCTATTTTCTCTCTTGAATATGTTTTCTAATATGTGAAATTCAGTCTGTTGGTTTTAGTCCTCTAGCCAAAATCTCGAAATCTCATCATTACTCTAGAAAAAAATATAAATAAAAACAAAATAGATCTGTATGTTGGTGGGATTAAGAATACTCTAAAAAGTTGTAATAAAAATATTTTTTTTTGTTTTTATTTCACCCATGCAAATATATTTACAAGCCCAGAATTTGGTTTATCTTCTGTATTTCATCTACTTTTCTACTGTTACAAATGCAAGCCAAGGCTGCTGATACCTTATCCTTTTTTTGGTTGCAAGCTGTTCCCTCTCCTTTTCCAGTTGTGCTTGCTGTTGATCCTTCTCCTTTTCCTCTTTTTGAAACTCTAGCTCAGCCTGTTTCAACTTCCACTCAGAATCCCATTTTTTTTATGAGCCAAACTCTTGGCTTTCTGCTTTTGAACATCCATGGCCAGTTGACAATCCCACTTTTGCTTTTCAAACTCAAGTTTTTTGGATTCAATTTGTGATTTGACTGTTTTTTGCAGGGAAAAGCAATGAGCATGATTTTGAAAGCAAGAATATTCAACCAATTGACTTACATGAATCTTGCTTCTCAATGATTTCTTCAAAGCCCAAAAAACAAGAAGTGTTTCTCCTCTTTTTATGACTTTTGGGGTTGATATTGATGGAATTGGAGGCCTTTTGCTTACCCTTGGAAGAGGAGGTTTGAGTATGAAAGTTGTCACTAGTGTTTGAAGGCAATGTGGGAGGCCCCATTGGCTTGAGTTTTTGGCCATTCAGGAATGGATGAGCCTGTTTTTTTACAATCTATATCAGTCAGGATTAACCAAAAAGAAAAGAAAAGAGCTTGGTTCCTTGAACCAATGTTGAGGGTAATGTAGACTGAGGAGTATCTTGTTCCGCATCAGGAAGGTTGATGAGATCTGATAACCCAGGAAGAGAGCAATCCCAAGAAGGAGGGGAGGGGTCCAAGGTATGGTTTGACACATCAATCAATGCCAAAGTAGACATGATTGGAGCTGATTGTGTTTGAATATCCTCCTTGAAATTGGATGGGGGCCACTCCAAGGCAAAGGTTTTTTCAGGATCACCTTTGCTAGGCTGAGCATCCCCAGCCAAGTCCTCAGTGTCAACTGAATTGGATTTTTGGGCATCAAAAGTGGCTAAAGGGGTGATTTTGGCCTTCTTTCCAAAGATTTTATCCATTTGAATATAAAAAGGAAAAATGGAGTCCAACTTATCAACCACTGAGTGGATTCCCTTGGGTTTGTCAGAGTCAGTGATACCAAAGCCGGTGGAGATTGACATGGAGTGGGCCATTTTGTACTTGGCTTGATAATTCTTGAATTGCTCCCTCATCTGTTTGGATGACATATCCAGACTACCTTTTGTTTTGTTCTTGAGTCATTGGCCATCAGGAGATAACCATTGAACTTAGAGGATGGAGGTTGGCCAACAGGTGTTTCATTGTCCAATCCAAAGCAGGCATCATAATTGGAGGGAATTTTGAGCCAGTTGACCAGGATGATGTGATCAGCTCCCTTGAGTTGACTTGAGCCCTTGGAAGCTGATGGGGGAGGATTTTTTTTTTGTGGAGTTCCTTGGCAATTTTTGCTTTGGTGTGTTGGAATTTTGTGTGGACTTGCGGGGGGAGTTTTTCTGAGGGGCCATTTGGAAAGAGTAAGAGCAATAAGGTGATGAGAGGGATAAAGTGACAAGAAAGATTAAGTGATGAGAGATATGAAGTGATGAGAGAAGTAAAGTGAAAAGAGAAATAAAAGGATGATTGGATTCTTTGGATGAGGTTGGAGGTACAAGTTCTTGTTGGAGGTAGAGGGATGAGAGAAATGAAGCAATGAGATCAATGAAGCAATGAGAGCAATAAAGTGGTGAGTGATCAAGTGATGAGGGTGATAAATTGATGAGAGTGATGATGAGAGTGATAAAGTGATGAGAGTGGTGAATCTTTTTATGATGAGGCTGGAGGTAAAAAATTTTTCAATGAGGTAGGAGGTAGAAGGATTTGGGAAGCCAGGGGTGGATGACATGGACAGGTGGCGGAAGCCTTTAAATACTTTATTTGAAAAAACCCACTTATTTCATGTTAAATTTGACCCGTCTGATGCCAAATAAGTGGGTTTTTTGATTTTTAATGGCGGGTTTGAAATGGCCAATTTGGGTTGAAATCTGCAATTAAAAAATGGTGGGTTTGGTTAAATTTGATACACCCTAATATGTCAAAGATAAGATAACCTGAGATTAAGAAATATTTTAAAATACCTTAAAGTTACATATGTGAGAACTTCAAGATAGAAGCATTTCCATGACCTAAAAAGGAAATTGAATATGTAAAAATATTAAATATATTACCACCAAGTATATTTTTTATTAATTAATTTTAGTAAACAAATCAAATTTTGAAAATAAGGACCAAAATCATTATTATGACTTTGCTCCCATATGTGAATAAATAATGAGAAACTATCTTACATCAGATTATCTGGAGGAATTTCTACTAAGAAGAAATATCAAAAACCTGGGAAAATGTGCTAACAATAATTAATTACATAAAAATCATGCGGATAAATAAGGTGTTATTCACATGCCAATGACTCAATTAAAATATAAAATAATTCAATTAAACAGTGGAATTAGGCGCTAAATGTGGTATAGCAACAAGAAAACGTGATGGGCTATCACTGGTTACCCTGCTAGCCTTAGAAGCCGTCCCTTTGAGCCCCTATAGCCGTCAGAAGGACAATAATGGGACCCAAAAAGATATAAATAAAGGACCCTTTTTGAGGTTATTGAGACCCCAGACCCAGTTAATTATATATCCAGACACCATGCCAAAGTTACCATGTACTTATAAAAAGATAATTAAGTGATTTATGGCTTTAGTCTGATTAATATTATTGGTCACAAACCCATTAATATCAATTTATGCTGCTGAACAACCTTCAACCCCAGTCACAGGTTCAAACGCACCAGAACACTTCGAAAACAGGTACCCAAAGTCTTTAATAATATACCAGTGATTTTATTGTCATTTTTCTGTTGTGGCAGCTTGGTTACAAAGCCCTGCCACTCAATCATATGTTTTATACATATATATTATATTTGGGAAATATCTCCTTTAAGGATATAAATTAAAGGTTACAAAGTAAGCAGGCCTATGTGTTTTCAAAGTGAATTACCTGAAGAAGAGGTGTTAAAGATCCCCAATATTATTGTGGCCCCCATTTTTAATTATTTAATAATCAATTTATTAATATGTATTAATAATATTAAATCATAACAAAACCATTCAAACTTGCAATTGCTTTATCCAAATTTCTTATAGATTGTTGTTGCATTTATTAAATAATATATTTATGATTTATTTAATAACCACTGGTAGCTAAAGGATAGCAAGGGTCTTGGCCTTCAGGAGGCTGACATGATGAAGCACAAAGAAGGGTATGTTAGGGTGAAGTTATGGAGGGGGAGGGTGGGGGGAAGGAAGATCTGAGTGGGGTTAAACAGGATTCTGCTGGTTGAGCCTTGACAAATTCCGTAAATTTATGGGATTCTTTCAAGGAATTTTCCCAGTGGAAAACCATCAAGTGCTATGAAGCACACCATGGTAGTACAATCAGAAAAATTCTTGAAAGGTTGGCATATTGAGTTGAATTATCAAGATGGTGGTGGATGGTTCTAGAACACAAAGATAATTCAACAATTATTTCAGTAAGGAAATCCCCTGGAGTTCACAGATATGGGATGTTTGATAACACTTCTACAAAAACATCAGTTTTTGGGCTAACTCAGTTGGATTTTTTGAATTTCAACTTAACAGTTTAAAAGCTGGCTCACTTACTGTTTCTTGGGAAATTGAATCAAATCATGGTATATAAGGAGGAAAGAATAGTGGTTAGAAAATAAATTTATGAACAAGAACTCAGGGAAAAAATTGAGGAAGCCAGACTTATACCACTCCAAATTGGAAATGTAACCTAGTCCAGCAAGTTTGGCTTGTTTGTATATCTGATTGAATTCAATGCAAGTTTTGAGACAATTCAATCCAGCCTATCCCAGAAGTTCCAGAAAATGGAGAGTGCAATGGATTTTTTTCCTCAGATCCTTCCACCAAACATGATGATCTGCTGCACCTTTGAAAATAAGCTAATGATCCCACCCTGGGTAAAACCTCCCTTACCATGAAGTTTTTTGGGAAAAAAAATGAAATTTCATTGCAATATAAAAAAGAATACTCCTTGAATTTTAACAATCAAATTTTGCCACATGGGAGACTAGTGGATAACACACTCTACCATTTGATGAAAAAACCACTGGGAATTAAGAGAGTGAGTTTCATGCCTCATAATTAACAATACAGGTGTACAGCTGTACATAAGACTTGACCAAAACAATTTCAATGGAATAAATTTGATGATCAACAGAATCAAAAACACTTCCCTTGATACCACCAATTAAGGGAACAGAATAAACACAAGACCCAGCCTTTTCAATTATTTAAAACAGCCATGAGGTCGAGAAGCAAGGAAAATAAACCCAAGAACAAGCACAAAGTGGTCAAAGCAGGGGTTCACTTAAATCTTTGATAGAATATTTATAATTCCATTTTAGAAGCCTATGGAATTTCTCCTTGTCTTCAAGGAAATAATTTTTTATTTTTAAACATATTATTCCTAAGAATTTGAAAATTTCATAACAACAAGTTGAAAATGTAGCCTCAGTCACCTCAGCCTCCATGGAACCTCAGAATATCCAACCATCTAGCTCTTTATCTACTGGATTCACCTCTTTTTCATTTCACTGCATACCATGCAGGTCATATGTAATATAAAAGTATCTCCCCCCTCTCTCTACAGCTTGGTGTATCCTCTATCTCTCCTTAACCCAATTGTTACATGGGAAATTACATATTTCATACATATTACATAGTACATACTCCCCACTGTCTTGTCACATCACTTTCCAAGGACTTCCAGATCAGTACATGTCAGAACTTCCTGGATAAAAAATCAACCATTAGCCAACTAAAGTCTCCAGCCCATCAGGTCATAATGCAATACCATGAAAGATCCAATCAACAGAACCATCCACTCATCCCTCAAGGCCTTCTCTTCAGTTCTTACATTTAATGACCTCTCTTTCCCTCCTGGAATATTTTCCCCAAGGAATTATTATACTAATTTTTGGTCATTTCCCGTCCAATAGGTGTAATCTCAGCATAAGAAAGCCAACCAGCCTGCTATACTCAGATCACCTCCCCCTCTGGTGTTACTCTTATAGAATTCAGTAAACCTGCCTCTTTCCAAGCATGACTCTTGGATCCCTCTTACCTCTTCATCATAAATAATTTTTTTTCATTAAATTCCTTGTCCTCATCCTTGCAATAAATCCCTTCTAATCCTGAGTTATTTTCAAATTAGTACCTGTGCAATCTTCCTCTTGCATTCCAAAAGTATTTGTTAAAAAAGCCTTCATCTGGGAAAACCAAAATCAACTTTTCAAATTACCATCCAAGCCACATTCACTATTAATTTATTTCTGTCAATTTTATTTCAGACAATTTCATTAGATTTACTCATAATTCCAGTCATCAAAATTATCCATCTTTATAGTGAAGCAATGTCAACCTTTCAAGAAATGCAATTAAACCAGCTCAATGAGAAATTTAAGAATATAAAAATGGATACCTAAAACTCTGGAATTTTTGTGAAGAGAAAAGCTAGAAATTTTTAAATAATACATGTAAAGAATAATCAAAGATTCTGCAAAGCTTAAGGCTATAAAGGCAAGAATTCAAGTAGCAATGAGCAATATTAAACAGGGCCAGATTAACTTGAGAAAGTATTCCCAAAAATAATTCAATCCTTCAGAAAACAAATCAAACAAACTCCAATCCAAAATTTTGAAGACTATCAATACAAAAAAAACTCACAAAAATAAACCATCAAAGTTATGTTGCATGCCTATTTTTTGGGGAACCTGACAGAAACTCAGCAATTTTTATAATTTTTAAAAGAAAAATTTTCCAAATTAGAAGACTCTTTTTAAAATTAAAAAGCAAAAATTTACAGGGTTTTACAACATATTTAATCCAAGAAGGGTGTTTTGGGGTTACCCACCACTTTTTATAATGGGTTGATGTCCACCCTGAAGGAGAATTCTTAACTATTTCGATTAGATTCAACTAGTGCTTCTACTGATGACATATAAATACTTCCATATTTACAATAAACTTAGGAATTCCTCATCACAATTGAATTTATATTTTCATACAGAGCAAGCAAGTATTTTTAAAATCAAGCAATATATGCTTGTAGAAAAGAAATTAAAACATGGCCTTTCCACTTATTCATTTTATGCATTCAATATATTATAAGTTACTCTTTGTGAGATTTGCAGAAAATCACTGAACCAGAAAATATTACAGATTTCATTTATGTGAAAATACTGGTCCCAAGCCATGAATCTTAATTAAAAACAAAATCCATTATGTGCAGTTACTCTTTCTGTGAATCACCTGAACCAAATCAGATTTAACACAATGCAAATTTGACACAATTTCTCTCAAAGATAAGGAGGAAAACAGCTGTTAAAAATGGAATTTTACACAGTGTAACCAACTCAAACCATGAAAGGTGGGTTTGAAATTAACAAGTTTAGAACCAACTGTGTGGATAAAAAGGTTTGATCCAAGTCTCTGAATCCATGGGAAGCCACCCATTTTTTGCAGACCCAATACTATAAAAAAGGGACTCAATCATGGAAAAGTTAGATTGGTTGAAGAAACAAAACTTGACACCTAACCCTGTTAAAATACATGTGCACTTATGTGTGTACCACATATGGGATTAATCCAAATGTGATTCACTTGTGGGCCTCCATGGCACATTGGAAAGGTGAATGGTCTTCCCAAAAAAAATTGGCTTGGGGGGCCACTATTTGGCCCCCAATTTATTTTGGACATACTTGTTCAGCCTTGTGGGTCCACCCAAGTTTTCACTTTATGTTTTTGGGCTGGGAAAGCCCCTTGGGTCTGTTGCCCATTTTGTGGCCCAATTAGGGCCAATGCTTTTTTTCTTTTTTGAAATATCAGGATTATGGCCTGCTTTGGATTTTTTTAGGGTTCATAGGGACCCCATCTTGAGTCTCTCCACCCTGGCAATTTTTGTGGCCACAAGCAGACCATTTGTAGGGGAGCAAGCTTCCCCCCCCAACCCCCCAGCCCATGTTCAAAAGCAATTACCCAGGGGCATTGAACCAACACTGGTATACTATTGGAGTAGGGAGAAATGATTCAGAGAGGAGGTGGTGATTTTTAAAATATGTAGGCACTTATGTATGTGCCACGTATAGGTGTAACCCAAATGGGATGCATTTATGGGCCTCTACGGCCCATTGGACAATCACATGGACCAAACAGCCCCATGTGAATGCCACAGATTTGGGGAAACTGGCCTAAAAATACATTAAATAATTCATTTGGTACATGGGCTATCATGGGCCCTTTGGGGTAGATAGTTCACCCCAACCAAATGGGCTTGTGTGGGAATTATTAGGCCCAAGGCTCATTTTTGACATACTTGGCCAGCCAGGCTGGCCCGCCAAATTTGTTATTCCCATGTTTTGGGCTGGGACAGCCAATTGGGGCCTTTTCCCGTCTTGCGGCCTGCTCAGAGCCGCTGTTTCTTGCTTTTGGCCCGTTATGGGGCTGAACAGCCCAGGCAGAGCCATTTCTGCGGGCAGAGGGACTTCAAATGGAGTACCCCCACCCCAGTTGGGGCTGCCGCGGGAGCTGGGAACAACAGTCCTGGCTCCCTCCCCTCCTCTTGCTTGCCATTACAAGGGAGGAGGTGTTGAAGTTGCAGAATCATGTCTTTTCCATGTTTCTTTTTCTACTTCTTATTTCCTTTATTCCATTATTTTATTCCTTCGTTTAGTATTTCTATTTATTTAATTTTGTGACGCGCGCGCGTTTCATCCTTCACTTACAAGTGGCACGCGCGGGCAAGGAAGTTATGCATATTCATATTCATCTGAGTAGTGGTAGTCTCATGGTTGTATGTTAAATAGACGACCAGCACGCGCAAGCCGACTTCCTTCCTCTCCATCAACTCTCAACTTTTCTATATCTTCTGATTCGTATACTCATCCCTCAAAATCTAGAAGAAAGGAGCTAAGTCAGATCACTGAAGAAGTCTTCAAGTAATTTGGTGCGATCTTTGATTTCTTCTTTTTCATATTTCCTTCAGTTCCTTCTAACTCATTTGTCATGCCATTCAGATTTCTTATTTCATTCCTATCCAAGGCGTGTGATCCTGCTGTTTATTATTTGAAGTATCCTCAACATCTGTCATTTTCACTCCTTGGGTAGGACAGGTCTCTTTTGATTGTTTTGATGTTTCTTTTGTATACTTCTTTCTGACAAATGAAAATTAGTTTCTGGTCATAATTCTTCAGGAGGAGGCAAGTTAGCTGGTCACAAACATCCAGCGGTGGCCAACCAGGGCTGTTCCCATCAATTCAACTGGCGGTGGGGGGATTTAATCACCCCCCTCACCTGTGAAAGGTGGTAACAAGCAGGGCTCTCTACCCCCCCTGTTACCAAGGGGGAGGCGCCAAGGGGTGGGGGGACCTGCCCCCCCCCCCCAGCCCACCTTTTTTTTTGTTTCATCTGGGGTGAACATTGTCCCAGGCAACCAGAAGGGGATTTGACCACCCCTGCTGCTCACCTAGGGAGTAAAGGGGGGGGGGGGCGGCATGTCCTCCAGTTACACCCCCCCTGTGTGACTTTGAGACCAGACTCAGGTGAGTTCTTGGTCCCACCTGGCCCATATGTGGGGCCAGGGGTTGCTTGCATGAGGCAAAAAGCTAGTAATTGAGGTCATATAGGTAACAGGGCTGATTGTAAGGGAAAGGAAGCCCAGGTGTTCAACAGAAAAGGGGCCGACTCAGCCCTGTGAGGGTGGAAACAGAAAATCCAACCCAAAAGGTTTGATAAAAAGGGTTCAGGGAAAAATGCCATGTGGGCTGATGTAGCACAAACTAATTCAAAAGGCCTGTAGAGCCTTCAGAGTCCCTTTGGGGCGGAAATTTTTTCTTTCCACCTGTTGTATCATGGGCCCACAAGAGGCCAATCTTTGTACTTAAGGAGCTCTTCTCCCGGCTGTTTTCCATCCATCCATTCAAATTCATCCAATAAATTATCCAAAATGTTGCCCAATTGTGAGATCCCATTATTTATTATAGACACAAGGTTTCCAGAATTTCTTTTTCTTTAATTACTGCTAATCCTGCCACTAAGCTGACTTCTGGCCATAATTTTCACAGTGATTCTGGTGCAATTTTGAAGCATGGAGTCAAGTGCTGGTCTTGATGTTAAAGATGTGGTGGTTATACTGGTAGATCTTTTCAGTATGGGGTCAAATTTCTGAGAGGAGTTGGTGACTCATGATCATAGTTGGTCTTGAAATTACAAATTTTGTGGTGAATCTTGTATGCTTTTTGAGAAGGGAGACTCATTCCAGAGAGGAGGTGGCAGGCCATGTTGATCACAGGCTTCACTAAATTGGTCTTATGGCCATACAGTAGTTTGTTTGAGAAAAAGGTTATTGAGGTCCTGGTCCTCATTGTTTTCCAATATAAGCTCAAAAGAAGAATTTTAATCTTCAGATTATTCTGACCTGCAATCTTTAGTTGAGTGAAACTCATTTTCACAGGTAAATTTAAAAATGTGACCAGTTCCATTAACAGAAATTCTTGGTTCTGGGTCATTATTGGCTAAATCAAGATATGTATGCCAGGGCAGACTATCATTTGGTTGAAACTTGGATTGAGTTTCCATCAAATCATTGGGGGCCTTCCAGATATGTTTTCTCCTCCAATATAAAGAATGAGAATTAGTGCCTTGTTGGAATGATTGGCGGACACAGGTTAAATTGAACTGATTGAATGGGCCTCTATTTTTCATGGGATGAAATTGAAAGTTTTCTGGGAGCTTACAAAGCCCTCAGGAATATTTCAAGGCCACTGAAGAATGAAAAAACAAAAACAAAAGCAGCATAGTGGTTTGATAACATGAACAGAATAAATTTGGAGAAGATAGACTATCAGGGTGGTAAAGGGGAAAAAATTGGGATAAAAAGGGTTTCAAAGAGTTTCTTTTGAGTTTTTAATTCAAAATATAGATGATTTGCCTTCAGAGGAGCTGGTTAAAACACAGGCTCATAAACGTTTGTTAAAAAGTATGGTAAATTGAAAAGGTTCCATTACAATGGGATATGTAGCAGGTATAAGTACCCTGCTTCAGGTCCCTGTGAACCTGTAGGTGATGGTGATGCAGCCAAGCAGGACATGGGAACTTAGAGCATACAGAAGCTTTTGAGAGTATGTTTTAGGTAGAAATGTTTTAGATAAGTAAAATTAGCAGAGAATGTTTTACTTCACTTGTTTCACAATTCCACAATGCATAAGGCTGTGGCAGCTATCAAGAAAAATCAAAAGCACAATTGTGTTCCTCAAAAAGGGTCCTTATCTAGGACCACTTTGCCATCTCAATTTTTTTTAAAATATAAGCTCAAATTTTCAGGCTGGGTTGAGGATGGAAGATGATATCAGAGCTGGGATGATGGTGAAAGGTGGTATTGAAAGGTATTATACCTATATATGGAAATTTGATGGGGTAGAGGATATGGAGGCTCTAATCAAGGATGGAGCTAGAAATATTTCTAAATTCCCAAATATTTATGAAAACTGTGTTAGAATAGCAGGACTGAAAAGATGCATTTCAATTTATAGGAAAAACACAATTGATTGTGAAAAAAAGAAAAAGAATATACCTGAAAAGGTTAAAAAAAAGAAAGAGAACCCTAGTGGATGTGAGATGGCAAAGAATGCTAGTTGAGGATTCTGTGCAAGGAGTTGAATGTAGTGATGAGGAAAGTACAAAAAGGAAGAGGGAGAACTATTTATATCAAATGTCTTATGAGAACCTATTCAGGAGGGAATTTATGCTGATCAGAAAATGGAACATGATGACATGAGAAAACTAGATCAGAGACAGAAATTGGAAAACACAAGATAGGAAATAATACAACCATGACAGATAGTAGACAAGAAACAGAGCAGAGTAGGAAGGAAAGTCTGAGAGTCACTTTTTACAGAATTTTAAAACCCCCCTTGATGCTCAGACTGAGGAAGCCCTATAACTGCAGATCCCTAGCCAGAGCCGGAAAAGCCACCGGTTTTGTGAGGAAATCTGCCAAAATGTTGTTGGAGGAGACATAGAGTAGCCAAATCTTTGAATTGAGGATGACTTCTCAGATAAAGCATAACTTGATCTTGACATGTTTCATGCAAAAAGAATTTGAATTGCAATATTGTTTGTTGGCAGTGTTGATGCATCCCTGATTTTCATCAAACACAATGTTGGGGTCCTCCAACTTGTCAAGATGAGCCACTATAAGAAACTTAAAAATCCATAGCAATTAACAGGATAAGTCAGTCAGTGCTTGATACTCTGCCTCAGCAGTAGAAATGAAAACTTTGCGCTGCTTCTGCATCCTCCACACAACCAAAAGTTTATTGAAGATAGCCAGATATCCAGTGATTGATCTTTTGGTGCTCCTAAATTTAACCCAATCAACAGCCAAATATGCCACCACAGGCAAAGAATTTCCTTTATGATAGGACAGACACAGATTTATTGTTCCACAGAGGTACTTTAGCACATGGATTAAGGCCTTAAAATGTTGAATTACGGGGTTTTCCAGGTAATGGGATAACATACTGATGGTGTGCAAGAGGTTGGGGAGTGTTGAATTGGCCAGATAGCTTAACAATCCCACTTCATTCCAATAGTTTTGGCCTTTTTCATTGAAGAGTTGGACCTCTTGGAAATCACAGGGGTGAGAACAGTCTTGCAGTTGGTAATTCTGTATTCATGTAAGAAAGATTATGCATAATTTGCCTGAGATAGCTGAATAGATTGTGTTGGCTGAATTGCTTGAACCCCTAAGGGCATCTCCACATCTGCTAGGTCCATCATTTCAAAATCCAGATTGATTTTGTCTTTGAAGAGGGAGAGAATGCTTCCAAAGATTTAAATGTTATTGACATGAACAAAGAACCAGATTTAAAGTTTCCCACCTCCTTAGCAGACACACGCATTGGATATGGAGCATAGGAAACCCTTGCTGACCAACCAGGAAGATAGAAAATTATACCAGGTCAGAGGAGCCTGATTCAGACCATATATTTCCTTGATCAGCCTGAGACAGACATCCTTGCCATTAAGATGCATTCTTGGAGGGAAAGATAGATGTACAATATCATTCAGAGTGAATTTAAGGAAGGCAATCCTGACATCCATTTTTTGGAATTGTAAGTGGTTGGTAGCAGCATAAGAGATGGGGGCCTGAGGAGATTTTAAGCGCCCAGTAGGAGAAAATCTTTGTTGGTAGTCTACCTCAGACATCTGAGAGAAGCCTTGAGCACAAATCCTGGCCTTGTATTCAAAAAAATTCCCATTAAAATCAATTTTATTTCTGAAGAACCACACGTTTCCTACCTTATTTTGACTATCCAATGAAATTACCTCCCATACCACCAGATTTATCATTAAATTTATTTCTTGCTCAATTGCTGCAATTCAATTATCCCTTTTTGGAAATTCCATGGCTTCCTTGTAGCTCTGTGGGACAAAGTTATCTTCAAATCATGCTAGATTGGCTGCTGGACTCCAAGGATAAGGAAAGATGTGAATTTGTTCAATATCCCCTTTCCAGAAGATTGAATGCCAAGAATAAATGACCCTTAGTTGAGGAGGTTGAGGAGGCAGTGAAAACAAAGAACACAGAGACTGGGAAGGTAGAGAGGTGGTTTCTTGAGGACGCTGAATAGAACTGGTCTTGGAGGGAGAAACAGAATTTTGAGGACTTGAATTATCCTCCTCATAATAGTGCAAGAAGGGGGGAAGAGAATCCAGAAAGTCAAAGAACTCATTGTACTCCGCAACAAGAAAGTCTCCCAAACTGGTAAAAACCACTCAATTTTCTTGGAGAAACAGAATTTAATGGTTTGCTGCATTGTTTTTTTAACACAAAAATATGCCTTCATCAACAGAGGGACCAAGCTTCCAGGTTTGGTGATGTTTTGGGAAGAAGATGAAGGCTTTGCAGCCAAAGACCCGCAGCTTCCTGATTTTTGGGGCAAATTTTCTCCACAGGAAGTGTGGTGTCTGATTATTTTGAGACATATTGGGCACTAGAATGGACGGGAAACACCTGATGATTACGGCCTCTGTCCAAAAGGTCTTTGGAAGAAAAGACTGTCAAAGAATGTATTGGGCCTTCTCCGTTATGGTGCAATTAGCTTGTTCAGCAATACCATTTTTCTGTGGTGTCTCCGCAGGCAATAACTGATGGAGAAAGCCATGTGATTCTGACAGATCCTGAAAATTTTTGTTGAAAAGTCCCCCCATAATTGGAAAGAACCTTCTTTATTTTTCTACTGTAAAAATTTTCCACCATTGCTTTCATCTTGAAAATTTTTTCAAAAGTGTCAGATTTTCTTTTGAGAAGCAAATGAATTTGAAGGAGGAATGCTGATCAACAATAGTAAGGAAGTACTTAAAACCAGATACAGATGAAACTCTGAAGATCTCCTTCAAAATTGAGGGATGAACATGACATCCAAGCCCTTCCACAATCCAATGCAGAAATGATAATGGGAATTGATTTTTTCCCAAAGAAGTTTTGCATTCTTTTTTGTTTTTTTGTTAGTAACATCAATAAAGACCTTCTGATTGATACAGCTGGTGATCACTCCTACAGACTCATAGCTAAACTGAGTTCATTTATTGACTAATGTTTGGGAGGCTTCCTCAGGTAGCTCTTTCTCACAGACATCCATGAGATATTTTGATCAAAGATGGATATCCATACAAATTTGACATTCAATAAAATTGGTGCCGTTAAGTAAGGGCATGTTTATGTTATCTTTGAATTATTTATCTACAATAGTAAACAGATAGTTTGGGTTAACCTTTTCTTTACAAGATTTTTTTGTATTATGGGAGCGCTTTGGGAATTTAAATCTGTTATAATAGCAGAACTGAAAAGGTGCACTTCAATTTATAGGAAAAACACAATTGATGGTGAAAAAAAGATCAAGAATATTCCTGAAAATGTGAACAACAAGAATTAGAACCCCAGTGGATGTGAGATGGAAAAGAATGCAAGTGGAGGAGTCTGTGAAAGGATTTAAACAGATTGATGAGTAAATTAAAAAAAAAAATAGGGAGAACTATTTATATTCAATGTCTTATGAGAACTTATTCAGGAGGCAATTTGTGCTGATGAGAAAATGGGACATGATTACATGAGAAAAATAGATCATAGATGGAAATTGGAAAAAACAAGATAGGCAATAAGAAAAACATGATAGATAGTAGAAAAGAAAGAGCACAGCGTAGGAAGGAAATTCTGAGATTCACTTGGTCAGAATTCTAACATACTGGACCCAATTTGTGGAGCTTACTTGCTAGAAAACTCCTATTTTTCCACAATTGTGAAAATTGCTTGGGAAACTTAGCTAAAAATTGGGTTTACCAGGATAAATGGAGATTCTCTTAGGCCACAACAGAGAGTACTACTTTCTTAGTCCTGAATTGAGAGCTATTCATGTCCAAGGATCAATTATTTCCAACAATTACCAAAAAAAAAGGAAAAGGGGGTTATGTGTGTCTGGCTGATCATCAACAAGTTGCAAGCTCTTTTTTTTTACCAGCTTTTGGCTGGAGCTAATTGTCTGTGCCCTGCTAAACTTTGTTTAGTGAAGTTTTATTTGACACTGTTAACTATTCATATGTAAGAGGAGAGGATTTAAAAGGAACAGAGGGTACTAGTGGGTAGCTGAGGCCCCAGGTGGGCCAGATATTGTATTGAGCAGAAGTTAAAGCAGAGGGGAGAAGGGTTGTGTGCAGACAGGGGTGGGATGGTAACCGGGAAGAGAGAGGGCAGGGGGAAGGAGACTAGAAGAGATATGATAGGGAAAGAAAATATTTATTTCATTTTTAAAGCCATCTATAAATATGTATGTGAATGCCCCAGTGTATTCATACACATATCTAGGTTTCATTTTTTCCTTTTTTTACATATGATAATCTCACTAGTATTATTGCCTAAAATATGGCAAGGGAAATTTTTCCAGTAAAATTTACCAGTTTGAAAGAATTTAATTCAAGAGTTGCATCTTCAATTTTGGAAAAATTAATGGAAGATGTAGTACCAAGGCAAACAATTCTGGTGTTTGCCAAGGGTGCGGGACTCAATATTTTTATTATCTAGGAGACTATAATTTTTTCCCCAAATATTGGGAATTTATTAAATAAAAAGAAACTGACATGGACAGATGTGATATTTTTCAAAAAAAAATGTTTTTAATCAAGCGGGAAATTTGAGAAATTGATTTTTTAAAAAAAGAGGAATTGAAATGAACAATTGTTCAGTTATTTCAACAGATAATCAAGTAAAACAAATAATATATCATCAAAAACTTGGTGTCTGATTTCATTCATGGATAGAATTCAAGGCCTAATGGTAAAAAATTAAATAAAAAAAAATTGAAAACAACCAATGCAATAATTTTCAAATAATTCCAATTAAGTGAAAAAATTGGGCAATGGATTAAAAAAATAATTACATGGAAAACTGTTCAAGTATTCCAAAAGATAAGAAATTAAAACTAAGTTTATATCATGGAAATCTTGGCATTTAATTTCATGGATGGATATAATTCCATAACTCATGGTAAACCATGCTTGAAGCTTCAAATTGAATAATTTTTTGGTTCTTTTCAACCACTACCCATGTTGAAATTATAGATCAAAAAAAATGAAAATCCAACATATAACTGCCCATGGGTTAAAAATTGATTGAAGATAAAGGCTACCATTTGAAATTTTCTGAAATTGTTTTTTTTAGTTATGAGGCAGAATTTATGGAGAAATAATTAATTGAGGAACTCTTTTTGGTCTAAATTTTGAGTTTCATCCTCCACAGAAGCATGGCTTGAATCAATAGTGATAAGTTTTGACTTCAAAAGAAGATATAATTAAGTAAATGAGGAAGGCATGAAAGGAAAAAAACTTGTGAGATCACCTTCAAAAGAAGAATCAACACGGCTATAGGAGGTAAATAAAACGGTTGAGTACAACAAGCTGTATGGGCAGTGTGGAGGCTTTGTAACAGGGAGCAGGTAGGACTGAAAGGGGAAGTAATCAGAATGAAGCAGCGGACAGGAAAGTGTTGAGAGTAAAGAAAACTGCAATTGGAAGAGGAAACTTTGGGAGCTTACCAGTCTCAGGTTGTCAAGATGATCGTGGTATGAGTTAGAAATTGTACAAGGGAAACATCTTGAGACCTGAGCCAGAAATAAATATATTTAATTTGTGCCCGCTTGAAAATGGAATGCTGGAACCAGCATAGTGTTCTGTGGTGCCATCACAGGTTTTCGCGTGCTGTAATCTGAGAAACCTAGGTTCAACTGGCTGTTGCGTTGATGTACAACTAGAGTGAAAAGAGTAAAAAAAAAAAAAAAAAAAAAAAAAAACAGAAAAGAAGGAAGAAGCCAATTCCTCAACAAATAGTCATGATATTATCTTCCTCATACCCAGGCAGTAAATTTAGAAGTAATCAATTTATCTTGTATGTTTAGGCATTCTTTCAACCTTGAAAAACACAATCAATCAGTTGACATGTATCAAGATAGCATTTTCAAGTTTGAGAAAAAATATTGATTAATGTTTTTGAAGCATGATCTTCATTATTTTCATGAAGAACTATATTTTGAAGCATAATTATTCTATTTGAAGTTTTTTCATAAAATTAAAAACCTGCCCAAAATTAAGAAAAAAAAAATATAATTGGGATAACCTGAAACCAAGATACCTTAATTGCAGGGGAAAGCTTGAAAATAGCTCTAGAATTCAGAATTACCCAAAGGTTTATAGAATTTTTGAGGATTTGTACCCATTTGAAAAGCAGGTAAAACTTTCCTATAATAAGAACTAAAAATGATTCATTTTCCTCAAAAAGTTAAATTATAATCCATGAAATCTTGAAGTATTCCGTCAACAAACTCATAATCATGCCAATGAGAAATATGTGCTTCATCTCAGCCAGAAGGATAATAAAAAAAATAAGATGTCTGAGAAGAATGTCATGCATTTACTATGAGTTCCAATATATGATTATTTATATAATTAAGAAGATGATTTTTTTGAAAATCTGATTCATCTGTAGCAGCATCTTTTTCTTCTTCAAGAATATATTTCCTTTTTATTCTTTTAATCTCTCCTGCTTGATAAAATTTGGGAAAATCAGGAAAAGATTTTACAATTTTTGTTACATTTTTTGAAATAAAATTGGGTTTATTGATGTGAATATTTCATTTTTGAGGAACCTTTGATATTTTATCCCAGAATTAATTGAAGATTCCACCATGAAATTGAAGCAAGAATTTCATAGGAAAATTGGGTTTTCTGGCTGAAAAAGTGCCAATAGCATTCCAATCAACTTTCTTAGTTAAAAAGGAAGAATCCCCTCATTGTTTGATCTAATTAATTTTCCTACTTTTCTTTGAATTCAAAAATCTTGTTTCTCCCTTTTTTATTTCTCAGGTTGATAAGTTTTTCTCTTAAATTTACTCATGTGCATCCTCTTTAATTTTTTTTCCTTGTTAATTTTTATACTTCTCTTATTTCTGTTCAGTTTCTGATTTGTTCTTTTTTTTTTATTTCACTGCATGCATACTGTCTAGAGCTCAAACACTTCAAATCTAGAGAGGTTGCAGCTCTTTCTCCTCATGACCCACCCAAATTTCAGATCATTATATTGTGTGATCATTGAGTCCTCAATTGTTCAACTCTCAGTTCCAAATAATTTCATTTTCCACCTTGTCAACCTATTATTTTGTTTATCAAGCAACAAATAATCAACAAAAACTTTGACCATCTGAAGCCAGCTTGAATAAAGTAAGAGTCAAATCTGACTCTATCAGTAGTGGTTTTTCCTAGCTCCATCTCACAATTCAATCCAAGTTTCTCCCCTGGTTTCTCCGTCACCGTTAATTCTGGATGTTCTAATCAAGATCTCCTCAAATTTATCTTAGCTCCTTTTCTCTTAAATAACCTTTTCCTCTATCTGCTATCGCTAATAGAAGAAGTCCTCCGTTGGTTTTTTCATTATTTTTTTTGTTGTTAACAATTTTTCCTTTTCTGATCTTTCCAATTCAATGAAAAAAGGTTTTGTCCTTCTTTTGACCGGAAGTTTTTCTCTCATTCATAGCCTCTGGAAATTTGATTTCCAAATTATGTTTTTCCTCAATTAAACCCTTAGAAAAATATTTATCTCCAAAATTTTCTTAGTAAATTCCATTGGCTTGTTTTAGTTTATGAAATGAAGTAGCACCAACAGTATTATTCAATAGAAATCTGAGGACAAACCTCTCTGAATCTTCAGGACGAAAACAATCAATTCTACAAATTCAATGACCAGTCTTACCTTTCCTGCATTCTTCCCTGAGTGGATTCAATGTGAATTATTATGGAAATTCTAAATTTTTCATTGTAATTTCAAAACTATAATTTTAATTTCTTCTTAAATATTTTGTAAGAATATTTTATGATTGTGTTGATCTTTCAAGAAATTCAGCCAGGATTTTATATGGTTCCAAATAAAAAACATTTTTTTGAGGAAGATGAATATCCAGCCTGAAAATAGAAGAAAAAATAGAAAATAACTTGAATTAAAAACTCTCCAACATACATCTGGAGTACCTAACCACAATTAATCCCTAAGATATTCTATTCACTACAAACATACACCAAAATCAACAGTAGAAAAAGAATAGCCCTTATGAATGTATTTTTAGAGGTATTCAACAGCCAAGATAACTGTACATATCTCCAAATCTATTTGGCATTGTTACTTTTTCAAAAATTTAAGAATTTTAAGGCACCCCACAAGAATTATCAATGACCAATTTTTTATGATTCCTCCTCCATGAAGCTTTAGTTCACATCTTGGGTCTTCCATGTTTTGCATAACTGTTTATTTATTATTTATTATTTTATTATTTATTATTTATTATTTTATTATTTATTATTTATTATTTATTATTTATTATTTATTATTGATGATTTATTATTTATTATTTATTATTTATGATTTATTATTTATTATTTATTATTTATTATTTATTATTTATTATTTATTATTTATTATTTATTATTTATTATTTATTATTTATTATTTATTATTTATTATTTATTATTTATTATTTATTATTTATTATTTATTATTTATTATTTATTATTTATTATTTATTATTTATTATTTATTATTTATTATTTATTATTTATTATTTATTATTTATTATTTATTATTTATTATTTATTATTTATTATATATTATTTATTATTTATTAATTATTAATTATTATTTATTATTTATTATTTATTATTTATTATTTATTATTTATTATTTATTATTTATTATTTATTATTTATTATTTATTATTTATTATTTATTATTTATTATTTATTATTTATTATTTATTATTTATTATTTATTATTTATTATTTATTATTTATTATTTATTATTTATTATTTATTATTTATTATTTATTATTTATTATTTATTATTTATTATTTATTATTTATTATTTATTATTTATTATTTATTATTTATTATTTATTATTTATTATTTATTATTTATTATTTGTTATTTATTATTTATTATTTATTATTTATTATTTATTATTTATTATTTATTATTTATTATTTATTATTTATTATTTATTATTTATTATTTATTATTTATTATTTATTATTTATTATTTATTATTTATTATTTATTATTTATTATTTATTATTTATTATTTATTATTCATTATTTATTATTTATTATTTATTATTTATTATTTATTATTTATTATTTATTATTTATTATTTATTATTTATTATTTATTATTTATTATTTATTATTTATTATTTATTATTTATTATTCATTATTTATTATTTATTATTTATTATTTATTATTTATTATTTATTATTTATTATTTATTATTTATTATTTATTATTTATTATTTATTATTTATTATTTATTATTTATTATTTATTATTTATTATTTATTATTTATTATTTATTATTTATTATTTATTATTTATTATTTATTATTTATTATTTATTATTTATTATTTATTATTTATTATTTATTATTTATTATTTATTATTTATTATTTATTATTTATTATTTATTATTTATTATTTATTATTTATTATTTATTATTTATTATTTATTAGTTATTATTTATTATTTATCATTTATTATTCATTATTCATTATTCATTATTTATTATTTATTATTTATTATTTATTAATTATTAATTATTTTTTATTTTTTATTTTTTATTTTTTATTTTTTATTTATTATTATTTATTATTTATTTTTTTATTTTTTATTTATTATTTAATATTCAATATTCAATATTTATTATTTATTATTGATTATTCATTATTTTTTATTTTTTATTTTTTATTTTTTATTTTTTATTTTTTATTTTATTTTATTTATTTATTATTTTTTGTTTATTATTTCTTATTTTTTGTTTTTTGTTTTTTGTTTTTTATTTTTTATTTTTTATTTTTTATTTTTTATTTTTTGTTTTTTATTTTTTATTTTTTATTTTTTATTTTTTATTTTTTATTTTTTATTTTTTATTTTTTATTTTTTATTTTTTATTTTTTATTTTTTATTTTTTATTTTTTATTTTTTATTTTTTATTTTTTATTTTTTATTTTTTATTTTTTATTTTTTATTTTTTATTTTTTATTTTTTATTTTTTATTTTTTATTTTTTATTTTTTATTTTTTATTTTTTATTTTTTATTTTTTATTTTTTATTTTTTATTTTTTATTTTTTATTTTTTATTTTTTATTTTTTATTTTTTATTTTTTATTTTTTATTTTTTATTTTTTATTTTTTATTTTTTATTTTTTATTTTTTATTTTTTTATTTTTTATTTTTTATTTTTTATTTTTTTATTTTTTATTTATTATTTTTTATTTATTATTTTTTGTTTATTATTTATTATTTTTTATTTATTATTTTTTATTTATTATTTTTTATTTATTATTATTTGTTTATTATTTATTATTTACCATTTATTATTTATCATTTATTATTTATGCTTTATGCTTTATTATTTATTATTCATTATTTATTATTTACTATTGTTATTTATTATTTATTTTTTATGCTTTATGCTTTATTATTTATTGTTCATTATTCATTATTCATTATTCATTATTCATTATTCATTATTCATTATTCATTATTCATTATTCATTATTCATTATTTATTATTTACTATTTATTATTTATTATTCATTTTGTATTTTGTATTTTTTATTTTTTATTATTTATTATTTATGATTTATTATCTATTATTTATTATGTATTATGTA
Organism: Puccinia polysora; assembly: GCA_025617555.3. Classification (NCBI taxonomy): domain Eukaryota; kingdom Fungi; phylum Basidiomycota; class Pucciniomycetes; order Pucciniales; family Pucciniaceae; genus Puccinia; species Puccinia polysora. Next base: position 18,039,599 of record CM062638.1, read on the forward strand.
TTATTTATTATTTATTATTTATTATTTTTTATTTATTATACATTATTTATTATTTATTATTTATTATTTATTATCTATTATTTATTATCTATTATTTATTATTTATTATTTATTATTTATTATTGATCATTTATTATTTATTATTTATTATTTATTATTTATTATTTATTATTTATTATTTATTATTTATTATTTATTATTTATTATTTATTATTTATTATTTATTATTTATTATTTATTATTTATTATTTATTATTTATTATTTATTATTTATTATTTATTATTTATTATTTATTATTTATTATTTATTATTTATTATTTATTATTTATTATTTATTATTTATTATTTATTATTTATTATTTATTATTTATTATTTATTATTTATTATTTATTATTTATTATTTATTATTTATTATTTATTATTTATTATTTATTATTTATTATTTATTATTTATTATTTATTATTTATTATTTATTATTTATTATTTATTATTTATTATTTATTATTTATTATTTATTATTTATTATTTATTATTTATTATTTATTATTTATTATTTATTATTTATTATTTATTATTTATTATTTATTATTTATTATTTATTATTTATTATTTATTATTTATTATTTATTATTTATTATTTATTATTTATTATTTATTATTTATTATTTATTATTTATTATTTATTATTTATTATTTATTATTTATTATTTATTATTTATTATTTATTATTTATTATTTATTATTTATTATTTATTATTTATTATTATTTATTATTTATTATTTATTATTTATTATTTATTATTTATTATTTATTATTTATTATTTATTATTTATTATTTATTATTTATTATTTATTATTTATTATTTATTATTTATTATTTATTATTTATTATTTATTATTTATTATTTATTATTTTTATTTATTATTTATTATTTATTATTTATTATTTATTATTTATTATTTATTATTTATTAATTATTATATATTATTTATTATTTATTATTTATTATTTATTATTTATTATTTATTATTTATTATTTATTATTTATTATTTATTATTTATTATTTATTATTTATTATTTATTATTTATTATTCATTATTCATTATATATAATTGATTATTTATAATTTATAATTTATTATTCATTATTTATTATTTAGTGGAGGATACACAACTTGATTTTCATTTTTTAGCGTGTCAGACAACTCAAATGGGATGTGTATTGTGCCACATGGCCCATGGAGTTGTTTACCTCGCCATACAGGCCATTTGAACCGTGTAGCATGCCACACGGCTCATTTGAGTTGTGTAGGGTGCCACACCGCCCATTGAACTGTGTACACAACTCAATGTGCCATGAACTCAAAATTTCCCTTTCAGGAATTAAATTCAGCAGGAGCCAATTTTTCCTGCATAATAAGGTATTTATGAAAGATACAATAGGGTGCATCAAAGTTAACCAAACCCGCCATTTTTTAATGCAGGGTTTTAACCCAAATCTGCCATTAAAAATGCAAAAAAACCCACTCATTTTGCATCAGACGTGTCAAAGTTAATATGAAATAAGTGGTTTTTTAAAATAAAGTATTTAAAGGCTTCCGCCACCTGTCCTTTCATTGACCCCTGGCTTCCCACCTCCTTCTACCTTCAACCTCATTGCCAATTTTTTTTACCCCCAGCCTCATCATAAAAAGATTCACCACTCTCATCACTTGATCACTCACCACTTTATTGCTCTCATTGCTTCATTGCTGTCATTGCTTCATTGATCTCATCACTTCATTGGTCTCATTGCTTCATCACTCTCATTACTCTACCTCCAACAAGAACCTTTACCTCCAACCTCATCCAAAGAATCCAATCATTGTTTTATTGCTCTTGTCACTTCATTTCTCTCATCACTTCATATCTCTCATGACTTTATCTTGCTTGTCACTTTATCCCTCTCATCACCTTATTGCAATTACTCTTTCCAAATGGCCCCTCAGGAAACCTCCCCCCCCCAAGTCCACACAAAAGTCCAACACACCAAAGAAAACATTGCCAAGGAACTCCACAACAAAAAATCCTCCCCCATCAGCTTCCAAGGGCTCAAGTCAGCTCAAGAGAACTGATCACATCATCCTGGTCAACTGGCTCAAAATTCCCTCAAACAATGATGCCTGCTTTGGAGTGGACAATGAAACACATGTTGGCCAACCTCCATCCTCTGAGGTCAATTTTTATCTCCTGATGGCCAATGGACTCAAAAAGAAAACAAAAGGTAGACTGGATCTGTCATCAAAACAGATGAGGGAGTGATTCAAGAATTATTGAGCCAAGTACAAAAAGGCCCACTCCAGTCAATCTCCACCGGCTTTGGTATCACCAACTCTGACAAAGCCAAGGGAATCAAATTGGCGGTTGATAAGTTGGACTCCATTTTTCCTTTTTTATATTCAAATGGATGGAATCTTTTGAAAGAAGGTCAACATTACCCCCCTAGCTGCTTTTGATTCCCAACAATCTGATTCAGTTGGTGCTGAGGACTTGGCTGGGAATCCTCAGCCTAGCAATGGCAATCTCAAAGAAACCTATGAGTGGCCCCCATCCAATCCCAAGGAGGATATTCAAAAGCAATCAGCTCCAATCATGTCTACTTCTGTGTTGATTGAGCATTCAAACCCAACCTTGGACCCCTCCCCTCCTTCTTTGGATTGCTCTCTTCCTGGGTTAGAAGATCTCATCAACTTTGATGATGCCAAACAAGATACTCCTCAGTCTCCATTACACTCAACATTGGTTCAAGTAAGGAACCAAGCTCTTTTCTCTTCTGTATGGTTAATCCTGACTGATTTAGATTGTAAAAAAACAGGCTCATCCATTCCAGAATGGCCAAAACCTCAAGCCCATGGGGCCTCCCACATTGCCTTCAAACAATAGTGAAAACCTTCATACTCAAACCTCCTCTTCCAAGGGTAAGCACAAGGCCTTCAATTCCATCAATATCAACCCCAAAAGTAATCAAAAGAGGAGAAAAACTTCCAGTTTTTCAGGCTTTGAAGAAATCATGCAGAAACCAGATTCATGTAAGTCCATTTGTTGAATATCCTTGCTTTCAGAATCATGCTCATTGCTTTTCCCCTGAAAAAAACAGTCAAATCACAAATTGAATCCAAAAAACTTGAGTTTGAAAAACAAAAATGGGATTTTCAACTGGTCATGGATGTTCAAAAGCCGAAAGCCAAGATTTTGGCTCATCTACAAAAATGGGATGCTGAGTGGAAGTTTAAACAGGCTGATCTATAGTTTTGAAAAGAGGAAAAGGAGAAGGATTTCCAGCAAGCACAACTGGAAAAGGAGAGGGAACAACTTGCAACCAAAAAAAGGATAAGGTATCAGTAGCCTTGGCTTGCATTGGTAGTAGTAGATCAGTAGAAGAAATACAGCAGATAACTCAAATTCTGCGCTTGTAAATATATTTGCATGGGTGAAAGAAAAAAAAAGAAATTATTTTTGATTACAATGTTTGAGAGTATTCTTAACCCCACCAACATACAGACCTTTTTTGTTTGAATTTATATTTTTTTCTAGAGTAAATTTGGCAATTATTCAAGTCCCTACAAGTGTTTCTAGTTGTTTTATTAATTTTAAGTGACATGGCCATTCTGGTATGAGTTGTTGTGTCCACAGCAGGAAAGGTACAGTGCTTGTACTTATTAGCTGCCCAAATCATTTTGACTATACCTTTTTCTTGAAATCAATTCCAAAGCAAAGGTCAGGAAAAACAAATTGGTCATCCAATACTTGATATTTGTCTATTTTCAATAAGTCAACCATTTTATTTCTTGGTTGGAACCACAAGTAAAAAGGAGTAGCCAGAGATGTTGCCTTTGTCAATATGAGGAGAGTTGTAAAAATAATGGAAGAAATGGAACAGTTTGATTGTTTTTTTGGCTTTTTCAAACTCTTCCTGGGTGTTTTTGCGACTATTCGTTTTCTTTTTGAAAACAATTGAAGGGTACAGATCCAAAGGACATGGTTTCTGACCAGACCAGACCACCTTTTCATTAATTCCTTCCTCAGTAACTTCCAAAGACATTTCTGAATCCCAATATTGAAGCCTCTTTTGGCAAGCAGCCCTACTCTTCCCACCTCTCTGTATGTTTTTTGAGCAATCTACTTCCATCTTGTTCCCTCCCAATCCTATACTTAGATTTGGGTGAGGAACAAGGCGGGATTTGATTGTTTATGTAAAATTTTGGGGGGGTGGGAGAAGAGTTGGATGTTCCCCAAAAGCTGTCAAATACTTTCCAAAATAAAAATAAAAACAAAGTCAGTCCAATAGACATCATTGGTGAAACATGATTGAATAAAAAAAAAGAAACCAAACCTGGACTTGAACCCAGGGACAAAAAAAGCTGAATCCCCCCCAAAAGAAATTGGCATGAGTGACCCATGCAACACACCAACAAGCAAATTTATCAAAAAAATGAAAATTAAAAAAAAACCTACCTTTCATGGCAAAGGAACAACTGAAATAATTCAAAAACACCCTGTTGGCTTCCCGTGCATTCCAGAGACACCTAGAATGAAAAAAAAATATATAAAACAGCAGAGGTCAGCTCCAAAGAAATCTCCAAAAAAAGGAGCAGGAGACATTGGCAATTGATCACTTGATTGATTGCAAAAAAATCAAAAAATTGAGCAATTAAATTCAAATCAATTGCTTGATCAATCAATCAAAATGGAATTGATTGATCAATTGACCAATCAATTCCTAATCAATCAATCAATCAGGATTTTATTGGTAAATCAATTCCTAATCAATCAATCAATCCTGATTTGATTGGTAAATAAATTCCTAATCTATTGGTGGGGGTCAGTTGAGCAAGGCAATAGGAGGAGGAGGAGGAGGAAGGGGGGAGAAAGAGAAGGGAGCAGCTTACCAGATGAGGAGGGGGATTCAAGTGAGATGAGGTGGAGCTGAGAGAAAAAACCTGGGGGGAGTTCAAAGGAGAGGTAAGCAAGGGCAGTTTAGTGAGTGGAATGAATGAGGGAAGGGAACTCACTGAGTCTGTTTGTGAATTGGATGTTGGATGTTATGGGGAGCTTGGTGAGGCAGGTTTCTTGGTGAGGTTGATGAGGCTGTTGATGTTGGTTAGGTTACTGAGGTGAAGGAGGTGGTTTGATGAGGAGGAGGAAGGAATGTGACCAGTGTGTGAGTGGGGTGAGGTGGAAGGGTAGGAGTGGTGAGGTGGAGGGGAGAGGTGGGGGGGCTGGCATGTGGTGGGGTATGAGGTGGAGGTGTTTTTTGATTTTTTCTAAGTCCACTAAGAAAAAAAAAAGAAAAAGAAAAACTGATTCAGCCTGGAAACTTGGGTGAACAACCAAAAAAAAACTTACTGTGAAGTTATTTTTCACCTATTTAATATTCAAAAATTACTCATCAAAGCAAGCCAGGGTGAGAGGAAGAATCCACTCTCTCATAGAAGAAGATGAGGGACAAGATGAGACAGGGATGACTTGAGGTGGGTCAGGAATATCATCTTCAAATATTTTGTCCCATTCATCTTTGATGTTGGCCAAAAGATTGTGAAGGATTACACAAGTTATAATCCAGTTGATGAGGAAATTCATGTCTTTGGGGCTTTGAAGCTGGTTTTACATTTCCCTTAAGCTGGCCCATCTTCCTTTCAGTACTCCTATGGCATGCTCAATCCAAACTTGTGATTGGGCAAGATGATAGTTGAAATTGGTTTTTCCTTGATTGTTACATGAAATGTTTGGGTATTCTGGAACCACATATTTGCCACTAGAATGAGCTGAATTGGCACAAAGGTATTGATCTTGGTCAAAATGGTTACCTGGTTTTTGGGCAATCTGCATCCTATTGAACACGTGTGAATAATGAAAATAACCTGGAAGGCCAGCAGGAGCAATATGAGCTTCTTGTTGTTATCACAAACAAGTTGTAGGGCCACAGAGTATCTAAACAAAAAGATGAAACATATTTGTTCAGTGGTGTGATCAAAGGTGTTATCAAAGTAATTGGAAAAGAAATGAATCAGTTGCCTTTTTTGCAATCAAAATAGTGCTTAAAATCTGCATTGGGTTTTTGACTCAAGGGGATGGTGCTTCCATCAACAAACCCAATGCAACCAGGAAAGCCTTTGGTCTCCATTAATTGAGACATCTCCTTGTGTTCTTCTTTGGTTGGCCAAGAAAGGACTGAGCGATGGAAAGATAGGATAGCAATCATGACTCTTTTGGTGGTTAAGTCAAGGCTTCCATAACTGACTGAGAATAGATTTTCCAATTGATTCATTGCTGCTCCATCTCCATTTGATCCCAATCTACAAAAAGCAACAGCAAGTTGGATGGCTGGATTGCATTGAGGATTCAATGAATTTTTCTCGAAGATCTGGTGGTCTTCAATCATCTCCAAAAGTTTCATTAATGAAGGTAACAAAGTTTGGAATAGTTTCTGGAAGCTTAAGTTGGGCATGAGATGAAGCTTTTTCCTTTCATACATAGGGTTGTGGAGGGTGTGTATTTTTGGGGACATGTATTGCCTTTCCAACAGAGAATTCAAAGATAACCAAGTTGATTCCAAATTGGAGTCTGAATCAGAGTCTGAATGGGATTCAAACAGTGGCAAAAGTTCAGTCAGATTTTTTGCATTTTCAACTTGCTGGAGGGAAGTTTCATTGGAAATGTTGAGAAATATGGTGATGTGATGTGGGGTGATGAGATGATGATGGGATTTTATTTGTGTGAAGATGGAGATGTAAAAATTGATAGAGATGTGTGTGATGCAATTGAGATGCAATGGGTATGTATTTTTTGATGTGGATGGGTGTTTTAGATGTGAGGGATGGTGGATCGATGATGATGCATAAATGGCGGGTTTTATGGCAGGTTTGATTTTTGAAATACATCATTTTCATGAAACCTGCCATTTCAAAATACACCAGTTAGGGGGTATGTGTATTTCAGAAAACTGCCATTAAAAATGGCGGGTTTGGTCAAAAAAATGGCGGGTTTCTAATGGCGGGTTTGGTCAAAAAAATGGCAGGTTTCTAATGGAAGGTTTTATAACTTTGATATTCCCTAATAAGAAGATCAATCAGGTAATTTTTACCAAGGAAGTGGTTTTTTAAGTTGGGAAGACAATATTGGTTAATCATTCTAAAGAATTATCTTCTCTATTTTCATCAATAATTGTATTCTGAGGGAGAATTAATCTATTTGGACCTTGTATAAAATTGAGATGAGCACCAAAAGAAATTCAAGGATTTTGAAAGTCAGGATCACCTGAAAAACATAAATTTGAAGCAAGGGGAAAAGCCTGAAAAAATCACCAGAATGGAGAATTTACCACAATTGCATCAATTATTTTAGGATGTGTCACCTTTTGAAAAAAAGACAAACATTTAGAATTGATACAATCCCCAACAGAAATTCAAGGATTTTGAAAATCAGGATCATCTGCAACACCTTAATTTGAAGCAAGGGGCAAAGCCTGAAAATATCACCAGAATGCAGAATGTACCAAAATTGCATCAATTATTTGAGGATTTGTAACCTTTTGAAAAGAAGACAAACCTTTCCTAAATTCACCACCAATGACGGTTATAATTATGGCCAGGAATCAGCTTAGGCAAATGAGCAGTATTTAAAGCAAAATAAATGCTGGACACCTTGTGTCAATAATTGCTGATGGACTCTCACAATGGTGCAATATGTTGGATGATATTGGTGATGAATTTGATTGGATGATAAAAAATGAATGATGAAAACAGCAGGGAGAAGAGCTCCTTAATTACAAAAGATTGGCCTCTCATGAGCCCATGATACAACAAGCCAAAAGGAAAATTTTCCGCTCCAAAATAGCTCTACACGCTCTAAAGGCCTTGTTACTTGGTTTGGACTACATCAGCCCGCATGGCATCAGTCCCTGTGCCCTTACGACCAGCCTATTCCAGTCCTTTCTGGTGTTTCCACCGTTATGGGACTGAACCAGCCCCTGTGCTGTTCAATCCCTGACCTCAAATACTGGCTGGTTGCCTCATGCAACCAGCCCCTGGCCATAAAAATGGCCAGGTGGGACCAAGGACAAACCTGGGTGCGGTCTCAGACCCACATGGGGGGGGGGGTGACCAGCAGACATGCTATCCCCCCCTCTTTCTCACAGATCCCTGGAGGGGGCGGTCAAATCCCCCTACTAGGGGCCCTTAGGGTCAATACCCCCAGGGAGTTGTCATAGAATGGTGGGCTGGGGGGTGGTCAGATCCCCTCAGCCCAGTTGCTCCTCCCCCTTGGTAAAGGGGGGGGGGGGGGGGGGGGGAGAGCGCCCCTTTTCTTTGATGGTGGAGGGGTGCTCAGGTCCCCCCCACCGCTGGTTCCTTTGTCGCGACCAGCTATCTTGTCATCGCCCTAACCACCTAGGGCTGGTGGGGGGGTGGTCAATTCCCCCCCAACCCGGTCGCCTCAATGCAACCAGCCTGGGTGGCAAGCTGGTCGCTACCAGCTGCCCCCACCTCCCCCTTGCAATGGCAGGCAAGTGGAGGCAAGGGAGCCGGGGCCGTCGGCCCCTGCCCTTGAGGCACCAACAGCTGGCTGCCACCCAGCGCGGCAGCTGGAATTGGCTCAACAGCCGCAACAACAGCCCCCCCGGGCTTTTGGGAACCATAAACGGGCCAAAGGCGAAAACAGAGGCCCCAAGCGGGCCGCGAAACGGGTGGCAGCCCCAACCAGGCTGCAACACAGGCGGCGGCCCCAATGGGCCGCCCAAAGCCCAAAAACTAAGTAAACCATACTTTGTCTAGCCAGCCTGTCTGGCCAAGTATGTCCAAAATAAACCTTGGGCTCAATTATGCCCATACAAGCCCATCTGGCTGTATTTTCCCATATACTTCACAGGGCCCGTTAGGGCCCGTGTACCAATAGACCTGTTTCACGCATTTTGAGGCCAGTTTCCCCAAATCCGTGAAATTCACACAGGCCCGTATGTTCCGTGTGAGTTTCCAATGGGCCGGAGAGGCTCATATGTGCATCCTATTTGGATTACACTTATACGTAGCACACGCGTAAGTGCATACGTATTTTAAAAATGATCATTAATTTTCCTTCAAAAGGTATATTTGAATACATTATATCTTGAATTAGTCTTTGAAGCAACTGAAGAGCATGCCTATGAGTCACAGGTGCTTCCCATCAGATTATCAAAGAATTTCTTTTAAGATCTTCATACTTTTTGGAATGCTTTGATATTTTTGAAACATATTTTTGATTTACCATGTAATTCCAAAGGTGAGATGAGTGGTTCTTCACTTTGGAATATTAATGGCTTCTATTCCATTTCCAGCACATGAAATAGGTATGCTACCTGTTTATCTGATAGAAGCCATAAGTCTTTAAAGAAAATGTTTTTCCTGAAACAACAGGCCATGAATAAAGAATGAAGCAGGTTAAGGGTAATTGGATGGATGGACTATGAGGTCAAATATATGCTTCTGTTGGCTATAAAAAAGATGGTTTTTTGAAAAACTGCTTCATTTATAGCTGGATTTTGTTCTTAAGAAAAATATCCAGTTCCTATTGATTCTGTTAACCCCCATTGTTTGATCAAATCATGGAAAGTCAGAAAAATCTTATTCAACAGTTGTTCCACATTTTTGGAATATAATTTTGATGATTTACATTTATGATTTATTTTTGAGAACTCTTTGATCTGTGATTCCATGTTTAATTAAATCTTCCACTGTCAAATTGAAGCAAGAACTTTATATTTAAAGTGGGTTTTTGGGAAGACAAAGTGCCAATAGAATTCCAAACAACTTTCTTATTTCAAAAGGGTGAATATCCTTATTGGCTTCTTGCATTTTTTCTTTTCCAAAATGATGATTATCCTCAAGTAAACCCTTGACCAAATCTGCCTATCTGAAATTTGGATAATCAATTCTATAAAATTGCTTTAGGTTGTCAAATGAAGTAGCACCAACAGAATTGTTCAACAAAAGCCTGAGAAACCACATTTCCAAATCTGAATGGTGAACATTTTAAATTCTCCCAATTGAATAACCACTCTGACAAAGCCTTTATTCTTTTCTGATTGAATGAAATTGGAATTATTGTTGAAAGTAAGAATATTTGATTCTCCTTGCAAAACCATTAATTGCATTTTTTTGAATATTATGTGAGTATAGTTTTTCCTTGGGTTAATCTTTGAAGAACTTCATCAAAGGCTTCATCTGGATCAAAAAAATATTTTTAATGGTCAGGAAGATGAATATTGAACCTATACCTGCACATATCTTAAGGTTTATGTGGCATTGGTACTTTGCTGAAAGGTAAAGATTGTAATGAAAGACCCATGAATTACCAATTAAAATGTTTTCATTATTGCTCTTAAGTGAAATGGTAGTTCCATTCTGGTTTTTTCTATATCTGGGATCACTGCTTTCACCCGCAATTTTAAACAACTTGTAGAAAATTTGGAACCAAAAAGTAAGGGGAGGAGGACCTTCTTCTATTGGTTGGATTTGGGAAGTGACAGAAGAGTGTTAATTTCTGGTTTGAGGTCAAATTACATGGAATCAAAGTGGGATGGAAGGGGGTTCATATAACCTTAAACCAAGTTAGTAATTAGTTTTTATTACATGTACTACATGTGCTGTAAATGTCCTCTTTTAGATTTATTGTCCTTGTTACATGTGTTTTCCTTGTTTTTGTATTTCAAGCTTGTTTGGGAACCCACCCAAATTAGCCTGTTTTTTTCTAAAGCACCCTGAAAAACCCCTAAAGACCCTGTGGCACCCCCTCAAGCCCACTTGGCACATAGCCATCTGAAACTTGGCACACAGCCAAGTTTGGGTGGGTTGGGCCAAAGTTTGCCTTGGCCAACACCCAAGCCAATTGAACACACTCCAAATTGATGGTTGGGGGCATGTTTTTTTTTCAACATACTAGTAATTACAACTTTTTCAATTAAAAAAACTAGATGAAAAATTTTTGGGTTGAAATGGTTGAGGTTACAAGGCAAACAGCAAGGAGGAGGTAGCAAGTGAGAGGGGAGAAAGTGAGGGGGGGTGCCAACAGCTTGGCCTTGGCCAATTGGAACTTGTCTGGGGGCCAAGATCTGCAGTGAAAACTGATTTTGAAATCAAGCCTGTTGGGCACTGTGCAAAGAAGGACTTGTGATTTTTCCCAGAAAAGCTTGAAGTACCATACATGTGTTTTCCCTATCAGATTGTTGTCCTATTTAAAGTTTTCCTGGTTAAATTGTTTTCCTGGTTAAATTGTGTTCCTTGCTACATACATTTTCTGGCCCTGTCACATATGTTGTTCCTGCATGTGTGTGATAGCACAAAAAAAACCTTATATACATACAAAGAGGTAGTTGGAACATATTTTAAATAAAAAATAAAAACCTCAAATATGTACATAAATCACAAAAACCTTACATAAAAAGCATTTTGTGTGTGACTTATTGAAAAAAAATTGGACTGGAAAAAAAGCAGACTGAAAAAAATGCAGACTTAAAAAAAAATGCAGACTGAAAAAAAAAACAGCAGACTGAAATAAAAATAAACAGCAGAATGAAAAAAAAGCTGACCAAATTGGATTCAAGCTGAGTGAAGTAGATGCACAGCCTGCATCCAACTTGCGCCTAAGATTTCCATGAATGATTTGGGTTCCAGACATGCCAACACTGTCTCTTGAATTGATTTGACAAGGAGGCCAAAATTGGTATTTTCCAACACTTGAAAAACAAATCTTTTTATATTTATAGATTAGAATAGTGTATTGCCCTCAAACCTTTAGAACAGAGTAAATAAAAAGAAATTGAAATGAAAAAATGTTATATTTTGAAATTATTTTAATAAAGTGAAAAATTTGGGTAATGGATTAAAAAAAACATTATATTAGGAATCATTCAAGTATTTCAACAGATAAGCAAGTAAATTATATATTATGGAGATTTTGTTGTTTAATTTAATTGATTGATATATTTCAACAACTCATGGTAAACTGATCAAATGAATAAATAAATGAAATGAAAAAATGGAATATCTTTTGAATAATTTTTATCAAGTGGTAAATCTTGTTGATGGATTAAAAACAATAATTAAATAAAATATTTTTGAATTATTTCAAAAAATATGAAGAAATTTGACCTTGAATTGAATTAACACTAGAGAAAATAACTAACCTGAAGGCAAGAGGTAACAGTTTTATGAACAGGTTGATAGACAACATCAATAATAAAGAGAAGTAGTAGAAAGAAGGTAATGAAAGTATCATACCACCAGTCAACTGAGAATGAGGGTTAGCTTAGAGGCAAAAGGAGAGGAACAACTGAAGAAGGACAGATTAAGAGGAAATCATGGCTAGGCTGGTGGTGTGGGTGACAACTAGGAATAGAAGTGGTCAGATCTTAGAGATAAAAAATCAAATTCAATATTCACTCTTCTCGCCAGATGATAGTGACAGGTCTGACATTGAAGGCAGCTCACAAAGGCTGAATAGAGTAGAATTGTTTCAGAGGAAGAAGATAACACAAAGGCTGAAGAGAGTAGGCTTGTTTAGAGGATGAAGAGTCCTGGAGACGGGGGAAGTTGGCAAGGGTGACGGAGTATATATTGGAGGCAAAGGTTTGAGGGCATAGAAGTGGAGGATAAGAGAAGAGAAGAAGAGAAATGAATAGGATCAAGAGAAGAGGATTTGGCTAAGAAAGAGAAGGATCAAAGAAAATAAGGATAGTGACAAAATGGAAATAAGAGTAGAAAAATTGGAAATGAGAATTGGCAGTAACAGGAAAGTGACATGTAGGTGGAGCGCGTGTGACTTTGTAAGCAGAGAATTTCAACAATTTCAACAAAATAAGCAAGCAAAAAAAATTATATATCATGTGAAAATTGGCATGTAACTTCAGTGATAAATTTAATTCCACAACTCAGTGTAAAAAAGTTTTTAAGTTTCAGATTAAATTTTATTTATATTTTTCTGTGCAACCACCACCCTTTTTGGTTTTCTGGACCTATACCTTGAAAATCCAACCTATAAATTCCCATGGGTGAAAACTGTATCTTGAAGATAAAACCAACACTTCAAATTCTCTGAACTTGCAGTTTTTTAGTTATGAGGAAAGTTTTGAAGAAATAATGAATTGAGGAGTTGTTTTTTATAAAAATTATGAGTTTCATCCTCAATTTAACCCTGGCTTGAGTCAATATTCATGATATTATTTTCCTCATTCCCAGTCACTGAATTCAGCAGTGATGAATTTGTCTTGTATTCTTAGTTATTCTTGCAACCTAGAATAATACAATCAATCAGGTAACATGTATCAAGATGGTGGTTTTTTAAGTTTGAGAACAGAATATTTTTCAATATTTCTGATGGATTATCTTCATTATTTTTATGAATAACCATGTTTTGAAGCATAATCATTTTATTTTAACTTTTTTTAAAATTAACAAAATCTCCAACATCAAGAAAAAAATTATGATCAGTATCACCAGCAACAAATATATTTTAATGGAAGGGGAAAGCTTGAAAATAACTCCATAATTTAAAATTATCCAAATTTTTATCAACTATTTAGGGATGTGTATCCATTTGAAAACCCAGGGAAAAATTTCTTAAAGTAAGCACTAAGAATGCTTCATTTGCCTCAACAAGTTAAATTGGAATACATTAAATCTTGAATTATTCTGTCAAAAAACTCAAAATCATGCCTATGAGTTGTAGGTTCTTCATCTCACCCAGGAGGATCATCAATAAATAAGAGGGCTGAGAATAATTGCCTGAATTTAATATAAGCTTGAATATATGCTTATTTTTATTCTTAAGATGATTTTTTTGAAAATTTGATTCATTTGTAGCCAAATCCTTTTTTTCTGCAAGAATTGATTTCCTGTTTATTCTTGTAACCTCTATTGTTTTATCAAATTTGCAAAAATCAGGAAAATAGTTTCCAATCTTTGTTCCATTGTTTTGAAATATAATTGGTTTGATTGATTTGAATGTTTGATTTTTGAAGACCTTTTTATATGTCATCCCAGAATGAATTAAATTATCCACCATGAAATTGAAGCAATAATTTCATAGGAATAGTGGGTTTTCTGGCTGAAAAAGTGCCAATAGTGTTCCAAAAAACGTTTTTATTTCAAAAGGGTGAATCTCCTCATCAGCTTAAAAGAGTTTGGTTTCTAAGTGATGATTTTCCTCAATTAAATACTTGGACAAAGATTTATATCTGAAATTTTCATAAGAAATATCATTGACTTGCTTAAGCTTAATAAATGAAGTACAACCAAGAGAATTATTCAAAAAAAACTGAGAATCCATCTTAATAAATCTTCAAAATGAACAGTATAACTTCTCTCAATTCAATAACCAATTTGTCAGTTACTGAACCATTTCCTGAGTAAATGCAATTTGAAGGATTATGGAAAGTCTGAGTAATTAATTGTACTTTGAAAATTAAAATTTGCATTTCTTCTGAAATATTGTGTTAGAAAGGTTTTTTCTTGTTTTTATCTTTGAAGAAATCTATCCAGGGCTTCATCTGGTTCAAAAAAAAACTTATTTTTCTCCAGGAAGATGAATATCCAACCCTAAAACATAATCCTAAATATAAAATAATTTGAATGAAAAACCTCTATAATATCCCTCCAGAGGAGCTACCCATATTTAATCCCTCAAATACTCCATTAAATCCAAATCAGTACTACCATAAATAGTAAAAAAAAGCAAAAACCTAGTATAATGTTTGTAGAGGTATTTAAAAGCCAAGATCCCTGCACATATCTTTAAATTTATGTGGCATTTGTACTTTGCAAAAAGTTCAGTATTTCAGGAGCCCCACAGGAGTTACTAGTTAAAATGTTTTTATTATTCCTTATCAGTTAAATTGCAGTTCCATTCTGATTCCTTCCATATTTTGCATGACTGTTTTTACTGGAAATTGATCCAGAAAAAAAGGATTTGGGGTATTTATCTTGCATCTTCAATTATCAATTCAAGGTGCTTCCATGTTAAAAATATCACATGGCCCATGTACCATGTTTCTTTTATTTTGGATCTGTGTGGATGATTCAATCAATTATCTCTGCAAAAAAATTCGTGCAAATTTCCCCAGATGTACTTGGTTGGTTATCATAGAGAAGAGATACCAAGATTTTAGCATGAGGAAGACCTCCCTTCTGGAATTTCATAAAAATGAGTTCTTCCCATTTCCAATACAAATCTTCAATCCATGCGTTTTGAGTTGAAAACCTGTGTTAATTTATCTGGAAATTGTATGGAAAAGGTTGGCAATTTAACTTATGAGATGAGTGATGGTTCCACTAAACCATGAATAAACAATGATCAACTGATTATACATGAAAAACCAGGGAAATAAGGGCCCCTTTGTTGTCAGTTAAATCACTTGTAAACAAGTGATCATTGTTTTTTCATGATGCTAGTGAGAATGTGTGAACCTGTTATTCTGTATCAAAGAATTATTTCTTCTATCTTGAGCATGGGTTGAAATAGAATACTTTCTTTTTTTGGGGGGGTGGTGATCAATCCTTAATGTGGTTTGTATTTGGGGATTGAGAAAGAGTTGATGATTATATGTTGTTTGATTTCTCAATTTATTTTAATGAAAATTGTGATGATTTAAATGTTGTGATTAATTTTGAGCCACCATGAAAGGAACTGAAGAGGTTCTTTTATGCAAATTTGGGAAAAAAATTTACTAAAGTTTTCATTTGTTATCAAATCCCTCTGTTAAACTGAAGTCTTTCTTTTTTTTTGGTGTGTACATTAATATAATTGAGAATTCATACATATACATTGGTTTGTGTAATAATTGGAATAAAATCAGACCCACACCTTATGTTGTTTAGGTAAAAGCGGATGTATGGTCTTTAAAGCCCATCTGGCAGCAACCAAATTTATTTTCAAATTTTTTAAAGCACATGTGGCACCTAGAAAATCCATTTTGGTCCCTAGAAAATCTTCCTTGGCACTAAGCTAAGACCAACTTAGTTCCAGGTCAAATTGATCTGGCGCCTTGCCAAGTTTACCTTGGTTTCAATCAAATCTGGTTGTGGTGACCATAAATACTTTTTTTTAAAATAAAAAATAAAACAAAATCATGAATAATTTGATTTATTTCTAAATTGCATTTTTTTGTGTATGAACATGCATATGATCACATAAAAAAAATATCAATGTTTTTTTAGGGGGGGTTTTCCTTTAGTAAATAATACATGGTTTATTTTGGGATAAAAGGATATAAATATAAAAAAAAGGGGAAAAAGTTGAAAAAACTTAAGGATTTGCAAAGAGATGACCTGTGATAGGTTGCATCTAAAGGCACTTTTAATGATATTTTTGAACTTGAGAAAAGGAATTTTGGCTTTTCTCTGAGTTTATGGCCTCTTTGATTCCAGCCTTAATTTTTTACACAAATTCAGCCCTTGATTTGGGTTTCTTTCCTCAAAAATATGCATTGATTGAATGAAAAGAATATTCAAGGGATTGATTAATGGTGAATAAGGAGGAAGGAATTCAATTTCAATTGATTTTGAATTTTTAGAATTGGCTTGCAAGTTGTCTGATTGATCCCCATGGTGAATTGGGGTGTTATACATGATGATTATGGAGTCCCAGGGAGGTCTTGATGCAAGTGAGGAAAGAAATAAACAAAAATTGTTTCTACCTACACCCTTCAAAAAAAAAATTAATCAGTATTCTGATGAATGCAGTTAGAATAACAAAAAATTAAATCAAACAAAAAGAAAACTTACAATTTTCAAAAGGGCAATGTTAAATTTGCAACCCTGTGGTTCCAAACAGATTCGAAACGCCAATTGCCAACCATCTGACTCGCAAATGGCCGTTTGAGAACCACCTGGGTTGCAAATTACCATTTGCAACCCATCTGAGTCTCAAATGGCTGTTTCCAACTTTTTGTTATATTACATATGTATATACATATATATTTTTAACATTTTTTTCATTTTTAACCAATTATTTCTTTTTTTGATTTTAATAAAAAAATTAAAAATTAAAAATAATTAATAAATTGAATTTGAAATATAAATATGAAAAAAATATAAATAAATAAAATGAATAAATAAATGAATGAATAAACAATGAATTGATTAATTAAATTTAAAATATAAATATAAAAAAAATATCAATATAGAAAATATATAAACATAAAAAAAATATGAAAATGAAAAAATATGAATATAAAAAAAGTATAAACAAATAAAGGGAAATGTTACATTCAAGGCTCATTGAGCCGTGTAAACAACTCTGTGAACGGCTCTTTGAGTTGTGTACACGGCTCTTTGAGTTGTGTACACGGCTCTTTGAGTTGTGTACACGGCTCTTTGAGTTGTGTACACAGCTCTTTGAGTTGTGTACACGGCTCTTTGAGTTGTGTACACGGCTCTTTGAGTTGTGTACACGGCTCAATGGGCTGTGTGGCACCCTACTTGACTCAAATTAGCTGTGTGGCATGCTACAACGCTCAAATGGGCCGTGTGACATCCTAAACAACTCAAATGGGCTGTGTGGCATGCTACACATCCCATTTGAGTTCTACAGCACACTAAACAACTAAAATCAAGTTGTGTAGCCTCCACAAAATAATGAATAATGAATTATAAATAATTCATTCTAAATAATGAATTATGACTTATAAATTATGAATTATATATAGTAAATAATAAATGATAAATAATAATAAATAAGAAATAAGAAATTATATATAAGAAATAAGAAACAATATATAATTTACAATAAATAATAAATAATGAATAATAAATAATAAATAATAAATAATAAATAATAAATAATAAATAATAAATAATAAATAATAAATAATAAATAATAAATAATAAATAATAAATAATAAATAATAAATAATAAATAATAAATAATAAATAATAAATAATAAATAATAAATAATAAATAATAAATAATAAATAATAAATAATAAATAATAAATAATAAATAATAAATAATAAATAATAAATAATAAATAATAAATAATAAATAATAAATAATAAATAATAAATAATAAATAATAAATAATAAATAATAAATAATAAATAATAAATAATAAATAATAAATAATAAATAATAAATAATAAATAATAAATAATAAATAATAAATAATAAATAATAAATAATAAATAATAAATAATAAATAATAAATAATAAATAATAAATAATAAATAATAAATAATAAATAATAAATAATAAATAATAAATAATAAATAATAAATAATAAATAATAAATAATAAATAATAAATAATAAATAATAAATAATAAATAATAAATAATAAATAATAAATAATAAATAATAAATAATAAATAATAAATAATAAATAATAAATAATAAATAATAAATAATACATAATAAATAATAAATAATAAATAATAAATAATAAATAATAAATAATAAATAATAAATAATAAATAATAAATAATAAATCATAAATAATAAATCATAAATAATAAATAATAAATAATAAATAATAAATAATAAATAATAAATAATAAATAATAAATAATAAATAATAAATAATAAATAATAAATAATAAATAATAAATAATAAATAATAAATAATAAATAATAAATAATAAATAATAAATAATAAATAATAAATAATAAATAATAAATAATAAATAATAAATAATAAATAATAAATAATAAATAATAAATAATAAATAATAAATAATAAATAATAAATAATAAATAATAAATAATAAATAATAAATAATAAATAATAAATAATAAATAATAAATAATAAATAATAAATAATAAATAATAAATAATAAATAATAAATAATAAATAATAAATAATAAATAATAAATAATAAATAATAAATAATAAATAATAAATAATAAATAATAAATAATAAATAATAAATAATAAATAATAAATAATAAATAATAAATAATAAATAATAAATAATAAATAATAAATAATAAATAATAAATAATAAATAATAAATAATAAATAATAAATAATAAATAATAAATAATAAATAATAAATAATAAATAATAAATAATAAATAATAAATAATAAATAATAAATAATAAATAATAAATAATAAATAATAAATAATAAATAATAAATAATAAATAATAAATAATAAATAATAAATAATAAATAATAAATAATAAATAATAAATAATAAATAATAAATAATAAATAATAAATTATAAATAATTGATTATAAATAATTAATTATGAATTATAAATTATGAATTATATATAGTAAATAATAAATGATAAATAATAAGAGATAATAAATAAGAAATTATATATAAGAAATAATAAACAATAAATAATTTACAATAAATAAAAAATAATAAATAACAAATAATAAATAATAAATAATAAATAATAAATAATAAATAATAAATAATAAATAATAAATAATAAATCATAAATAATAAATAATAAATAATAAATAATAAATAATAAATAATAAATAATAAATAATAAATAATAAATAATAAATAATAAATAATAAATAATAAATAATAAATAATAAATAATAAATAATAAATAATAAATAATAAATAATAAATAATAAATAATAAATAATAAATAATAAATAATAAATAATAAATAATAAATAATAAATAATAAATAATAAATAATAAATAATAAATAATAAATAATAAATAATAAATAATAAATAATAAATAATAAATAATAAATAATAAATAATAAATAATAAATAATAAATAATAAATAATAAATAATAAATAATAAATAATAAATAATAAATAATAAATAATAAATAATAAATAATAAATAATAAATAATAAATAATAAATAATAAATAATAAATAATAAATAATAAATAATAAATAATAAATAATAAATAATAAATAATAAATAATAAATAATAAATAATAAATAATAAATAATAAATAATAAATAATAAATAATAAATAATAAATAATAAATAATAAATAATAAATAATAAATAATAAATAATAAATAATAAATAATAAATAATAAATAATAAATAATAAATAATAAATAATAAATAATAAATAATAAATAATAAATAATAAATAATAAATAATAAATAATAAATAATAAATAATAAATAATAAATAATAAATAATAAATAATAAATAATAAATAATAAATAATAAATAATAAATAATAAATAATAAATAATAAATAATAAATAATAAATAATAAATAATAAATAATAAATAATAAATAATAAATAATAAATAATAAATAATAAATAATAAATAATAAATAATAAATAATAAATAATAAATAATAAATAATAAATAATAAATAATAAATAAGAAATAATAAATAATAAATAATAAATAATAAATAATAAATAATAAATAATAAATAATAAATAATAAATAATAAATAATAAATAATAAATAATAAATAATAAATAATAAATAATAAATAATAAATAATAAATAATAAATAATAAATAATAAATTATAAATAATAAATAATAAATAATAAATAATAAATAATAAATAATAAATAATAAATAATAAATAATAAATAATAAATAATAAATAATAAATCATAAATCATAAATCATAAATAATAAATAATAAATAATAAATAATAAATAATAAATAATAAATAATAAATAATAAATAATAAATAATAAATAATAAATAATAAATAATAAATAATAAATAATAAATAATAAATAATAAATAATAAATAATAAATAATAAATAATAAATAATAAATAATAAATAATAAATAATAAATAATAAATAATAAATAATAAATAATAAATAATAAATAATAAATAATCAATAATCAATAATAAATAATGAATTATAAATAATAAATAATAAATAATAAATAATAAATAATAAATAATAAATAATAGATAATAGATAATAAATAATAAATAATAAATAATAAATAATAAATAATAAATAACAAATAATAAATAATAAATAATAAATAATAAATAATAAATAATAAATAATAAATAATAAATAATAAATAATAAATAATAAATAATAAATAATAAATAATAAATAATAAATAATAAATAATAAATAATAAATAATAAATAATAAATAATAAATAATAAATAATAAATAATAAATAATAAATAATAAATAATAAATAATAAATAATAAATAATAAATAATAAATTATAAATAATAAATAATAAATAATAAATAATAAATAATAAATAAGAAATAAGAAATAATAAATAATAAATAATAAATAATAAATAATAAATAATAAATAATAAATAATAAATAATAAATAATAAATAATAAATAATAAATAATAAATAATAAATAATGAATAATAAATAATAAATAATAAATAATAAATAATAAATAATAAATAATAAATAATAAATAATAAATAATAAATAATAAATAATAAATAATAAATAATAAATAATAAATTATAAATAATAAATAATAAATAAAAAATAATAGATAATAAATAATAAATAATAAATAATAAATAATAAATAATAAATAATAAATAATAAATAATAAATAATAAATAATAAATAATAAATAATAAATAATAAATAATAAATAATAAATAATAAATAATAAATAATAAATAATAAATAATAAATAATAAATAATAAATAATAAATAATAAATAATAAATAATAAATAATAAATAATAAATAATAAATAAGAAATAAGAAATAATAAATAATAAATAATAAATAATAAATAATAAATAATAAATAATAAATAATAAATAATAAATAATAAATAATAAATAATAAATAATAAATAATAAATAATAAATAATAAATAATAAATAATAAATAATAAATAATAAATAATAAATTATAAATAATAAATAATAAATAATAAATAATAAATAATAAATAATAAATAATAAATAATAAATAATAAATAATAAATAATAAATAATAAATAATAAATAATAAATAATAAATAATAAATAATAAATAATAAATAATAAATAATAAATAATAAATAATAAATGATAAATGATAAATGATAAATAAGAAATAAGAAATAAGAAATAAGAAATAAGAAATAAGAAATAAGAAATAAGAAATAAGAAATAAGAAATAAGAAATAAGAAATAAGAAATAAGAAATAAGAAATAAGAAATAAGAAATAAGAAATAAGAAATAAGAAATAAGAAATAAGAAATAAGAAATAAGAAATAAGAAATAAGAAATAAGAAATAAGAAATAAGAAATAAGAAATAAGAAATAAGAAATAAGAAATAAGAAATAAGAAATAAGAAATAAGAAATAAGAAATAAGAAATAAGAAATAAGAAATAAGAAATAAGAAATAAGAAATAAGAAATAAGAAATAAGAAATAAGAAATAAGAAATAAGAAATAAGACATAATAAATAAGAAATGATAAATAATAAATAATAAATAATAAGAAATAATAAGAAATAATAAGAAATAATAATAAATAATGATAAATAATAATAAATAATAATAAATAATAATAAATAATAATAAATAATAATAAATAATAATAAATAATAATAAATAATAATAAATAATAATAAATAATAATAAATAATAATAAATAATAATAAATAATAATAAATATTAGTAAATAGTAAATAATAGAAAATAATAAATAATAAATAATAATCAATAATCAATAATAATATAATAATAAATAATAATGAATAATAATGAATAATAATAAATAATAATGAATAATAATAAATAACAATAAATAATTATAAATAATTATAAATTACAAATTATAATATAATAATAAATAAAAATAAATAATAATAAATCATTATAAATTATAAATCATAAATTCTATGGAGTAGTGTATGGGCCCCATGCGTCGAGGGGCCCTACACAACTCCCACAGGTCGTGTGGGGCCCTAAACAACTCTCGCAGGTCGTGTGGGGCCCTAAACAACTCCCACAGGTCGTGTGGGGCCCTACACAACTCCCACAGGCCGTTTGGGGCCCAAGGCGGCTCCCACACGACTGGAGGCCTGTACACGGCTCCCACACGACTGGAGCCATGAATTTAACATCACCCACAAATAAATTTAAAAAAATGAAATAAATATATAAACATAAAAACATATGAAACAGAAATTAATCAATTAAATTAAAAATGAAAGTAAAAATTAAAATTAAAATTAAAATAAAAATATAAATATAAATATAAATATAAATATAAATATAAATAAAAATAAAAATAAAAATAAAAATAAAAATAAAAATAAAAATAAAAATAAAAATAAAAATAAAAATAAAAATAAAAATAAAAATGAAAATGAAAATAAAAATAAAAATAAAAATAAAAATAAAAATAAAAATAAAAATAAAAATAAAAATAAAAATAAAAATAAAAATAAAAATAAAATTAAAATTAAAATTAAAATTAAAAATAAAAATAAAAATAAAAATAAAAATAAAAATAAAATTAAAATTAAAATTAAAATTAAAATTAAAATTAAAAATAAAAATAAAAATAATAAAAAAATAAAAATAAAAATAAAAATAAAAATAAAAATGAAAAAAAATAAAAATAAGAATAAAAATAAAAATAAAAATAAAAATAAAAATAAAAATAAAAATAAAAATAAAAATAAAAATAAAAATAAAAATAAAAATAAAAATAAAAATAAAAATAAAAATAAAAATAAAAATAAAAATAAAAATAAAAATAAAAATAAAAATAAAAATAAAAATAAAAATTAAAATTAAAATTAAAATTAAAATAAAAATAAAAATAAAAATAAAAATAAAAATAAAAATAAAAATAAAAATAAAAATAAAAATAAAAATAAAAATAAAAATAAAAATAAAAATAAAAATAAAAATAAAAATAAAAATAAAAATAAAGATAAAAATAAAAATAAAAATAAAAATAAAAATAAAAATAAAAATAAAAATAAAAATAAAAATAAAAATAAAAATAAAAATAAAAATAAAAATAAAAATAAAAATAAAAATAAAAATAAAAATAAAAATAAAAATAAAAATAAAAATAAAAATAAAAATAAAAATAAAAATAAAAATAAAAATAAAAATAAAAATAAAAATAAAAATAAAATAAAAATAAAAATAAAATAAAAATAAAAATATATATAAATAGGGCATAATTTTTCTCATGCATCAAACCCTTTATTTCACGCATTTTGATGTTGCCACGCGGTCGCGCCCCTTTGGTATTTCACAAAAAAATACTTTATTTCACACAACTTTCAAGAATTCATGTTTTTGTATTCTGACTGCGCAACCCCGTTGCAGGGTTTCTTAAACCTTAGCCAAAATATTTGGTAATTTTGGAGCCATTAGAATCCCTTCAAAAATGCAATCCAAAAATGAAAAAATTCTGTAAAAATAAATTTTTGCTTGGGTTTTTCAATCATTATTTTGGCTATTTTTCTTTTGGTTACTTCAGCTGTTATAAATTTTGAAAAACATTCAACAAGTATTCTAATTTTTTTATAATATTTTTTGGATGTATCCTTTCACCTTCAAAAATTCCTGGAAAAAATCAAAAAAATCAAATTTCTCTTTGGAAATTTGAATCCTTTTATTTTCCTTCTCATTTATTTTTTCTTTTTTTGGTAATTCAAGCTACCAAAAAGTCAAACCAACATTAAAAGAGCATTAAAACATTTTTTGTCAAATTTTTTGGATGTATTATTTTACCTCAAAGAATTCCTTCAAAAAAGCAAACAATTCTAAAAATTCAATTTTCTCATTAGACTTTTGGATCCTTATGTTTTCCATGAGATTTTAAAAAAAGTTTCATGAACTTTGGATTTCATTTTTGACCTTTAAAAATTCCATCAAAAAATCACAAAATTCAGAAAATTCACTTTTCTCACTGGATTTTTGAATCCTTTTATTGGTGTATATAATTGCTTTTTTTGGTGATTCACGCTTTCAGAATGTTGAATTGTAAAAAAAAACATTTCATTAATAATTTTCAAAAGATCATCTGCATTCTTGCTTTCACCTTACAAGCTTCATTCAAAAATTAAAAATGAAGAACAAATATGGATAAAAACATTAAAATTTATTCAACTATGATTGGTTTTAGTTTTTCTAATTTGTTTTTGTTGTGTGAACAAATCCTCATTAAAACATCCCAATTTCTCTGAACAATGGTTTTCCAAGATTTTGAATTCTTTGTCACAAACATTTTCCAAAGTGGATCTAAACTGGGAGCTTTCCAATGATCAGACATGAAATTAAATGAGAATGTATCTTTGGATTCATTTAAAAGAATGAAGCAAATAGGAGAAGTTTTGGAATTTTGAGTGGGAGGGTAATTCAGAGGAAGATAAGTGCAAGGAATTGAAGAAGAAAATAGAACCACTGGACACTTATATTTTTCAGCCAGAAGGAAACCATGGCATGGAAATTTCATCCACATATTAATGTGAGCTGGGCCATAAAGGTGGTTCAGTTGCCTTCTTTCTTCTTGTGAAGTTTCAGCCCAGATATCACACAGTAATATTTTTTCATTGAAGATTGGGTTTGAATCAAGCTCTTTCACCATTTCTTTCCTGACTTCAATCCAGTCTTCTGAGATCCTCCCCAAGAAAATGGCTGCTGCTCTAAAGCTACAGTTCCAATCCCCTATTACATCTTGAACATGGGAGATATGTGGAATTGCTGCTTTTGGGGAAATGTAATCTTTGTATTGGAACTAAAACAAAAAATCAGAATTTTTTTATAAAATAAAATATTTAAGATAATAATCACTTCTTCAATTGATACTTGTTCAAATGTTCCAGAAAAAGAATACAATAATGTGCAGGAAACCTAGAGGAAAAAACCAAAAGAAAGCAGACAAAATTAAAAAAAGGGAAAATACCAAATATACTCACTTTCTCACTGATTGTCGGGGCTGCTAATACCTTCCCCCCAGGAGGATGCTAAGGAGAATCACCATCTTCATTGGATACCTTTACTCTCTTGATTCTTTTCCCAGGATTTTATTCAGGAGAAGCAACTTGCTCATTCAAAATGGTTCCAGACCTCTGATAAAGGTTTGAATGAAAAAATTAATGAAAAATAATATCCTAAAAATTAGCCAAAAATAATATAAAATGAAAGCTCACCATCTTAATTACATTCATATCTGGCACATTCATATCTGGAATATCTTCATCTTCTGAATCTTCCCCTTCATCTAAATCTGGAACCTCTTCATCTTCTGAATATTCCTCTTCAGTCAGAAATTCACTCTATGTTAAGAAAATGAGAAGGACTCATCATAAAAAACAACCAATTGCAGAAAAAATAAGTATAGTTATAAAATTACCTCTTCCTCTGATTCCTCCTTATTTTTTCCCTTACCCTTCTCTTGGATGGCCTTGCACCTTCTTGAAACTTGAACACATAGGAAAAAAAATTAATTATGAATTTTGATATATTTTTTTGTCCAAAAAATTGGTGACTGACCTTCAAATTTTTTATTAATTTCTTCTTTGGCCTTCCTCTCCTCTTTGGCTTTTCTAAATATTCAAAACAAGATGGATCTCTTTATCTTGAGGACTGAGAGATTATGAAGAAGGGCCTTTCCAAATTTGTTGGTTTTACATGTAAATTCCATCATAATGAGACTAGGGAAAAGGTTGAGAAGTTTCATGGAATTGGGGTTTGAAAATAATAATGAAGTGATTTGACCATCCACATTGTTTATTTTGTATTAAAAAAACGAATTCCTGAGTTCCAGTATGAGTTCTTCCACAGGATCTTTGCCATCAAGGGCATTTTTTTATTTGTTATTGTTAAGATTGCTTTGCCTGACCGCCAGACCGCTGTGCAGATACTCAAGATTTCCTTGTGTCCTCTTCTGTATCCTGATGGGGATTCTAGGAGGAAGATCCTTTTTCAATCTCTTGACTCTTCTTCTCATTCTTTGTCTTTCATCTATTTCTCATTTTGTTTATTCTTTTCATCATCTAAAACCACTTCTTAAAACTCATCCCATCTTCTTGAACGCCTTCAACATCTGTTGGACTTCCAACAAATCTCAAGTTGCAAATCATCCAACTGTCCCACCAATTGCCAGGTAAGACATCTAGTCCTGTGGGCCAACCTCAATAGCTTGACTCTGATCTCCAAACCTCTTTTTTTCAGTCCCTTGCTTCTGCTCCTGTCTTGGACTATCCCTACATCCTATATGCCTTGTGATTCTTCTCTACAAGTCTCCCTATGTAAACTGTTGGTCTTCCTTTCTTCCTTCTTCCTTTTCATATTTTTATCTTGGTGGTTCCTGTCCTGATTATATTCATATATTCTTCTGGTTCTAGTCATTTGAATATCCTTAATCTTCTTCTCACAGTCAAAAGCCAAAGGCCTCACCAAACTCAAGATGAATGAACAAGCAGCAGTGTCCAATTATTTTCACCAGGTAGCGCTCAAAGCCTCCATCCACACAATACCTCCCCTAAATGAAGAAAAATATTCAATCTGGAGAGATAAAATGCTCATGCTATTTCATCTCAAATATATCAGGGATGCAATAGCTAGGAACTTGGGTCAACCTTTGAGAAAACAAGATAGGGAAATTTGAGTCATTATCCTCTCAAAATTAGACAGCATCACGCACGCCAATATTTTCAACTCAACAAACATCTCATTGTCAAAGCTACTCTGGGCAGAAATCACTTGCAGATTTGCTTCATCAAAACATCTAATTGAGCAAGAGTTTTCAATCATTTTCTACACTCTCCATTTAATGAACATGCTGTTGAGGGGTTTGTCACCAAAATGCATAAGGAAATCACTCAAATGACTGATGTTGGAATCAAACTACCCAAAGATATCTTTTCCTACCTCATCTTGTTTAAATTCCCACCTCCACTAGAAAATCTGAAGCAAAAAATCATGCACGTCAAGAAATTTGTGACTGTTGACATGGTGTTCAATCACCTCATTCAATACAACAACAAACAAAAGGCCCAAATTAAGGTTGGAAAACCTACCCCAGACATATCTTTAGTGACTCCTAAGTCAAAATTTGACAGAGACAATAAGAAGATAAGGCTCCAATGCAAGGAAGGATATCACAACCCCAATGCCCCCCATCTCAAATCCTCATGCTTCCATGTACATCCAAGATTGCTCCAGAATGGTGGCTAGAGAAACAGAAAGAGTGGAAAAACAAATTTAAGAAAGCTCCAGCTATTAACTACCATTCTCTACTCACTCTCTGGATCAACGCAACCAACCATCCAAATCTTCTTCTAGACTCAGGCGCTAATGTCTACATATTTAATGATCTCAAATTCTTTGTCACCATTGAGCTACCAGATGATCCTGATGAAATCAAAACCGGGAAGCTAGATGCAACTCTCAAAATACAAGGAACAGGGACAGTGAGAATTGAATGGAAAGACTCCATTGTCTCTCTTGAAGATTTTGCATATGTACCCAAACTTTTTTTCAACCTCATAAGTCCTGGGCTCCTGGAAAAAAAGGGATGCAACCTCTATCAGAAGAAGGATCAATTTTCAGTCTCAAGACGGGGCCAGAAGGTATTAAAGGGTCTAATCCGCAACAATCTATTTGTCATTGAAAAACCTCAAACCACCGGCAAGAGTCAATCTGTCAATATGATGAGGCAAGACAAATCTCCTTCACTATCAGACATACATGAAATGTACGGCCATGCTTCCCTCTCTATCCTCAAACCTATCTTTAATAACCGTTTCTCCAAAGAAGAACTTAATAAATTTCAATGCAACAGTTGTGAAAGATGCAAGATTACAAGATCTCCCTTTTCTGCAGTTTCTACCCCTTCAAGAAAACCGTTAAAAAGAATACACCTTGACCTGATTGGACCAATCACCCCTCAATTGAAGGAGGGCCATTACTACATTCTAACTCTTGTGAACAACTTCTCCGACTACTTGGAATCCTTTCCTTTAACTTCCAAAGATGAAACCCCCAAAACTATTATCAACATTCTTGAAACTGAACACAAGAGATTGAAGTACTACCCAACCAAGATCTTGTCAGACAAAGGGACCAAATTCACTAACTCCACTCTAAGAGATTTTTCAAGGTCCAAGCACATCAAACTCATGATTTCACAACCCTAACATTCTCAAAATGATGACCAAGTAGAGAGAGTCAACAGGACCATAATAGAACCTTCAAGAGCCACCTTTTCTTCCTCCATACTAACCAAAAACTACAGGCATGTTGTAACAAGGAGTTGCTGTTTTGTGCTTAACCAAATTCCCAGGGAATGTAACCACCTGTTCCCTTGGTAGCTCATGTTTAAATAAAACTTGCCTGCTAACTATTTGAAACCTGTAGGGTCTCCTGTGGTCTATTGGTTGAGTTGGATTGAAAAAGGACAAAAATTTGATGAGAAGGGATTGGAAGTAATTCTAGTTGGGTTCAATCCTCCTTTTCACTCCTACCTGATACTCAGCTCATCTGGCTCCATCATTGAAACAAAACACATACAGTTTCTCAAGTCCCACTCCAAAGAATTCCCTCTTTTCAAGTCATTGGGTATTCACATCCTCTCTTGAACCAACATTCAATTGACCAAATCTTGTTGGATGAGAACATGCAACTCAGCAAGACCAAAAGAAGACCAAACAGCAAACCTAATCTCAAGACACAAACCACACGTGTCCTCTCCAATTAGGTTTAGAGGCGACCTTGTAACTACTACTTAAATCGTTGTACCTAGCTTGTCTCTTATTCTTCCTCATGTCTGTTTGTCTCTTCATCTCCTTACCTGCCCAATCAGGTAACTCATCTCTATCTCGCTTGTGCTCCTTGTTCTGCTCCCAACGTTTGCCCGCTCACAAATCTCACTTGCTGTCTTCACACAATAGGTCTGCTATCAGTTTTTCTTCCATTATTCCTCCTTTCTATTTGCTTTCTCAAAACTTTCTCTCCTTTCTGTTCTTGCAATCCAATCTCACGTCTGTTCGTCTCTTCATCTCCTTACCTGCCCAATCAGGTAACTCATCTCTCTCTTGCTTGTGCTCCTTGTTCTACTCCCAACATTTTCCCGCTCACAAATCCCACTCGCTGGCTTCACACAATAGGTAAATCATCTCTCTCTTGCTTTTGCTCCTTTTTCTGCTCCCAACATTTTCCTGCTCACAAATTCCACTCGCTGGCTTCACACAATAGGTAACTCATCTCTCTCTTGCTTGTGCTCCTTGTTCTGCTCCCAACATTTTCCCGCTCACAAATCCCACTTGCTGGCTTCACACAATAGGTTATGAGCCCAGTTTAAATCACCAGCTGTGGCGGCAATAGGACAGAGAATCAGTATCAAGATTCAAGAAGACTTGAACACCTAAACTGTGGCAACTTCCTCTGGCTCCAAGGATGCTCTGCCTCCTATCCCCATGACCACTCCATCACCTAACTCTGACTACAACTCCTCTGCTTCATCATCTTTGGAACTCACAGTCCAGAATTTACTCATCAGCCATTCAACCACCTTGACCATGGGGGAGAATCTGGAACTAAGAGGCCTCCATGGGGAAAAACTCATGGGAGCCAAGAATCTTGGCAGTTGGAGAAATAATGTACTCACTGGCCTGGGATACAAGGATCTGGACACTGTTGTCTTGGAGGAAGTCAACAATCCCTCTCCTGAGATCAAACTCAAGAAGAAGTATGCCACCACCTTCATCCAACTACACCTTGATCAACAGAAATTCACCCAATTTGTCAAAGACCCCACCTCATACAAGCCCAAAGCCTCGTGTGACGCCATCTGAAACCACTATGCCACCAAGTTGCTTGAAAACATTGTCAACCAAATGGACCAACTCTACAACATTCAATTCCCTGAAGGAAATCTCCAAGACTCAATCAATAAATTTGGAGCTACTTTCAAACTCCTCCTGGAAGTATCAGACGGTAGTCTTGACTCATCAACCATCAAAACCCTTTGGGCCATCATCATACTCAAACAATTGCCTCCTTCCTTCTTGGTGATGCGTTCTCTTCAATTTGCCCAGTACAAAGGCAAGAAAGCCAAAATACCCCTTGACACTTTCCTCAGCAACCTTGAACTTGAAATCCAAAGACAGGACGACTCCCATAAACAGCCCAAATCTTCTGCCTTCCATCTCACAAAGTCATCACAATCAGGACAGAATAAAGCCCCGCGAAAGAGACAGTTCTGCAAGAATGGAGTGCATAACCCCAACACAACTCACTCTCCATAACAATGCCACCAATTACACCCCAAACTTGCTATTGCATATCATCAAGCTGCTCTCCAACAATTCAAATCATCTCAAGGGAAGAAAAACCCAGGAAAATTCATGCTAAGTCTTCATCATTCCAATCCTGAGATTATACTCTTAGACAGCGGTGCATCTGGGCCCTATTTGAAGTACAAGGAATACTTTGTGGACTTCACTCCAACTTGCTCCACACTCTACGCAGCCAACAGGTCTCCACTTCAGATCCTTGGCCAAGGGAGAGCTTTCATTCCCCTCGCCTCATGCCAAATACGTCCCCAATATCACCAATTCTCTTATCTCAATGACTCCTTACCTGCAACAAGGCTACTCAATTGTCCCCTCCAACAATGGTTTTTTGTGTGTCAATAACAACAATTGCCTCATGAATGGAAAATTTGTGGACAACACTTTGGCTCTAGACACTTGCACTGATCAAGGCTTTGTGACCTTATCATCCCTGGATCTCCACCGTGCCATGGGTCACCCAAATTCTGTCTTTCTCAATCATCTTTTCCCTAATCACTCCTTTGACAACCTTGTCTGTCCCAACTGTGAGACCTCCAAAATGACCAAGTCGCCTTTCCTGGGAAGATTCCCTCCTCCCTCAGCTCCTCTCAACTGCATCCACATGGACCTCTGTGTCCCAATCTCTCCTACCTCCATTGGAGGGAACAGATATTTCTTGAAAATTGTTGACGGATACTCCCAATTTACTTTTATTTACCCACTCTGTTGTAAGTCTGACGCTTACAATCAATTCACTGTCTTCATGTACAAGGCTGAAAGAGCCTCAGGGTACAAAATTAAATCCGTAGTATCCGACAACGGTGGAGAATTTGTGAACAAATCATTCAAGAATCTCTTTCAACTCAATGGCATCAACCATCTCCTCACCGCTCCCTACACGCCTCAGCAAAATCCCTTTGCCAAAAGAGGTAACCGTACAACAATCAAGAAGGCCAGGACTCTCTTATCTACCAGCGGACTCCCACTTGAATGGTGGGGGGAAGCTGTGTGTATGGCGGTCTTCCTTGAGAATTGCACTCCTCACTCATCTCTGGACCTGAAAACTCCTTTCGAAAAATGGTCCAACAAACTGCCAAATCTGAGCCACATCTTTCCTTTTGGCTGCAAAGCAATTGTATTTGTTGAGAAGAAATGGAGAAACTCAAAGTTTGCTCTGTCAGGGGTCAAAGGTGTGCTCCTCGGTTTTGACCCTCATCATCATTCCTACAAACTCTGGATACCTTCACAAAATAAGATTCAGACGTCTCATCATGTCAAATTCTTCCCAAACATTTTTCCATTCCATTCAGATCCCCGTCTCAAGACCAATTCCAAGACTTCTTCTTCCTCTCTACTCTTCCCCATTCTCATGGATGACTCCACAAAAACTACCAACTTTGAACCTGTTTTGATTTGTGATGCTCATCCCCCACTTAACTCACCAGTCCAAAGTCCTTCTGGCTACCCGGAACTCAACAATTAACCGGACTCCTCAGCCCCTTCCACCGCCAGGGATAATTCCTCCACCAATGTCACAACACCTTCCCCTATCCCTCATTACGCCATGGTTCCATGGTAAAATAAATCCCCAAAAGAAGTTGGATTGGACATCTGTGTAGACAATATTCTTCCTACCAGACGCCAACCAAAAGCAAATCTGATAAGCACTGAACCCTCCTTCATTCCGGACCCCAAGAATATAACCCAAGCTTGCAATTCCTCAGACTGGGAAAAATGGAAGGCGGCTCTGGAAACTGAAAAGGACAATTGCAAACGCCATCAAGTCTGGAAGATCGTCCCCAAGCCTAAAAACTTCCAAGAGCTGGACACAACATGGGTCCTCAAATCCAAATATGGCGCCAATGGGGAGTTTGTCAAGAAGAAGGCTTGCCTTTGTGCTCGCGGGTTCCAACAGGTTGAAGGAATTGACTATAACAAAACCTTTTCTCCGAATGGACGCCTAAGCTCCCTTAGAATAATCCTTAGCCTTGTGGCCTCCTACGATCTTGAACTGCACCAGATGGACGTTAAGTGCGCCTTCCTGAATGGTGTACCTCAGGAGGACATCTTCATCAAAGTACCCGAAGGACTGGACATAAAAATTCCCCCCAGATACGGCCTCAAGCTCTTCAAGTTGCTATACGGCCTGAAACAAGGTCCCCGTTGCTGGTACTCAGCTCTCTGCTCTTTCTTCTCCTCCCTTGTCTTCAAATCAACCGCCATTGACCCTTGTGTCTTCATAAACTCCGACCCTGATAATTTGTGTATTGTATATGTGCACGTTGACAATCTTGTCATTGGTGGCTCCAAGGTGGGCATCTCCAATTTTAAGGAGAAGATCAAGCTTCATTTTGAGATGGAGGATCTCGGAGAATTTCATTGGGCTCTTGGAATGAGAGTCACTTGGGACCGCAATTCCAGAACCATTCAACTTCACCAGGATTGCTACATTGACAATATGCTCTCAGAATTTGGAATGAGTGAGTGCAAGACCGCTTCCACCCCATTACAACAAGGGGTGTCCAATATTCCTATCTCCTCCTCTCCTCCCAGCAAAGGATTCAACTACCAACATGCCGTTGGGCTCTTGAACTATCTTGTTCAATGCACTCGGCCCGATTTATCCTTCTGCTGGATTTACTTATCCCAGTTCCTCAACTCTCCCTCCCTGACTCACCAACAGCAATTCCGTCATGTCTTACGCTACCTCAAGCTCACCAAAAGCCTTGGCATAAATCTTGGTGGTCCCACTAGCACGGAATTCTCTCTATCAGCCTACTGCAACGCGGACCACGCCTCAAGCTCTGATTGGCAATCTTTCACCGGGAGTGTACTGCTGCTCCAAGGACCAGTCATGTGGCGCTGCTCAAAACAGACGGTGTGTGCCCTGTCAACCACCAAAGCCAAACATTGGTCCTGCTTGGAGTCTGGCCAGGACTTGCTACGGGCAACTCAACTTCTTTTGCTTCTTGCTCCTCTCTTCAAGCAAAACCCCGACCCTCCCAACCTCTTCTGCGACAATCAGTGGGCAATAGCCCTCCTTGAAAATCCACTATATCAACACTGAACCCAACACATCAACATACAATTACATTGGATCCGCCATCACCTAGCGGAAGGCTTTTTTGACCTCAAATATGTGCCAACCAGCGACAATGTGGCTGACAGGATGACGAAAGTCTTGTCCCCTCAGCTCACTCAAAAGTTCATTAGCAGCCTCCAACTGTTGACTCTCCAGATTGTTTAGCAAGCAGGGGGGGGTGTTTGATGAGAACGTGCAACTCAGCAAGACCAAAAGAAGACCAAACAGCAAACCTAATCTCAAGACACAAACCACACGTGTCCTCTCCAATTAGGTTTAGAGGCGACCTTGTAACTACTACTTAAATTGTTGCACCTAGCTCATCTCTTATTCTTCCTCACGTCTGTTTGTCTCTTCATCTCCTTACCTGCCCAATCAGTTAACTCATCTCTCTCTCGCTCGTGCTCCTTGTTCTGCTCCCAACATTTTCCCGCTCACAAATCCCACTTGCTGGCTTCACACAATAGGTCTGCTATCAGTTTTTCTTCCATTATTCCTCCTTTCTATTTGCTGTCTCAAAACGTTCTCTCCTTTCTGTGCTTGCAATCCAATCTCACATCTGTTTGTCTCTTCATCTCCTTACCTGCCCAATCAGGTAACTCATCTCTCTCTTGCTTGTGCTCCTTGTTCTACTCCCAACATTTGCCCGCTCACAAATCCCACTTGCTGGCTTCACACAATAGGTAACTCATCTCTCTCTTGCTCGTGCTCCTTGTTCTGCTCCCAACATTTTCCTGCTCACAAATCCCACTTGCTGGCTTCACACAATAAATCTGACTTCTTCACGCAAGACAAACAATACACGGTGAGGGAGATAAAAAGCAGAAATTAGGACTCAGACTCTACTCAAGAAGAACCCAAATCTCTTCCTTCATCTTCCTCTGAACTTCCCCGCTCTTCTTCTCCACCACCATCTGTTCCTGAACCAAATCAAAGGCCAAAACAGGAAACTAGAAAGCCCCAAAGGTACAGCTTTCTTCACTACTATGAACCACCATCCTACCAAGCTGCACGCAAATGTTCCAAGCGGCCTAAGTGGCAAAAAGCATCTGAGGAAAAACTGGAATAAATTGAATCCCAAGGAGTATGGGAAGAATACTATGGTTCACCTGACAACATTCTAAATACCACCTGGGTCTTTAAAGTTAAGGAGAATTGCCACAGCAAACCGGCAAAATACAAGAAATACAAGGCTTACTATGTGTCCAAGGCTTTGACCAGGTTCTTGGCGCTGACTATAATGAAACTTGGGCCCCCACTGGGAAATTTGGTTCTCTCCAAATAGCCCTATTGTATGGTTTAAAAAACAAAATGAGTTTTAATCAATTTGATGTGAAGGGAGCCTTCCTCCACGCCCCGCTCCATAAAACTGTCATCATAAGAACTCTGGAAGGATCAAATCAAAAATCTCCCTTCCTCAAACTCAACAAGTCATTATATGGACTCAAACAATCCCCTAAAAATTGTTACAAGACTTTAACCCACTGGATAAAATTGCAAGGCTATTATGAATCAACCAGGGATCCATGCTTGTAACTCAATTTTCTGTCCAAAGAATTCATCTACTTCCATGTGGATGACTGGATCCACATGGGGAATACTGACAGTTTCAAAAACCAATTCTTAAATTGCTTCAAGAACTCATTTTGCCGCTCTCTAAACACAATCCTCATAATGCTGATGGAAGTTGAAGGTGACAAAATTCTTCTAAGCCAGCCAAATCACATAGAATTTGGGCTTGAAGAACTTGCACTATCCTCCTGCAAGGACTTGAATTCTCCATTGACTCAAAATCTAAAACTTGAACCGGCTATGGATTTGGACCACCCTGAATTCTCACAACTGAACATCAACTACTGATATTCTGTTGGTCTTCTCAACCACATCTCCCAATTTACGCAACCCAAAATTGCCTTTGCCATCTCCAGCATGGCCAGGCTCAATGCCAAACCAGGCATGACCCACTGGAGGGAAGTCCGCAAGGTCTGAAAATACCTCAAAACTACAAGAGCCTCAAAACTTGTTATAAAATACAACCCGGAGAAGGAAGTTTTCTCTAGTTTCAGCAATGCTACTTGGGAAAATGATCCAGCGTTTTGTAAGTCTCAAACTGGATACATCATCTTTCACTAAGGCTGCCCCATTGTGTGGAATTCCTCAAGACAAAGAAATATTACCTACTCTTCCACGGAATCAGAGCTGAATGCACTTCTCAACAGTTAACTGGAACTCAAGTGGATCATGCACCTCATAAACAAGGTACATGGACTCACTGACATGAAACCCTCGCTGTATATCAACAACAAAGGTCTGGATGAAAAAATAAAGCGATTTGGATCCCATTCAAAATCCAGGCATATTGACATCAAGACTAAGGGACTACGTGAGGACTATAATAAATTCCTATTCAATCTCTCTCTGATTCAGACCAACACTATGGTTTCCAACTCTTTAACCAAGGCCTCAAGTTTTAAATCCTTAGAACTCCTGCGCAGTAGGGTGTTTACTCTCTCTATCAAAAATCATCCTTTGGAAGACAAGCTCACCAGTCACGTGGGGTGTTAAGATTGCTCGGCCTGACCGCAGGGCCGCGGTGCAGATACTCCAGATTTCCTTGTTTCCTCTTCTAGATCCTGATAGTGATTCTAGGAGGACAATCCTTTTTCAATCTCTTGACTCTTCTTCTCATTCTTTCTCTTTCATCTATTTCTCATTTCAATTATTATTTTAATCATCTAAAACCACTTCTTAAACCTCATCCCATCTTCTTGAATGCCTTCAACATCTGTCCAAATTCTGACAACTCTCAAGCTTCAAATCATCCAAATTTCCTATCAATTGCCTGGTAAGACTTCTGGTCCTTTGGGCCAACCTGAATAGCTCAACTCTGATCTCCAAAACTGCTTGTTTCAGTCCCTTGCTTCTGCTCCTGTCTCCGACTATCCCTACATCCTATCTGCCTGTTCATTATTCTCTATAAGTCTCCCTATGTAAACTGTTGGTCTTCCTTTCTTCCTTCTTCCTTTTCTGATTTCTATCTTGGTTGTGCCTGTCCTGATTCTTTTCATATAGTCTTCTGGTTCTAGTCATTGGAATATGCTTCATCTTCTTCTCAGGGATCTTTTGTTATAAATTTTACGTATATTTGTATGAATAGGTGATGATGAGTTTTGTATAAGAGAGTTGAGAATTTCTAAAGTGGGAACTCCTGCTTTGAACAAATTTTCAACCACCTCCTTTTTCTCCCCTTGGACGCTTCCATGGATGGGATGAGTGGTAGGATCAATTGAAGGTGGATGTTTGTGCTCTGGACATATAACCTTCACCACCCAAACACCCAATCTTTTTGAATAATTCCCTGATAACCTGAAAGGAAAATTTTTCTTTCTTGATTTTTTTAATTTGAAGGTATCTTTTCTGGGTTTATATTCCCCAGATTCATCACAGTGGTAAGTGTAGGTCTGATTCTTGCAATTTGATACTCTGGTAGATATGGCATATCCATGGGACTTTGCCCATGATTCAATAGCCTCAACCAGCTCCTCCTTTTGAATATATGATAGTTCAGGAGGAGGGGCCAGAGGAGTGGAATCAAGAGTTTGAGTAGATGAATAAGGAGAAAGAGGATTTGAGTCACTAGTTTGATTATATGAGATAATGCAGTCAATGGGCCTGGTGAAACATTTGAAACAGTTCTGAAAAGTGTGTGGATGTTTTCTTGATCCATTGTAAAAAGAGATGTTCTTGTTTGGAAGTATCTGGAGTTTAAGTTGTTTTGAAAAGTTGTTGGTGGTGTGGTGTAGTGTGGTTTGGTTTTATGTGGTGTGGTTCTGTGTGGGGTGGTGCAGTATGGTGTGGTATGGTATGGTGTGGTATGGTGTGGTGTGGTGTTGTATGGTATCAAAGTGGAATGGTGTGGTGGGGGGTGATTGGGGGGTGGAACAGTTCAAGAGGGTGATTTAGAAGATAATTGGGGCTCTCCAAGAAGGGTGGTGGTACCAGGAAAGAATTTTCAGTAATATTTAATATATGCATGTGAAGGGCTCAAAGAAGAGTGAATTTTTCAATTTTTTTGATTTTTTGATGGAATTTTTCAAGGTCAAAAATGATATCCAAAAATCCTGAAAAAAAAGCTCTTGAATATTTGGTTTAAAATTCCCAAAGCTTGAGACACCAAAAAAATTAAGTCAAAATGGAAAACATAAGGATCCAAAAGTCAACTGAGAAAATTGAATTTTTGTATTTTTTACTTTTTTGAAGGAATTTCTTAAGGTAAAATAATGATTAATGTCAAATTCATGGCTACAGTTGTGTGGGAGGCGTGTAGGGCTCCACACGGCCCGTGGGAGTTATTTAGGGCCCCACACAACCTGTGGTAGTTGTGTAGGGTCCCACACAACCTGTGGAAGTTGTTTAGGGCCCATACACTACTCCATATGATTTATGATTTATGATTTATTATTATTTATTATTTATTATTTATTATATATAATTTATTATTTATTATTTATTATTATTTATTATTTATTATTTTTTATTCATTATTTATTATTTAGTGGAGGCTACACAACTTGATTTTAGTTTTTTAGCGTGCCACACAACTCAAATGGGACGTGTAGCATGCCATACGGCCCATTTGAGTTGTGTAGCTTGCCATACGGCCCATTTGAGTTGTTTGAAATGCCACACAGCCCATTTGAGTTGTGTAGCATGCCACACGGCTCATTTGATTTGTTTAGGGTGCCACACAGCCCATTGAGCCGTGTACACAACTCTTTGAGTTGTGTACAGAGTTGTGTACACGACTCAATGAGCCGTGAATTTGACATTTCCCCAAAATAATATATCCAAAAAATCTGAAAAAAATATTTTAATCCTCTTTGAATTTTTTTTTAATTTTTTTATGGCTTGAATTACCCAAAAAAAAATGAAATAAAAAGGATTGAAATGTCCAAAGAGAAATTTGATTTTTTTTTTATTTTTTGTGTTTTTTGAAGGAATTTTTAAAG
Organism: Puccinia polysora; assembly: GCA_025617555.3. NCBI lineage: Eukaryota > Fungi > Basidiomycota > Pucciniomycetes > Pucciniales > Pucciniaceae > Puccinia > Puccinia polysora. Next base: position 18,078,937 of record CM062638.1, read on the forward strand.
GTGAAAGGATACATCCAAAAAATATATAAAAAAAATTAGAAGACTGTGAATTTTTTTCAAAATTTATGGAAGCTTAAATAAATAACAAAAAAAAAATAAAATAAAATAAAATAAAATAAAAAACCATAAAAATAGCCAAAATGATGATCCAAAAACCCATGAAAGAATTTGTTTTTATGGAATTTTTTCATTTTTTGATTTCATTTTTGAAGGGGTTCTAATGGCTCCAAAATTACCAGAGACTTTTGTTAGGGTTTTGAGAGCCCCTGCTACGGGACCGCGCAGCCAGAATTCAAAAAAAAAATGAATTCTTGAAAGTTGCATGAAATAATGTATGTTTGCATGAAATACCAGAGGGGTGTGACTTTGCGGGAATGTCAAAATGCGTGAAGTAAAGGGTTGGATGCATGAGAAAAAAAATGCCCTATAAATAAAATGTAATAAATACAATCTACAAATTGTTAATTTTTTGTTTTTGCAATTCACAACCAAAATGAGCTGAAAACTGCCATTCAAAACCCACAGAGGTTATGAATGGCTGCTTGAAACTCAAATGGGCCATGCATGGCCATTTGAAACCCATTTTGGGTGGTGAATGGGTTGCTGGGGGTTTCAAATTTATCATTTCTGTTTTCAAAAAAGGGGGGTATGGGCAGTGGATTTTATGAGAGGAGAGAAGTTGGTTGGTCAAGTGCAACTAGCTTTGATTGGAATCAAGAGGAGCTTTGTTGGGTGCCCATTTTTTACCCCCACAAGCCCAACCCAATCAAGATCTATGGGTGCCTATCCAAGTCCCACGGGGTGCATTCCAAGTCAAACTTGGACAAGCACCCAGAAGATTTTTCCAAACCATATGTATGGTCCTTAAAGGCCATATGGGCAGCAATCAAATTTATTCAATGATTTTCTCAAGTGAATGTGGAACCTAGACAAGGTTTTTTGGTGCCAGGCCATATTTTTCTGGCACATGGCCAAGCTTTGTTTGGGCCCAATAAAATTTGGTTGGGTTGACCATGTAAAACATGATTGGGAAATGTTAAAATTGAATCCCTACATGACCCATTTGTGACTCAAAATGGGTTTTGTGGCACCATTTGCAACCCATCTGGGTTTTGAATGTCTTTTTGCAACCCTTCTGAGGCTTAAAAGGCCATTCAAAACCCAGATGGGTTGCAAACCGCACCATGAAAACTGTTTTGAGTTTTGAATGGGTTGTGTAGTGTTAAAATACGTATGCGCTTACGCGTGTGCTACGTATAAGTTTAATCCAAATGGGATGCACATATGGGCCTCTCCGGCCCATTTGACACTCACACAGACCATACAGGCCTGTGTGGATGTCAATGATTTGGGGAAACTGGCCTCAAAACGCGTGAAACAGGCCTATTGGTACACGGGCCCAGTGAGGTATATGGGCAAATACAGCCAGATGGGCTTCTATGGGCATAATTTGGCCCAAGGTTTCTTTGGGACATACTTGGCCAGACAGGCTGACCCGCAAAAGTATGGTTTACTTATTTTTTGGGCTTGAGGCAGCCCATTGGGGCCGCCACCTGTGTTGCAGCCGGGTTGGGGCTGCGGCCTGTGTTGCAGCCCGCTTGGGGCCGCTGTTTTTGCCTTTGGCCCGTCTATGGGGCCCAATGGCCCACGTGGCGCCGTCATAGGGGGAGGGGGACTCAAAATGGAGCCCCCCACCCAGTCGCAGCTGTTGAGCCCGTTGCGGCCGCCGCGCTGGGTGGCCGATAATAAATAATAAATAATAAATAATAAATAATAAATAATAAATAATAAATAATAAATAATAAATAATAAATAATAAATAATAAATAATAAATAATAAATAATAAATAATAAATAATAAATAATAAATAATAAATAATAAATAATAAATAATAAATAATAAATAATAAATAATAAATAATAAATAATAAATAATAAATAATAAATAATAAATAATAAATAATAAATAATAAATAATAAATAATAAATAATAAATAATAAATAATAAATAATAAATAATAAATAATAAATAATAAATAATAAATAATAAATAATAAATAATAAATAATAAATAATAAATAATAAATAATAAATAATAAATAATAAATAATAAATAATAAATAATAAATAATAAATAATAAATAATAAATAATAAATAATAAATAATAAATAATAAATAATAAATAATAAATAATAAATAATAAATAATAAATAATAAATAATAAATAATAAATAATAAATAATAAATAATAAATAATAAATAATAAATAATAAATAATAAATAATAAATAATAAATAATAAATAATAAATAATAAATAATAAATAATAAATAATAAATAATAAATAATAAATAATAAATAATAAATAATAAATAATAAATAATAAATAATAAATAATAAATAATAAATAATAAATAATAAATAATAAATAATAAATAATAAATAATAAATAATAAATAATAAATAATAAATAATAAATAATAAATAATAAATAATAAATAATAAATAATAAATAATAAATAATAAATAATAAATAATAAATAATAAATAATAAATAATAAATAATAAATAATAAATAATAAATAATAAATAATAAATAATAAATAATAAATAATAAATAATAAATAATAAATAATAAATAATAAATAATAAATAATAAATAATAAATAATAAATAATAAATAATAAATAATAAATAATAAATAATAAATAATAAATAATAAATAATAAATAATAAATAATAAATAATAAATAATAAATAATAAATAATAAATAATAAATAATAAATAATAAATAATAAATAATAAATAATAAATAATAAATAATAAATAATAAATAATAAATAATAAATAATAAATAATAAATAATAAATAATAAATAATAAATAATAAATAATAAATAATAAATAATAAATAATAAATAATAAATAATAAATAATAAATAATAAATAATAAATAATAAATAATAAATAATAAATAATAAATAATAAATAATAAATAATAAATAATAAATAATAAATAATAAATAATAAATAATAAATAATAAATAATAAATAATAAATAATAAATAATAAATAATAAATAATAAATAATAAATAATAAATAATAAATAATAAATAATAAATAATAAATAATAAATAATAAATAATAAATAATAAATAATAAATAATAAATAATAAATAATAAATAATAATTCATAATTAATAAATAATAATTCATAATTAATAAATAATAAATAATAAATAATAAATAATAAATAATAAATAATAAATAATAAATAATAAATAATAAATAATAAATAATAAATAATAAATAATAAATGATAAATAATAAGTTATAATAAATAATAAGTTATAATAAATAATAATAAATAATAATAAATAATAATAAATAATAATAAATAATAAATAATCAATCATAAATTATATGGAGTAGTGTATGGTCCCCCATGCTTTCAGGGGCCCTACACAACTCCCACAGGCCGTGTGGGAGCTGTGAATATAAAATTTCCCAATAATTATTGACTGGCCCTCCTGATTTACCTGCAGATTTCTTGGTTAGATAAATTTTCACAATGGAGTTGAATCTGCTCTTGGTTTTTTTCATTGATTCCACAGAATCTTCTTTGTAATTAATAAATTTTGAAATTTCTTTAACAGGCAAGTTTTATAATACATCATTTATAAAATTATCAAATTACATTTTTCAACATTTAACTATTCAAAAGTACCAGCTTCTTACCTTTCAAAACCCTTGGTCAATCTTTTTTCTAACTTGTGCATGGTCTACAAGTTTTGATGAGTAGAATTGGGTTGTTTTATTCTGCACCTATTACTTTTCTAAAAATCTCTCTTAATGTTTTTGCAGGTAGATATAATTCATAAAATTCAAAGGCATTGTTTCTCTTGTAGAAGGGGGAACATAGATTCAATTAATTTTAAATTGTGGAAATTGATTTTCAGCCCCTTCAAGATCTAATTAAAATTCATGTTTGATGGAGTTATACCTGTTTAAAACATGGGATTTTTTGTTTAATTTCCTGTTAAAAAGATTGTTGACATGAATAGATTCCCCATAAGTTTTAAAATTGAGACAGAAATGTCCCCCAGAGCTTTGGGCATGGGTTCAAGACCCTAGCATGGGTAGTACAAGCTGTTGGTGCCACTATAGCACTTGTATTGGAATCATTCTTAGCAACAAGAGTGGCTTCACTGGTGCCTCTCTTCTCCCACTTGGAAACAGGTCCTTTTTTGGTTCTCTTACCAATCAGAACCTGAATGTTGGATATTGATCCAGTTGTGATTTCAATGTCAGTCTTGGTGCCATCAGTTCAGTTAAAATGGCCTCTAGTCCTTCCATTGCTTCAGCTTCTCCATTGGCTATTCCACCCTCCTCATCATTTTCATAGAACCCCTAGGATGGATTGATAATCTCTTCAAAATCTATTTTTCATAATTTTGGTTCTCCAATTGGTATCTGGACTGTGAGTTGAAAGATGTAAAGATGTTTCATACACTTCTTGAATTTTTGTTTGTAGCATGATTGTTGGAAGGACTATCATTTTTGTTTGAAAATTCTTTCAAGAGCCCATTAGGGTTTCAAAAAATGCTTGTCTTGAAAACTGGCAGTGGGAGTGGGAGTGATAGTGGGATTGAAGTAATATGAATTCTAAATAAACTCACTCTCCTCAGAACTGCAACAAACATTTGATGGAAACCCCCCATTCATCAAGTCAAGTTTATCTACAACCCCATAATACAGTATCATGTGTTCCTTTAGTAACCATCTAAATAAGCATACTACAATCTCTTAGTTAGAATTGTTGAGATTTGAGTTAGATGCCCCGGTGAGATGGTTGAAGAAGATGGTATGAAGTCTTTGTAACGTCAAGAGGAACGGATCTAGGGAGTCAAGAGAGGGGCACTCCGGTTCAAAGTAAGACAGAACAGATGATTGAATTCCACTTGATAAAGCATCAGTATAAATATACTAAATACATGATGGCTGACAAGTGGGAGAAAAGTGTAATGAATAGATTTAATGAGTATTAAATATCAGACCATTTAGAGTCCGCACAACTTGGAGGACCACTTCAGGCTGAATTGAGATAGTCAGAGCATCAAGGATTCAAGATAGAGAGCCCACTAGAATTATGACTAACTAGCAAAATATAAAGAGGCCACTGGACAAGAACACTCATGAGCAAGATGTTAAGTACCCACTTAGATTTAAGATAAAGATGTCACTAGATCTATAACTAACCAGTATAGAATAAAGAACACACTAGACTTAAGCACTCAAGAGGTGGTGATAGAATAAAGAGTATAAGGCTTGAAGAAAGATTGCACAGGAAGTATTAGGCAACACATATCACAAGACCAGAATTCTGACAAGAATGTTTTTCTAAACCTACTTTATTTTTTGAAGGTGTTCTGGAGTACACCTATTCTTTGTTGGGTGATTCTTTCACACTTTTTTTTGTATTCATTTGATCTTATTCACATCAATATGATGTTCTTATTCTTTAATTTGATATATTAAAAATATGGTACAAGTAGGAGAATGAAAGTTTGTATCTAGCAGGATATAACCCTTAACTCTAATCATCTTTCTCCTCCTTTTCTTACAAAATCATTTCTTCTTGTTCTACACCCTGACTTCCAGGCTACTCCTCTCCTGATTTCCCCTCCTACTAGTACCATCCAAACTCATTTTAGGTCTTCCATGGTTTTTTACCCACCTTGGAGTCCTCAATCCTCTCTGCTGAAACTGTAAGCTCAAACCATTGTGGATACCCACCCCCTACCCCCCTGGTACTAGTCTTCCTTCTTCTGTTAGTTACTACCACCCTGGATCTGTTTCAACTCTCTGTGTGACAGACACATGTGCATTGTATCAGAATTGGAACTGAGTGTTATTTTTTGTGTCTTTTGGGAAAGAGTTAAATTTTGTTTATGTTGGAGATATGCTTTGCTTAACCTCCAATAATACCAGAGTTATTTCTGTCAATAATATCAACATTACAGGGGGGCACATGCTAGCATGTGACTCCATTTCCCCCCTGGTGAAATCCATTTGATCTTCTGGAATTCAAACCACAACCCACTTCATCAACAAAAAGAACAATTTGATTCCAAGTCATTCCCACACCAATGAACAAAATTGGCTTGATTTTTTTTTTTTGATGAGATTGGACCAATTCCAAGAAGCAGGAATTTTTTTCACCTGCCACCAGGTGAGATTGATATCCATGATGATATGAATGATGGCCTGGGTGTTGAAAATCACTGTATGTTTTTTCTTTAGCAACTTGGCCATCTCCTTGAGGGTTGTGGTTGACCTTTCTTTTGATGAACATGAGCAGATTGTTAACCATATCATTTGTAAACTTTGATGCTCTTTGCTTGTTGAACTTGAAATGGAGGGTGTCTTCCTCAATTATTTTCTGAACTTGATGGCAAGTTACATCAATTGTTGAGATAGCTTCTTTTTGAGAAATCCCTTTGTCCAAGATGTTGGTTTTGATGAGATTGAAAACCTCAGGATTGATGATAGCATTCAATATTTGATCTTTATGCAGAATTCAGTCATTTCTTACTGTTTTTTTGTTTTGTTTTTTTTGGTCAATTCATTGGTGAGCTTTGAGAAATTTCTCAGCCTGATGATTTTTCCAATCAAGCTCTTCAACTTTTTGAGCTAAGCCCTTTGCTTTGGCTTTTCTTGCTTCAATCTCAGGTATGAAAGGATTGGGTTTTATTTTGGGTGGTGTTTCTTCAGCCATCTTTCTTCTATTTAAATACATGAAAAAAAGGAAAATTTAAGATTGATCAGTATTTATATGAATGTAATTAGAATAATGAAAAATTAAATCAAAGAAAAAGAAAGCTTATGATTTTTAAAAGAGGGAGGTAAGAGGAAGTGGATCATATGGGAGGAATGAGGCTGCTGGTTGGTCAAGCACAACCAGCTTTGATTGGTATCAAGAGGAACTTGGTTGGGTGCCAGGGTTGTACCCCTACAAGGCTGACTCAATCAAGCCCTCCAGGTGCCAATCCAAGCCATGCTGGGTGATAAGATGAATGTAAATTTGAACTTTATTGCCAGAAAAGACCAATGGGTCTGAGAAGAGACAACAATGTCAAAGTTTGAATGAAGCTTGAATGAGGGAGAGAAGGTTTGGAAGAGAGGGTCTTACCCAAGGCACCTTTAAATGGAATAAGGAGGACAAGAGGATGAAAGGAGGAATGAAGGAAAAGGGAGAGGAGAAAGGAATCTGTGATAGGTAGCAAGCTTGATGAGGACAAGCTGAGAGCAAGATCACAAATGGGCATCTCACATCTGATCAAAAGAGAGTGTAGGTCTTCAAGTTTGACAAGTCTCTTGAGGTGGATAAAGAATTGTTGAGAGTGAATTTGATGAATGTTGAGCAATATGTAAGTGTGGTTGAGGTTGAAGCAGAGGTTGAGGCAGGAAGGAAGAGATGAAATGAGTAGAAAGATAAGAGAAGGAAGAGGAAAGAGCAGAATGAGGAAGCTTGACAAGATGATGGATGACAGGGAAGAGCAAGGAGCAATGGTGATGGTGTGAGTTTGAGGAGAGCTGAGCTTGTCAAGCAGAGAGATTACAGAAGATTGGAGCAAGGGGAGAGGATGAGATGGAGCAGAGGGATCAAGATGAGGTTGGAGGATGAGATGATGAGGAAGCTTGGGGAAAGGAAGCTCATCCAAAGGGAATGGACCCAGTGATTGATTGCTTACAAAGGTGATTTTGGTCTGAAGCTTCAATTTGAGTGAGTCTGCACTGGGACAGTTGATTTGAGCCATCATGGGAATTGCTGGAAATCAGATGATGATGACCCTGGGCACACACCAAGTTGAACTTGGCCAGGCACCCAGATGCACTTTACACCTTTACATGGATCTGTGATATGCTGGGGTAAAAAAAAAAGCAAATGCACATCAATAATGCAGTTTCAAAAAAAAAAGTTGACATATATATAAAAAAAAAAACTTTTTATTCCAATATATATATATATTCAAAAAAAAATATACTTCAAAAAAAAAAAAAAAAGATTACATTCCAAAAAAAAAAAAAAAAAAAAAAAAAAAGTGAACATTCCAATGGACGGTTTGCATCCTTGAGGTCAGGAAGTTGAATGGGACATGCAGGACCGAGGCAAACGATGCTGGTATTTACCAAGGGTGTAGAACCCCATATTTTTAGTATATAGGAGATAAGGATGTATGTACATACATGCGAACCATGCCAGTGGGGTTCTGCTTTATCCCCAAGCGAGCCTAGAGGGTGGGTTGGACAGGGTGATTGGGCCCAACGGGGACGTTGTCGGGTGGGTTGACCCAAGCTCTCGAAGGCCATCTTTGGTTTCGTCAACAAACGGGTTAATCGATCCGACCTATGAACCAGATTTTAATCACACACATGTACATACATACGTTTCCTATCCACATTTAATCTTTTTTTTTTTTTTTTTTGTTCTTTCTTCTCTCAAAAGAGCGGATTAGCACCATAGTTCCCGGAGGATGCCAGGTTCAAAGAGAGGAGGAGAGGGGTAAAAAAACAGAGGCGAAGGGTATGATTGAATCAAGTGTCATCAACCTAAACATGAGAAAAAGAAAAAGAAAGACGAGGGATGAGACGATTCTATCCGATGGATGGATCAACATACATTCTTGGGAACAAAGAAGAGATAGGGATAGCCATAGAAGGGTTAAGAATGAAGTAAGTATCTAGTGCAAAAATCATTAATGGGGTAAGGATGATAAGAAGGAAACAGATGCACATAGATATATATATAGAGATAATGGTTAACCGATCAAAGTTTATACATATATCATGGGTTTCTTTTTATCTAATCTGGTAGAAACCTGACCTGAAGCCAGCCTGCGGAACTGAAGAAGGTAAATAACGCGAAGCAAACCACAAGATGTGGTGGTGGGGGAGGAACAACACTCCCCAAGTGCAACAGGCCTCAGTCGAGAGAGGATAAAAGCTTGAACCCGGTGGACGGACAAAAGTATGTTTAGGTTGCCGATTCGAGTTCAGTCACCCAAAGGGCTACGATCGATCAGATTCTCCTTACTCCATTTGATTACTTCTGGATGAGCCATCACCTTCTTGGGGTCAAACCTCAGCACTTGTAAACCCTCTAAGGAAGTCGCTCGTGATAGGGCCACATAGATTTGACCTTGGGTTAACGAATCGTCAGCATTCGAGCCGTGTTTTACATCATACCATTTACAATTCACACCCGAGTCAGTCCAAAGCACAAATGGATGGTTGAACATTGAAATTCAAGCAAAACAGTCCGCAAGACATAAAACAAAGGGAAAGCTTTCATCAGACCTCGAGGGAACTTTTTTGACCGAATTTTATCAGATCAGGGGTTTTTTTTTTTGTTGTTACTGTTGAGGCGATTTTGAGAGAGCATGGTCGTTGTGGATGGAATTAATGAACTTACCCTTTTCGAATACTCGTCCCAAGTCAACTTTGACGCGTTGGATTGTTTGCCCTTGACTCTTATGGATCGACATTGCCCAGGCCAAGATTAAAGGAATCTGCGTGCGAGAGGCATAAGTGAACGGATCGATAGCGTTAGCACGACCGCGGGCGTTCCTAATAAGATCTTCAAACCACAAAACAAAACAAAATCGATGAAACGCATCATCACCTGATCTCGACGGGATTGAACTTCACGGTCTAAGTTTTCGACCTTGAACGTGGCCTTTTCGACGATCGTCAACTCACGCTTACCGTTCATCAGGAACCATTCGACGACCGGTAGACGTTGAGAAGGTTTAAAATTGGCCGGCTGGTCGATAGGCTGCTCGACCTTGGCTTCTGGATTATTCTTAGCTGGACCCCTGAGAGGTGGAGAAGGGTTTCGTTTGGCAGCCTTCTCCTTCACATCAAAATCATCATCATCATCATCATCATCAGTGAAGATTCCTTTGAGATCGACTCCCTCGAATTCTTCCTGAGTCTTATTTTGGAGGTATTGACCTAATGAAGTCTCCGGATGGACAAAGTCCAACACCCTTCCGACCAATCCATTGACTAGCCAGGCAGGACCTTCATCTGAGTTTTGATTTTTTATCATCATCACTTGAGCATCCTTCTTGAGGACCAGAGTAGGAACTGCCAACAGATTGGCAAGGTCTCTGGCTCTTTGTTCAGGTGATGCCTTCCCTCCATCCACGGCGACATAAACTTCTTCTTCACCCTTCAACGCTTGCAGACGCGCCAGGTTCGATCGTTCGACTTCGCTTCGAGTGGGATAAAGTTCGGTTGGTTCGATCCCGTCGTGGAATTTCAACTCTCTGGAAAGTTTCCGAAAACGGTCTATGGAAGCTGGAGAAAGTTCGCCCATCCTCATTTCGTTCAACATACTAACAAAGGCTGTTGGACAAGTTCAGCCAAAGAGTTTTCGAGTGCAAAGTTCATCTTGAAGCCAAGCCACGGAAGCGATGTGAATGGCGGACTCACTTGAGTCTTTTTGTCGAAAGACCTGAGTTAAATTGATGGTCTGAGGGATGCATTCGGGCCAGCGTTGAGCGTTGAAGGCGAAAGACACCTTGCCTCTCGGACAAACGGGTGGGAGTTGGAAAAAATCACCCGCCACGACGACCTGGGGCACACTCGTCACGAAGTCACAAGAACAAACCAAGTACGCCACACATTACCATTCATGATCTACGTAGGAGGTATAAGATTAAGAGAATCTGATCGAATCTTTCCATGGTTTGATCGATCTATCATCGAGGAGGGGGGCTGATTGGTTTCTTGATGATCAATTTACCTGAATCCCACCGAAAGGTTTATTGTTCCGTTTAAGTTTCTGAGCGATGTATGCCAATTTATCGAATAAGTCGCCATCGATCATCGAGACTGGACAAACGACGCGACTCGGAGGATGAGTTGAGCGCGTTCGTTGATCTTCTGATTATGATAAACGAAACCCCACCAGGGACTGACTCTCATCAATGATCAAGACTTTGGTACGCATCCATTTACCAGCCGCCTTGCGATTCTTTCTGACCTTATCGAGTAATTTCTCGGCTGGTTCCTGACCTAAACCGATGCCGGCGAACGAATGGATGGTCGTCCCTCCGATCGCACAAGCTGCCATGCCGGTCGAGGCGGTGATAGCGACGGCATCAGGGTTCGAGGCGTGATTTCTCTTGACGGCTGCGATGATATGACGTAATAAGACCGATTTACCGGTCCCCGCTGAACCGGTGAAGAAGATCGAATTTCCCTTTAATACGCTATCGAGCACGTTCTGTTGTTCGGGTGATAGGCTAACCTACGATCGATGGTGGGGATCAGTTCAAGACCAAGATGGGCGGGGAGAGAGAGAAAGGGGGGTAGACCTTGGCGGCAATGCTCATGTTTGGATTGTTCAAATGGTTTTTGATCGGAACCGAATGGTTATGTTGACCAATACCAGGTAGTCGATTGAAGGCCGTACTCTTTCGAGGAGGATTCTGAGATGGTTTGGGGTTACGAGTGATCTCCCAGGGTAGGGTGACCTTGGAGGGTTTCAGGTTGGTTGAGGAGGACTTGAGGTTCTTGGAGGTAGGCTTGAATCGAAGATCAGATGATGGAGGGTTGGTGGGATGATGATGGAAGGAGGACGACCGTTTGAGTTTCTTGGCAGGGGGAGGCCGTGGTGGTGATGGAGGCCAATCTGATTCATCTGCCTGCCAGGAAGGTTGGGATGAGGAGGGTGGATGTGGTTGATTGGATAGGTTGAGTGATGAGGATGGAGTGAGGAGGCTTGGATGATGATGAGCTGGGTTAGTGGTGGTTGATGACCAATTCCTCTGGAGGGATGATAGTTTTCCCATGCTGATGTTAGTACTGGTGTTGGTGTTTTTGGATCTGAGGATGGAGGAAGATGATGGATGATGATCGATGGTCAGCTTAGATTCGATGAGGTCATTGGTCGTCTTGGTCGTGATCTTATTGAGAGGATGATGATCGTTGATGGATCTAATGGGGACAACCATCCTGCGGTATCGAAGTGATGAGTAGCGAATGATGAATACTCGAGATGGAGGATGAGAGAAGGGAGAAGGGAGAAGGAGAAACGAGAAACGAGAAACGAGAAACGAGAAGGAGAAGCGAGAAGCGAGAAGCGAGAAGCGAGAAGGAGAAGGAAGGGGTGGAGGGAGGTTTCCCAAGGAAGCCCAGCAAGAAAGTCAGTCCAGCCATGAGGGTCGAGAGCTCATCGGTTGAATCGAATTACCTAAGACGCGCGCACCAGGGCCAAATTGGGGTGGGGTCTCTGGCTGGCGGCTGGCCCAGTGACTTCATCTCACCCACCAATCCAGTCACATCTCCTGGCCCATCGAGAGTCCCTCGAGAGGAATTAACTTCTACTCACCAATTATCAATAAATATTCTTCAGTTCACCTCATCTTACATCAAGAAGAGAGTACGATTCATATTGTATTCACCATGGTGGAAATCAAATTTAACTTTTAATTCCCCAATCAAAACAACCCAAACTCACTTCGATGTTCATGTTGATTCAACTGGGACTCACTTCAAATTCCCCATCAAATTAAAAATCTCCAATAAAGGATTGAGTATTTCAATATCCCAGCTCAAATCCAGATGATCAATATTTTATACATTGGCCAGTTGCATTCTGATCAATATCAGCATTTATAAAACAACTGATATTTTACACTTCATTTCACATTTGATTTTTTTTTTTTTTTTTTTTTTGGAATGACCAAGTCTGTATTACAATTTTCACCATGGTTTTCCAGCCTTTCAATCGGTGTTTGACATCTGGTTCCATTACTGAAAAATAGGTTATCCTTCATCACACTTTTCTCCATGGAAACTGGCACTTGGTCTCCAAAGTTTCTTTGGGGTTTGTGGGTAACATCCCAATTTTGATTCTGCTCTGAAACTTTGATCAGAAAGTGTAGGAATAATTTAAAATATAAAATCATAAAATAAATGGGGTATCATGTTTTCAAATCGTATGTCATGTGTTGAGATCCCACACCTTTCACACCATCTGACGTTCACGCGTCTCTATCCTCCCACGCGCCTTCTCTCTTCTACTGCGCCTCGACTGCGGAAGACTTTTTCTTCCAAACTCATCTATTTCATCTCCTGCCTTGTTTCCTTTTTTTCTTCCATACATATTTTTATATACTCGTCTCTTTTTCTTTTCTCATTATCTTATTTTTATACTTGTCTCTTTTTCTTTTCTCATTATCTCTATTAATTCCTTGACTCTTCCCCATCTTCTCCACGGCTCTCCGTTCTCTCAATCATCTGTCTCCAGTATTGGATCCACATCTCACAATCAACTCTTAGTCTCCGTCACATCGCATATCTCAATCCTCACTTTTCTGCCTGGTAAGACTTCACTCCTCCAATTTCTGGTTCATGTTGGGCACCTAATTTTCAGACTCCATCAATTAGCCCCAACTTCTGCCTCAAGCCTTCCGGAAAATATTCAACTCAAATCCCGCCATTCATCTCCATCCAATCTGTTGGCTTCTGGCGTAGAATGCTTTCTATTCATTATTCTGCTTGTCTTCCTCATTCTCTTTTATTCCCTTGTTTCTCATGTTGCTTGTTTTCTCTTAGTCTGCTGGTTCTATGTCATAAGGAAATTTAGCCTATCTTATCACGGTTAAAAGCCAAACTCCAACGATTGAACCAACAAACTATGAACGAACCAGTAGGAGCCCCCAATTATTTCCATCAAGTGGCTCTCAAAGCCTCGGTTGACGCTATACCTCCTTTAAACAAAGAAAATTACTCAATATGGCGGGACAAAATGTTAATGCTATTCAATCTCAAAGACATCAAAGAAGCTATTATCCGGAATGCTGGCCAAATGTCTGTAAAACAAGACAGGGAAATCAGAGCAATAATTCTCTCTAAACTGGATAGTACAACCCATGTGAATGTCGTCAATTCCACCAACATAAACTTGTCAAAGTTACTCTGGGAGGAAATTACTCAAAGATTTGCATCATCCAAAACCGCAAATAGAGCTTGAGTGTTTAACACTTTCTCCACTCCGTCTTCAATGAACATGCTATTGAAGGTTTCATTATGGAAATGTGGAAATCCATCAAAAGAATGGCAGATGTTGGTATTGAATTACCAAAAGACATCCTTGCTTATCTCTTACTCTTCAAATTCCCACCCGTTCTCGAGAACCTTAAGCAGCAGATCATGCATGTGGAAAAATTCTTTACGGTTGATGTGGTTTTCAATCATCTCATCCAATACAACAACAAAAGAATGGCTCAAAATAAACCAAATAAAACTACGACCAATATATCTCTCATGTTGACAAAGTCTAGATCTAATAAAGACAAAAAAAAATATAAGATTAGATGCAAGGAAGGCTACAACAATCCCAATGCACCCCATCCCAAATCTTCTTGCTTCCATCTACATCCTCAAGTTGCACCGGAATGGTGGATAGAACAACAGAACAAATGGAAGAATAAAACAAAAAAGAACCCATCCATTAACTACCATGCACTCCTTACGCTCTGGATCAATTCGGATAATACACCTAACCTAATATTGGATTCCGGAGCTAACGTACACATATTTAACAATCTAAAATTCTTTTCATCTATTGATCTACAAGAAGACATTTAGACAAGATCAAAACTGGTAAATTAGAGGCTAAACTCAAAGTTTGAGGGACGGGCACCGTTCAATTAGAGTGGAAGGACTCAGTTTTTACGCTTGAAGGCTGCGTATATGTACCCAATATTGTCGTGAACCTGATCAGTCCTGGGCTCTTGGCTCAAAAAGGTTGTACGCTCACCCAAAGGAAATATAGCTTTACGGTTACTCAAGAAGATCTAATTGTTCTCAAGGGCCTGATTTGAGATAACTTGTTTGTCATCAAAAAACCACGTACTACAGGACAGGATCAAGTAGTGAATTTATTGAGCCAATCTTCTACCCCACCAACGCAGGAATCTCTCTCACTAATGGACATACACAAAATGTATGGTCATGCATCAATCTCATTACTAAAACCTCTCCTTAAAAATTTGTTTCCAAATGAGGAACTTGATCGATTCCAATGCGAAAGTTGCCTTCAAAGCAAAATCACAAGATCTCCATTCCCTAATACTTCCTCTCCTGCTACAAAATCTCTTGACCAAATCCACCTAGATTTGATTGGCCCTATCACTCCCCAATCCAAGGCGGGCCACCACTACATTTTGACGCTGGTGGAAAAATTCTCAGGCTATCTTGCAGATTTTCCTCTCAAATCCACAGACAAAACTCCTGAAATTATTATTGAAATACTCAAAACAGAATATAAGAGATTAGGGTATTACCCTTTGGAGATATTCTCGGACAAAGGCATTGAATTCACAAATTCAACTCTCAAAGAGTTTGCAAAGACAAAACAAATCAAATTGCAAACATCTGAACCTTACCATTCTCAACACAATGGACAAGCCGAAAAAGCAAATAGGACCATAATCAAATCAGCCCACGCTACGTTTTCCTCTTCAAGACTACCTAAGAATTATTGGCACGTCATAACAAGAAGCTGCTGCTTCATGCTCAATCAGATTCCCAGAGAAGGTAAACACCTTTCTCCCTGGGAACTCATGTTTGTTAAGAACCTCCCTGCTAATTACTTGAAACCTGTAGGTTCTCCGGTAATCTACCTTGCAAGTTGTACTCAGAAGGGAAGGAAATTTGACAAAAAGGGCCTAGAAGGTGTTTTGATTGGGTTCAATCCCATATTTCATTCATACCTCATCCTTAACTCCCTAGGCGCTATCGTCAAAACTAAACATATCAAATTCCTCAAGTCCCCTCTCAATGATTTTCCCTTCCTCAAATCCCCGGGTCTCAATATCTTTTCGCAACCTGACATGAACTCAAACGATTTGGATTTTTCCACAAAAGATAAACAATATCTACTTAGAGAAACCAATACAGATTTCTCTGACTCTAACTCAGACGTTGAAGATCTCGAGCCTCCTTCTTCTTCTTCTCCTCCTCCAGAACTTCCCTCTTACACTCCAGAACCCAGTACATCTGATCACTACTCTAGACCCAAGCAAGAAACCCAAAAACCCCAAAGATATGGATTCCATTATTACTACAAGCCGCCATCCTATAAAGCGGCACGCAAATGTCCTGAGTGGCCAAAGTGGAAGAAGGCTTCCAAGGACAAACTGAATTCTATAGAGTCTCAAGAAGTTTGGGAAGATTATCACGGTGATACAAACAACATTCTGAATACAACGTGGGTGTTCAAAGTCAAAGAGAATCGTCACAGCAAACCCATGAAATATAAGGCTAGGTTATGTGTCCAGGGCTTCAATCAGATACATGGTGTCGACTTTGAGGAGACCTGGGCGCCTACCGGCAAACTTGGCTCCTTACGGCTTGCATTACTCTATGGGTTGAAGAACAAGATGACCTTCACTCAGTTTGACGTAAAAGGGGCATTTCTCCATGCTCCATTGAATGAAATAGTAATAATTAAAACACCAGAAGGGTCACACAGATAAGTCCTCCCTCTCAACCCTAACCTAATTACACGCACAAATGACAGTACGACAAGGAAACAGAAGACCATCCAGAAACAGAAACCCTAGCCTCCTCTCCCCACCTCCTTTGTAACAAACTCCCTCCGACGTCCGTACGCCGTTCCGTCCATCCGGTTTGTCCTTCTCATGACGCGGTCCTCGCACCGCGTCCTACTCGGAGCACCCCACGCCTGTCCATACCTGCTCGTCCGCGCCCGTTGTGGATGTCCGGTAATATCCGGTGTGATCCGCGCGCTTGCGCGGGCGCTCATCCGTTCCTTCATAGCCCGCGGATTGCTCCACCCCTACGTATCCAAACCGGCGCGCCCGCAAACTTAGTCAAGCGCACTACCTTCCAAAACCAATCTCCGGGGCGGATCACCACCCGCGCTGCATTAGATGCTGAGCCCAACCCGTCCACTAGGTGCAGAGCCAAACAGCGGCTGCTGCTGAGCACTCCGCTTACCCTAATTCTGAGCCCGCTTGCCCCCAATGCTGAGCGCGCAGCCGCGATGCAGTTCCCAATCCGTGTCTATAAATTGACACCACATCCCCCCCCAACTTGAGTTCTGTCCCCAGAAGTTTCCCATTGCTTCACCATACCACCACCTCCGCTACTTCTGCTCCACCCCCACCACTCCCACTAGCACCTTCTCCTCCTCCTCCACGACCGCCAACACCGCCCGCGCCACCAGCAGACTCGGATGAGAGGCCCGCAACCCCTGATGCCCCTCCACCTCCGTCACCAATACTTGTTCCATCTTCCCCTCCAGCTGGACCAAGCCCTCCTGTTGGTTCCCCGGAGGCGCCTTCTTCACCGGCCGCTCCTCCAGCCAGCCCTCCCGAGATCCCGGAGATTCCGACCGTAATGGCGCTCCCGGCGGCCGGCTTTGAAGCCTTTGCAGAAAGGTCAACCACGATGCTCCAAAATTTTCTCGCGATCCCCGGCGCGCAATCCTTGGAATCCCGGCGCGAACTCCTGGCGTCCTTCCGGGCTTTACTGGCGACTTTGAGGGCGGAAATGGAGGAAATGATGAGGATGGCCTAAGCGCATCACCCTCCCTTTTCCCTTCTCCTTCCCTTTTTCTCCTTCTCTTCTTATTGCTTGTACCGCGCTTCCCTTCCTTTAAGAGAAATACACATATCTGCGCGAGGTTCCAACCTTCTGAGAAAAGTGCGCGACCGCGCTTTGAGAGAGTGAGTCTGAGATTGAGGTCCGCGTCCGCACGCTTGCCTCGTGAGTGACCGAAAGTGAGAATGAGCTTGAGATTGAGGTCCGCGTCCGCGCGCTTTACCTTGAGCAATTGTAAGTGACCAGTTGTTCCAAAAGAGGTACCTGGACCGCCCCAGACGGACTGCCACACAGTTCCCTGTACCCATCCTGCAACAAACACAACAACCAAAACACCAGCGCGCGCCACCGTAAGGGAAGAGAGAGAGAGAGAGTAAGAGAACGGACATTCTGGGGTGTCTAGTTGTCCCGGCTGTGAACCGGCTAGAGCACCCCCCTCACCAAATCAAGCTTATGTCCATACCAACCACCCATCCTCGAGATATCCTGAGAGAAAGAAAAAGAGAAAAAGAAACCAACAGAGAAGAAAAATAGACGAGATATCCTGAGAAAAAGAAAAAGAGAAAAAGAAACCAACAGAGAAGAAAATTAGACGAGATATCCTGAGAAAAAGAAAAAGATAAAAAGAAACCAACAGAGAAGAAAAATAGAAAAGAACACATAAAATATTTTTTATTTTTATTTTTATTTTTATTTTTATTTTTATTTTTTTGCGCAACGCCCGTAGACCGCCCGCAAATCGCTCTTCGTCCTGCTTCCCCCATCTGCGGGATTGCCCACGCGTCCTGGTTCCGCGGGGCTTGTCCTTGCGTTTACGGACCCGGCTTCGCGCCGCGCCCGTGTTTCCTGCAAAAACCCCAAGCCAGCAAAGACCCCACAATCCGGATAAGAAAGAAACATAGAGAAACAAACATTCTGGGGTGTCTAGCTGTTCCGGCTGTGAACCGGCTAGAGCACCCCCTCACCAATCAAAACTTATCCCCTACCCCCACCACCTCCCCCCCCAACTTGGCCACTGTCCCCAGCTGGTTGCAGCCGCCGCGTCCGGTTCCTCCTCATACTCCAACACTCTCCTCCGCTTTCCCTGCCTGTGATTGCAGATAGTTGTCTCAAACCTCCCGCCTGACAAATCCTCTACCGTCAACGCCTCCGTTCCCGTTCCCGGATTGAAAACCATTTGGGCTCGGAACCCAAACATGAACAGCCTCCCCAAAATCACGTCCCCACAATCAACCAAAAGAAAAGAAAGAGGCTTGCGGACCCTTGCGACCTTGACCTCCTCCTCCTCAACTACCCCATCCACACAACACTCCCCTCCGTTAAGCGCGCGGAGACCCATCGCGCATTTCCGCCAAAACAACCCCAAATCGTCCACCATCCGCGATGGCAGCAGGTTCACCATTGAACCGCTGTCCACCATAGCCCACACCTTCCTCCCTGCTATGACCATTGGAACGTAAGCGAGCCGAGTTGAAACCGATTTCAACTCATACTCCTCGCGCCCCTCCTCCTTCCGCGCCACATGAACCCGCTGCACCGTCTGAGGTACCTGGCCCTGACCGCAATCCCGCAACGCTTGCACCATCTTGTCTACCACCACCGGGGACACGGCCGCCAGTTCCCGCAAGGTCAGCGGAACCAGAGTCTTGTTACCCATCACCCTTTGCACAATGTCCGCCGCTTTCTTCTTTCCTACAGGGTTTGCTGCCGGCGCCTTGGTCCCAGGCGCGCGCGTGGCCGGTTTTGGAATGGCCGACGGGGGTCTCTCCTTCGCGTCCACCTCCATTTTATTGGAGACCGCTGCCTTTTCTTCCGTCGCCACTACCCTCACCTCAGCTTCCACCCAAGGTGGTTGCCATGATCCGGGACCGGTAACAATTCCCAGTGACGCTTGCGCCATTGTTCCCGCCTCCTGACCCCATGTGCGCACCTGCTGCATTACGGTCGGCTGGCTCGGCTCCATTGGAATCTGTTCGCCCGTTGGAAACATGTACCCCATCCCCGATGTTTGAACCAATCCCGCGCTGAGATCCTTTGTAAGCTCCTTGCACGCCGATCGCCAATGACCGTTCACCCCGCAGTACAAGCACCCCCTTGGCACAAAGGTACCGGGCAGCCAAAACCCTTCCGCCATGTGAGGCAGAGGCCCTCGCGGCTGCTGCTGACCCATACAACTCATGTAGATCTTCAGGTCCTTCATCAGTTCCGTCAATTTGCTTACCGGAGCCGCTGGCGCGGGTTGAGGAACCGGAACAGGCGTGGAAGTAGGTGGGACTGGGGCCAGAAATTGCGCCGGAGCCGGAACCTGGGGGGCAGATCTCTTTGGTCCCCCTGGGAAGGATTTAGCGGTGTCCTCAATAAGCTCCTCTAAGTTGAGCTCACTCTCCACAGCCCGGCAAATGACAGCCAACTCCGGAAGGAGCGCAATGCTCCCGTCCAGCGACCGCTTTACCAGGTTGTGATTGTAAAGATGCCGCTGCACCCTTGACCGGAGTTGAGCGCCTAAACCGCCCAGAAACGCGCGTTTCATGGCCCCCGTCTGTCCCGCCACCACCTTGTTCTTTGACAAGTACCAATAGATCCAATCAAATGTCAAGGTGTACTCCGCCAGTTCCACCCGCGTTTTGACCCCTCCGCACGCGCTTGCCTCCGAGGCCACGCGGTCAAAATCGCTTTCCCGGAACCGAGGTTCGCGCCTGCCCCACCGCGTTAGGATCTCCGCCTTCAGTTTTGGCCAATCTTGATCCTTGTAGCCTTCCATCTCCTCTAAATCACGGAGCTTCTCTTTGTCCATAATGAACAGGACAACAAGACGGGCCTTATTGGCGTCCGACGCACCTTCCGCATCCGTAATACCTTTGTATCTTGAGATGAATTGTTCCACATCCGTGGTGTTGAATTGGATGTGGGGGTAGTTGCGCGGCCTGATGCAAACCGGACGAGCGGGTTCATGGTCACTGGAGACCAATGTGGGAATGGCGTAGCTCGTCCTGGGTCAAGCGGAGGGAGAGGGAGGGGGAGGGATGGAAGACGACAGTGGGGTTGGAGTAGCAGACCCGGAGACGGAAGGAGAAGAAGAAGGAGAAGGAGCAACTGTAGGGAGGTATGAATAGGACATCGCGCCCAGTTACCTTTGAAAGACAAGGAACAGAAGGCAATTCCCGGCCAGACCCCCAGATGTGGAAGGAATAAAGGTTGTCCCCTTATAATTGTCCCAAGGTTCAGAAGTTAACGGTTCCCTGCGTTTGTAAGGAGATGAGGATGTCCAAAGTCGTGCTTAGATGAGAAAATAGAAACAAAGAGATAAGGGATAGAGAAGAGTAGAGAGAGAGAGAGTGTGTGTGAAATCGCCAATCCTTCAATCCTAAGAACTTTCTACCTGGATGTGTATCCGGTATGAGTTCCTTTAATCTCCTGGTGAGATGAGTGATTCAGCCTGATGATATGATTCTCTTTTCTCTGTCTCTATCTTCCTCTGCTATGACATGATATCTGCTATCTCCCAATCCCAATCATCTCCTCCTCCAACCCAGATTTGAGAGTGAGGAGAAGTCCTCCCTCTCAACCCTAACCTAAGTACACACGCAAATGACAGTATGACAAGGAAACAGAATACCATCCAGAAACAGAAACCCTAGCCTCCTCTCCCCACCTCCTTTGTACCAAACTCCCTCCAACGTCTGTACGCCGTTCCTTCCATCCGGTTTGTCCTTCTCATGACGCAGTCCTTGAACCGCGTCCTACTCAGAGCCCCCCGCGCCTGTCCATACCCGCTCGTCTGCGCCCGTCGTGGATGTCCGGTAATATCCGGCGTGATCCGCGTGCTTGCGCGCGCGCTCATCTGTTCCTTCATAGCCCGCGGATTGCTCCGCCCCTACGTATCCAAACCGGCGGGCCCACAAACTTAGTTGAGCGCACTACCTTCCGAATCCGATCTCCAGGGCGGATCGCCGCCCGCGCTGCATTAGATGCTGAGCCCGACCCGTCCACTAGGTGCAGAGCCAAACAGCGGCTGCTGCTGATCCCGCAGCCGCCGCTGCTGAGCACTCCGCTTACCCTAATGCTGAGCCCGCTCGCCCCCAATGCTGAGCGCGCAGCCGCGACGCAGTTGCCAATCCGTGTCTATAAATTGACACCACAACGGTCTTTGTCAGTCCCCAAAGAACTGGTACGAAACGCTCACAACCTGGATTAAATCTCAAGGTTTCCGTGAATCGACTAGCAATCCATGCCTCTACCTCAACTCCAAATCTCAGGAAATCCTGTATTTCCATGTAGATGACCTCATCCACGTTGGTAAAACCAATTCTTTTGCTAACAATTTTTTGAATCGATTCCTCAACTCATCCTGCCATCCTCCAAATACAATCCTTGGCATGCTCATGGAAGTAAAAGGGGATACTATTCTCTTAAGTCAACCCAATCACATAGATCGTGGTTTAGAGGAACTTGGACTTGTGAACTGTAAAGATACATACTCGCCGCTGACTCAGAACTTACATCTCGAAACAGCAACTGATGAAGATCATAACAAATTTTGCCAATTGAATATTAACTATTGATCCGCCGTTGGACTCCTTAATCATTTATCTCAGTATACCAGGGCAGATATTTTGTTCGCGGTGTCCAGCCTCGCAAGGTATAATACTAAGCCTGGAATGACCCACTGGAGAGAAGTTCAAAAGGTCTGGAAGTACCTTAAAACCACACGAAATCATAAGCTAATTATTAAATTCAACGCCTCTGAAGCAATCATTTCTGGCTACAGCAATGCTACGTGGGGTGACAACCCTGTCTTCCAAAAGTCCCAGACTGGATATGTCATCTTTCACTATGGCAGTCCAATAGTCTGGAACTTGTCTAGACAAAGGAATATCACATACTCTTCTACAGAATCTGAACTCAACGCCCTACTTGATTGCTATCTCAAACTTAAGTGGATCTCACATCTAGTTTGTGAAATTTATTGCAAGTCTACAATTAAACTGCAAATCTACATAGATAAAAAAGGTTTATAAGATAAAATAAAAAGATTTGGCTCCCACTCCAAGTCACGCCACATTGACATCAAAACTAAGGGGCTACAAGAAGACTTTAATCTTTCTCTATTTGATCTGACCTTAATCTCAACTGAAGAAATGATTGCCGATTCCTTGACTAAATCCTCCTCCATCAGTTGTATCAAGTTATTGCAGGATAAAGTATTCACCAAACTTCCCCCTGAATCCTTGGCAAGTTCTTATCTTCCCAGTCACGAGGGGTGTTGAGATCCCACACCTTTCACACCATCTGACGTTCACGCGTCTCTATCCTCCCACGCGCCTTCTCTCTTCTACTGCGCCTCGACTGCGGGAGACTTTTTCTTCCGAACTCATCTATTTCATCTCCCGCCTTGTTGCCTTTTTTTCTTCCATACATATTTTTATATACTCGTCTCTTTTTCTTTTCTCATTATCTTATTTTTATACTTGTCTCTTTTTCTTTTCTCATTATCTCTATTAATTCCTTGACTCTTCCCCATCTTCTCCACGGCTCTCCGTTCTCTCAATCATCCGTCTCCAGTATTGGATCCACTTCTCACGATCAACTCTTATTCTCCATCACATCGCGTATCTCAATCCTCAATTTTCTTCCTGGTAAGACTTCACTCCTGCGATTTCTGGTTCATGTTGGGCACCTAATTTTCAGACTCCATCAATTAGCCCCAACTTCTGCCTCAAGCCTTCCGGAAAATATTCAACTCAAATCCCGCCATTCATCTCCATCCAATCTGTCGGCTTCTGGCGTAGGATGCTTTCTATTCATTCTTCTGCTTGTCTTCCTCATTCTCTTTTATTCCCTTGTTTCTCATGTTGCTTGTTTTCTCTTAGTCTGCTGGTTCTATTTCATAAGGAAATTTAGCCTATCTTATCATCATGTGTCATGATGGGGAAAAGGCTAATGCAGTCAGTGGGATTTCCACCCACGTTGACCCAATGCATGGGGCTTTCTCTAACCATTGAGGTACAACTGCTTGGAGCCAGGTGTACATCACAACAATCTGGAATTGAATTTGAAAGCTATAGAATTTGAATAAATCTTTAGAGCATGTACCACTTTCTTGATAAGTTGGCTTGAGACATGGACTTATTGAGGATTTATCCCATCAAGCCACCATTGTCTGCTCAATAGGGCTTGACATACATTCTTCCCAATTGGTTTGATTTTTTTTCTTCTTCTTCTCTTTTTAAACTCAAAATGATCCCATGACTGTTTTTTTTTGCCATGGCCAGGGTAGTCCCAACCCTTATTGAGCAGGGATTCATGGAAGCAACAATGGTGGGTCCTGCTCCCTAACAGCTGGATAACTGTTGTGTGGGCCTGATTTATTGCAACAAGGGAGCAAAATCAAGTTTTGACAGTTATCCAACCTTGTATGCCTCAACAACGTTTCAAATTTGTCAAGGATTTTGTCAAGACAGTGGTAGATCCTCTTAGGCATTGACAAGAACATGCCAACAATGTTGTGATGTACACCTGGCAGTAAGCAGTCTAGCTCAACATTTATAGAAACCCACATGCAATGGGTCAATGTTGGTTCAAATCCCAACAACTGTGTTATGATTTTCCCCAATTCATTACAGGCAATGCAGTGCAGGTATTGCTGCAAGATTTTTCACAATATAAATCACATGGATTGGCTTTGAAGTAATAAGTGATATGTAGAACAAGCATGATATTCCAATTTTTGAATTTTGCACATTGAGTTTGATGAGTGCCCTTGGATTTGTATTAATGTGGTTTCATAATGGTATGACTTGGCACAAATTTACAAACAAAAGCCAGAATAAATTGGTTAACCTGCTCAGGCATCAGGGGAAATAGCTACTGATGCACTTTTGTTCATTTCCATTGAGAAAAATCAGGGTTGGGACTTGAAGAATGGTTATTTTTCTATTTGGGCGTTAATTTATGACAAATCATGCATTTCAGATTGGCTCCAATCACCAAGAATGGCATTGCTTCATACTTGATCTTCAATCAATGAAATGTAGCTTTAAGTCTTTCCAAAAATATAAATAGTTTCATCCTTGGTTGTTTGGCATCCTCTGTATCCTCTTCTCTTCACTTTCAACCAGTTACAACAGAATTTTACTATTGGAGATCTATTCTCATCTCATGTCCAAAATTCAAGTTGATTGTGAGTTGCTTTGTGGTATCAAAAATCACTTTTTTAAAACTCATTCACTTTGAATTGTTCAAAGTTAACTCAAGCTTTGGAAAGTTAATCTGTGTGTCAATCACAGAACATGCCATCCAGATCTAAAAGATTAATGCTTGATTGAAGTTACAGATAACTCAGTTACACATCAATATACAGAGTTTTTGCCAATGAGTTCATTGGAAACTAGTATTGATAAAGCTGATAGGCCAAGTGGTCTGTTCAAATTTTCAGGGGTTAAGAATGGCATGAATTAATCACAGAGAAATTTTGACAATTTTGTTGGTACAGGTTCTGGCCCAATTTCAGCCTCACAGGAAAAAAAAGAGTCAACTGGGTTGCGGTCTTCAAAAAAGAGCCTACCAAAGGCAGGAAATGTTTATCCAACAATTTGTATGTTCTCCTATTGATGAGAGAGATTTTTTTGGGCTTATTTAATAATCCAATCTTGATCTAGTCTCCACTCCAAGGTACCCAGTGGCTCCATCTGGAAGTCAAGTTAGGTATTAATAAATTTTTGCAGAAATACTTCCTTGTAAATTTATCACATTCCACTTTTTAGGACAAGTCACTACTTCTGAATGGGAAAGAAATAAGGCACAAATACAAACTGAAGCAGCAGCAAGGAGAGAAAAATTAATATTCCAACGCAGAAAGAACAAAGAGGTTATTGGCAAGTCTATCTCCTCAACAAAGCAAATGGAATCACATGGTGCAGATGCAAATAAGTTGGCAGCCTCAGAAGTAACCACTGTGGGCATTGCCTTGGAACAAAATTTGGATATGGAAGATGAATGTTGGTGTATCTAAATGTGCTTGAATCAAACAAAATTACTGATAATTGATCAAAATTCCTTTGAAAAGCAAAATTCCTTTGAAAAGAGAGACTAGTAAACCCACTTGAATCAAAAAGAGAGACTAGCAATTCTTGTGAGTGAAGCAAGACAATGTTCTTAGGATCCTTCAGGTTTAAAAAATGTTTTTTTATAGTGGCTTCATCTGAATTTTCCACATCTGAGGCATTGAAAAAAACCATACCCACAATAATTTCAACAGGTATGTTGAAATTATTTGTGACTTCTAACCTTTGGCAGGCATTTTGATCTGGATTATTAAAATTGTAAAATTAGGCATGGAAGAAAACCAACCACAATCTTCAGAAAGACTATCAGGGGCCAAAAAAAAAAAAACATGACACACTTGAAGCTGCTGGTTCAATTGGAGAATCAAGATTGGGGAGACAATCTGTGGATGTTATCATGACACAGATTCTAGGTGGGTGTATTGATTTCATAGGTGTGTTTGATCTCAAACATTGAGTTGAAATTATAGAACTGAAAATTTTATTCCACAGCTCAAAACAAATGCTTTCCATTGGGTGGTGACACAGATTGTAAGTTATTTCAGAAATGTAACACACTGAAGAAATTTAATTGGAAATTCTTTTTAGCATTAAATATAGGGTCAGGCCCTGAGAGTCAAATTTCTGGGGAAAAAAAGAATAAATCTGATCAGAGATCAACCAGCTCAATTGTGGAGAGATCATTAAGGCCCCCAGTTGCTGAATTGCATGATAGAAGCCCTAGTGAATCCATTTCTAACAATGTATGTGATATGCTAATCCCAACAGGTTTGCAAAATGTCCCTGGTGTCTGGGAGAGTTCTGGTTTGGATTGGAGAGATTCATCCAGGGGAAGTGAATTGGAAAAATCAATCAGGATTTGGGACAAGTAACCTAATGCTTTGTGATGGAGAAGGTTGGGAACCAATTGATGACAATACAGAAAATGTTGAAAGTATGTGATAAATTGATATGATTCCTAAAAACAGTAATAGTGATTTATTTTTAAATTCATAACTAAGTGATAAGCTTAAAATCAGACAAAATGAGAAAAAGTTCAGATGTGCATGATGGTGCCTCTAAATCACAGGAAGATACAAGGCATGTGGCTGGAGAACTGGGAAATATGGAAGGGTTTGAGAGTGGGGATCAATGTGAATTGGATGATAAAAATTCTAGCTTTTCATTAATAATGTTTCCAGAAAGCCCAGTGGTGATAAAAATTTTTTTTAGGATGTGAGAACAAGAATAGCCAGAGAAATTACACACTGGGAAAAAAAGCCCAGAAACCAGAGAATTGGAAGATGGAAGGTTAATTACCTTTTTAGTCAATGAATTACTGGCTGCTGAAAAAATAATTTAAAGCTGATGCTGGGGAGATATCAAAGAGAATCTCTATGAGGCTTCAACATTTTGATAGAGAAATCCAAATGGTACTTTGTAAAAAAAGGTATAAGTTTGATTTGAAATCTAGAAAGAGGAAAACAACCTAATTGGTAGGATGTTTCATTTTTTTAGGGAGAAGCAGCAATCAGCCTTCAAGGACTAAGAAAAATAATGTTGTCCACCATTGGAGGATATCAGGACCTCCTAGAATAAATCCTACTGCAAAATCTGGATCTCAATTGAGATCCAAGAGACTTGCAGAAGATGCATTTCCAACTTGACATAAGGATTTTTTCTCCGAGGGAAATGATGGTAAATATTCATAAAATGAGGTTCTTCAAAGAATAATCAATTAAAATCTTTGAAATATTTTGAATTAGATGATTTGATCAGGATTCCCAAGAAAGGCTGTTTTGAATATCTGGAAGGGAGTGGAGAAGGTATTTTTTTCCCCTTGTAATTTCATATGGAATAAACTAGAACCCAATGAATTTAATCCACAGCCCATGTTTAAGAAGAAAAATTATCATCTACTATTGCAAAGATGGAAAAAGGAAAGCAAAGGGCAATTAGCCCAGGTGAGGATTTTTAATTTTCAAGAATTTGTTCAAGATCTAAATATTAGGATCAAACACAGATATATCTGTGGAAGTAGCACAATTACACTCCATATTCAGTGTGGGTGCATTAGCACAGGGTTCAAGCCAGAGGAGAGTAATACAGGCTCCAGGCCCCTGAGGTAAGAACATAATCACAGGGAGAATTATTATCCAATTATTTAATTGATTGTGAATTGGTAAATAGATATGGCCTCACTTGAGGAAAACATTTCTAGGGCTCAAGAAGCCGCAGTCCATATAAAACTCCCAGGCAGCATTCAATCACCAATTCCAGGAAGAAAACACCAAAAAGTGCTGTTTAATACCAGTACAAGTGAACAATGCCCCACAGGTCCTCCTCAGAGTATATTCACCAGAAGAGCCCCTGAATGGAGAACCACACCTTTCCCCACCCCACATGCTTCTGGAGATGTGACTTTGCAAGATCCTCATCATACAAATGAGACCCATTCTTCAAACTTTGCAGCACAAGCACCAGGAAAAGGAATGCCTGCTGAACCAAATCCAAGTGAGATATTGGCTTCAAAAGAATCTTGAGCATTATCTCACTTGCTAATTATGATTTTGGCTTGAAGCACAATCAATGAACAACATTCAAATTCAGGATGAACATTTATCTGATGATCAGGGCAAGTTTTTTTTTAGTGTATGCCTGGTTGTTGGAAAAAACAATTGAATTCAATGTCACAGATTTTAGTGGACCCAGTAGAAGTTGAGGATTATGCTGCAGACTCTAGAGCATGTCAACATTGAGGAATTTGCAGGAAAGAAGCCTAAACAGCCAAATGTCAAACCCAAAAAGAGAGGATGAAGGAAATTAGAGGAGAGCTTCCAGATGGAAGTGAAATCATTAAGACAATTTTCCATCAAAATTCCAGGCTTCCCATGGATGTGGAAGGAACTGAACTCCAAAACCTCCCTGCACCATCACTAAAAGATGAGAGGGAGCTTGCAGTTCAACATTCAAACAGTCTCAGTCTCATTCAGCCTACCCCAAAAGCCCCTCAAACAATCAATAACACAAAATCATACAAAAGTTGGGTCCAAACCCAAATCTGGGAGCTTGGGCTAACATGTTTCACATTTGATTGGAAAAGCTCATGGAAGCATCCATTCAACCAGCTCATGGACCTGCTGTTTTTCAGGAAACTTGACATGGCCCTGCATTTGGGGGGAATATAATAGTTACCTGTGGTCCCCCAATAATGCTACTCATGTAGTTGTGTCAGTTATCCTTCAAAGGTATTTTCCACACCTGGAGTCTCAAGGGAAGCTGGTGCAAAGATCTGGTGAACAGGCTTTGGAGTATCAGAAAGCCAAGGGATGTGCCCTCAAGAAAAGGAAAAGAGTGAGTGAAATTTGCTGATAGCATTCTGAATTGATGAAGGGCCACTGAATTTATTCAAAATAAATCACAGCCTGCTGAAAGAAGGAAGAAGTGGTGTGATGAAAATGGTTATTTTGAGCTGGAAGCGCAGTTCAATGACCCAGCCATATTCTCTGACACCAAGGAAGTTTTAGTTGGCCAAGTGACACAGTGTTGAAATGCGCGCGCGTCTCTTTCCCCATTTCACAAATCATGTGAAATCCAGTCTCAGTCCTCCCCTATACTTATACCTCAACTCCTCCTAATCTTCTCCTTTTCCTCTCTTCTTCTCATCGGTCAATCTGGATCAATTATTAGGACACCTTTTCCTATTATCTTTTCTTACACTATTTCCCCTCGTCCTTCCTACTCACGTACTTCTCCATTCCCTCAACCTCCCTATTGTACCTTATCAATCTCAACCGTACCTATTCCAAGACTCAATCTTTCTGGAACTCACACTTATCATTACGCACATCTGGTGGTTATTTGGTATGAAGATCTGACCCTACTTTCTTCTCTCATCTCTCTCTTTTTTTTCCTTTTTCTTCCTTTTTCCGACATTTCTTCTTCTATTTTCTTATTAACTAATCATTGTTTCTTTCAACCAGAGGGTACAACCCCAATGTTACTATTTATCTTTTTCCTGAACTTCCAGAGCTTGTCAATCTTACTTTTAAAAAAATAATCCAACAGTCTGCCCTTCTCCTGTGAGGACATCACCCGGTATGATCTTATCTATTGTTTCTTCTTTTTTAATTTTGTTGTTCTTTTTTCCTCTTCTTATTTTTTTTTATCTATTCTTGGTTCTTGATCTGGAATTATAAAAAATAATTCAACACACAGCATCACCAAAAAAAATTGAATGGAGGTCAGATTCCTTTTCCAACCTGGTCAAAGTTATAGAATGGGAAATAAAAGTGGGTGCAAGAATAGGAAAAAGAAGAAAAAAAACACACTTCATTATCAGAGAAGATGGCACCAAATATGAATAGAATCCATGTATACCAGAGAATATAGCACTCCAAGTGTACAACCCTTCTTGGTTTTCCACATTGAAAGCTGCAACAATGGAGAGCCTTAAAATCACAAAAACCAAGATCATGCCAGAGTATGGTCAACCCTCAACTTCCACAAGGCCTTAGTCTATAATAAATTTCCCCCTCAACATAAATTTGGATTTTTAACAATGATCTCAATTCAAGAAAGCCTGTAATAACTCCCTCCATCAGTTGTGGTTAAAATGGTCAACCTGATATATCAGGAAGAATCATGAGATACATGCAAGTATTGAGAAAATTCATGATCAAAAAACTTACTTTGAAAGATGCTCCTTACACCTTTGCACATACGTAATTCATGTGTTTCCAAAATTAGTCAATCAATAAAGTTTAAAACTTGTGTTGAAAGGAAAAAGCTTTCAATTTGGATTTTGGCCTCTATTGTTTTTGGGGTAATGAGATGTAATACTTGAAAATTTTTATTTTGAAAAATTCTGTGCAGAAATTAAACATCTTGGGCCTAAAAATTTGGGTTCCAATGGGGCTCCTGGTGGCAACATTGATGCTGATTGAGACTCTCATTCCAATTTTCCAAAAAAGCTTGTGGGAAGGATACATACCGTTATAATACATACAGACGCACGTGTAATATTTATCCCCACTCCAGCTGCTTGTATTGAAGCAAGGATGATTGAGATGTTACTTCTTGTTTCAAATTGGCACAAGCAGCTTTCTTGCCAATTTGCATCCACTTTTCCATTCAGATGTAGAAATGGAATTCCTCTTTCTTCAAATACAACAGCAAGACTAGGACCATTGGAATTTACTGCTTTCCAGGAAGGATGGAATACTTAATCACAACTCACATTTCAAGCATACGTTTCCAAATGGAAGAATTTACTACTTTGAGTTTTTGTTGCATATAATCAGACATTAGTGAGACAATTTGGAGTATTTCAGATATCTTGGAGCTCAAGAGACAAAGCTTTGGATTGATTTCATGTATTATGAGTTCCTTTGTCACTTTTTTGTGATTTCTGTCAATAAAATTTGGTGATTTCCCCTGAAGAAGTGAGGCCAAGAGCAGAATTGTGAAGCAGGGGATGATCAAAAATCTCACATAGGCCTTGGATCATGTGGAGGAAGTTTGAATGTGTTATTTGGCCAGTATGAGGGGGTTTTTTGACAAAAAAAGTCAAAAAAAATTGATAATGCTTGTTGTAATATTCCTTGAGAGGGGTGAACAGGGGTGTCAGGAGTGTCTTGTGAGTTATTGGCAGCAAAAAAAGGAATTTCCCTTGATTCGGTCCTTCAAATCAGAAAATTTTGTAGAATCAACTGAATTGGCTTGAAATTGGAGTTTTGAAGATTTGGAAGCCGAATTTGTGGCCAGTCATTCAAAGAATTCTGATGATTCATGCACAGAAATATGAGAAATAATAGTAAATCATGAATAATGCTCTGTAAGGGAGTTCCAGTCAGACAGACATGTTTTGAAGCCTTGAGGCAATATTTTGCAATCTGTGTTTTGGATTCATTGGTCCTGATTTCACTTCAAAAGTACCAGGATCAATATGATGTTTCATAGATGAACTGGATATGAGTTAAAATGCTTAATGTGCTTCATCAAGTATAAGCCTGTGCCAAGTTTAAGAAAAAATCCTTGATATTGTGGACATTGGAATTTCTTTTTGAAGCAAAAATTCTCTTGCTGGGATGGAGCATGTTTTCAGAACTAAAATGGAGCTTGTGACTGCATGAAATGCTATATTTTGACAAGAGGGCCCATGATACAGGACATATTTGATTGTTTTTGGACAGGTATTATTGATGGTTTCTTTCTCCCAATTATGGAGGACCCATGAAGGACATATGAGAAATGTTGAATGAAGGAAATTTCCAGGATCCCCTTGCAGTGGCAAAGAAGAGGTCTGCCCAAGTGTTGTGGAAATGAGGGAAATGGCTTGGAGTGATTTGCCAATTCCCATGTCATCCACAAGGATAGAGCCAAGTGGAGTATCAGGAATTGAGAGTGGATCAGAAACCAATATTGTTTTTCCACTGAAAATATGCTCCCACAAAAAAGATCAATTAGAGGGAATTATCTTCCACAGTAATTTCAAGGATTCTGAAGAGGAATTTTCTCAATTGAGGAGGAAGGCCAGTTCCTGTTCTTGATGTGGCAGAAGCTTTGTCCAAAAAGTAGCCTGTAGGGGAGTTTGGGGTGGAATGTTACAACCACTGGGAATCAAGAGAAGCTTTGAATTGAGATGTGGATTGAATCTCAAACTGGTAGGATTTGCAAGGGGAAATGCTGAAAGGTGGCAGCCAGAATGTTGTTCAGGCTTTTAGTTGCAACTCCATGTTGGAATGATCCCAGCATCAAGCATATAATCAAGCAGCTTCTTTGCTTTCTCCATGGCACAGAATATCCACAGAGCCATTTCAAAGTCAATTAAATTGGATACTATGACATTGATTACTAGCTCCACACAAATGGAATTGCTCAGGGAGTGCTCTGATTTCCATCCACCAGCTGGTCCAGGAGTGGTTGTTGAAGGAAGGTAGGAAAATAGAGCCTTTGAAACATGTGGAGGAATTTGTACCACCAGATTATTGCCAATAGCAAGGAATATATTTAATTGATCATCTGAATTCTTTAGATAGCCCCAGAACAGTGTTGATTTCTGGAACAATTTACTGAGAAAAGCAGTATTGAGTGCTATTGGGGAGCAAGAGATAATTCCAAGGCAAACTGGAGAGGGAGGCATTCTTGCTATGGCTGAAAAATATTGTGTGGAGGCACGCAGAGCAACAAGGGTGGGCTGGGTTTTATATATTTTGGCAGAAGCCTTGTATGGGTGGATCATGTGATATTTTTTGGCTGCCTTTACAAAATACTTTGGGGCAAAATCCTCTGGGGCATTGGAGACAATTATCATGGT
Organism: Puccinia polysora; assembly: GCA_025617555.3. Taxonomy (NCBI): domain Eukaryota; kingdom Fungi; phylum Basidiomycota; class Pucciniomycetes; order Pucciniales; family Pucciniaceae; genus Puccinia; species Puccinia polysora. The sequence goes on from CM062638.1 coordinate 18,111,947, forward strand.
TACTAATCATGAAGAATGATTTTGATTGATGCTTTTCATCACAACCTTTTTTGGATACTCACAAAACATACTCTAATTAGCTGCATGTTTGCATCCATTCAGTGGTAGGGAATTAATCCTAATACTATCATGGACGCCCAACTCACATGATTGTTTTCCAGATTCCTATTGGAAATGCATACATGGAGAGATAAATGCTAATCATCCCCACATGCACACCTGCACCAAATTCTTTGTGTTTGGAGGAATACATCTTAACACTAGGATTCTTGTGCAACACCTCTACTGCAGGCAGTGCTGCTTATCTTGCCATTTCTATTCCATTGGAACACTGAGATTCTGGTGCAACAGCCACTGTCCTGTTCCAAAAATTTCCACCACCTTATGCAAGGCCAGAAGCATAGATCTGGTGCAAGTGAGGCTGTTGCTAATCTTAGTGAGTTTCCATGGCTCAAAGCCTGGCACTGAGGCAAGGGAGTTGGTTGAACCAGAATCTTATTGTTTGGATGTATGCATGCAAACACTAGGATTTTGTTGCAAGTGTCCATGGCTCAAAGCCTAGAACTGCAGCAAGGGAGTTGGTTGCACCAGAGTCTTAGTAATTGGATGTATGCATGCAAACATTAGGATTTTGGTGCAAGTGGCCACATTAGCATGAGGCGCAATGCAGCAAGGGAGATGGTTGCACACAAATATTATTTTTTGGATGTATGGATGTGAACACTAGGATTTTGGTGCAAGTAACCATGCTGGGATGAGTTGCACTGCAGCAAGGGAGGCAGTTGCACCGGAATCTCAGTGCTGGTACTTCTAGACCCTACCCAAGATTAAATGATTAATGCACATTCCTGAATAAAAAAAAAACAGATTCAGCAGTGGGATAGATTCCCAATATTTTCCTGAATGGGGGTGCTTCCAATTTCATGGGCTAGAATGAATTCTTCCATGTACATAAATGATCACTGTTGAAGTATTACTCTAAGGCTCTCAAAGCTTGCAGAAAAACCTGTGCAATTTGGCACAGAATTCAGTGTCATAATAATTTCTGCAACACCTGGTTGTAAGATTCTGCATCAATGTGCCAAGCTCTGTGGTGACTGTGCAGTATCCGGTCAGAAGTAGTCTGGGTGTTTCAACAATGGATAAAGCACTGAATTTCCCACTGTGTGAGTGCTTGTGGGTCTGGGCCCCATCAACTGTGTTACCCTTTCCCCAAACTTATATTGAAAGTCTGGCACCCCCATATCTCTGTTATGTGGCTTTCCCCTGCGGAGATTCAAAGTTGGCCTTTGGAGCTCTCATCAACATAAATCACGGAACGGCTGCCAGCTTACTGAGTGCCATGTTGTGATTTACATACACCTTGCACAAAGCAATTGTATTTCATAACAGTTAGATCACATTGCATGGGATGAGTGATTTGGGATTGAGTTGCATTCACTGTGTTACAGCTTGCCCAAGTCCTGACACATGATTATTTGGTACCGGCAAGGATTCTTGTGAAGGGCTTGATTCAAATATTCTCAGCCTTGATTTAAATACAGGGAAGGTGTAGCTTCTGGGGGGGGGGGACCAAAACCAACTCACCTTTGTTCTTTGACCAGGTTAACTGACTTTTCCACATGGGAAAAAGGATTTAATCAATTAATCTCAGTCTTGATTTAAACTTGGGTAGAGCTTAGATTTCAATTTGATTTGGTGATGAATTTTCTGGTGGCCTTCTGTCTGAAAGAATTCCAAGTTATAAGAATAGTTTTTGTCAAGAATATGAGCTTGTTATGACAGGGAGCTCTGATGATTTGTATAATGATTTGTATTTGCTGGAGGCAATTGATGATAATAATTTGTTTGTGAGACAAGGTTTGCTTGTGGGTGAAGATGATGAAAAAAGTTATGAAAAAATTCTCAATGATGATGATATTGCTAGATAAAAGATTAGATTGTCTTAAATAGAAAACAACATGACAGATCAAGAGGTTGTGCTTGGATGTCAAGAAATAAAGTAAAAATGATCCAAGCAAGTTATGGTGGAGTTGTTGCATTTTTTTGACCAGTCTGGCTGAATTGTTATGACCAAGTCAGCCAGGTTACATATGCTACTGTGACCTGCCATCTTTTTTTGGATCACAACTGGCAGTATTTCTGCGTTTCACTGGGATGGTTTGTCCCTAATCAGCTACTAAATTTCTTGTTTTACTGGAGTGAGTATGCCTGGTCAGTTCTACAGTACGCATCACTGGTCAAGCCAGAGGGAAAGTTTTTTTGCTTCAGTGAATTACCCAAAAATAGGGGTTAGTGTTCTCAAACTTCTGCTTAGGTTTGGTCTCTGTCTTGATGGCAAGGAGAATCAAAGCGCTGGAGCATCCGTTTTGACACTGTCACAAGTCAATCAAATTGGTGGGGCAGCGCGAGAGTTTGCAGGTTTTCTCCATGCCCTTTTTCCATTTTTTCTTTTCTGGGGAAAGCGGATAGCTCCATCAAGCTTTCCTCTCTTCTTTCACCAGACAATCAAATCTGTGGGGTGGGGCAAGAGCTTGAATGCTTTTGCCATGCACTTTTTCCATTTGTTCTTTTCTGGGGCACAGCAGACAGCTCCATCAAGCTGTCCTGTCTGCTGTCACCAGCCAATCACCATGAAAAAAATGGTGGCGCCTGCCAGCAGGTGTAGCACCTGGGTTTGTGATTGAAACCTGTTTTGACTTTGTTGAGGTTTTGGAGTCAAACATCAAATTGATTTCTGGATGAACTCAGAAGATTCATGCAGAATATTCATGCAATGCATAGATTGAATTGAAATTCATTACATAAAAGGAAGTATTGAGAATTCTTCATTTAAATGTAAGACAATACTTTGATTGAACAACTTTTCAGCAGTTATGATTGGAATTGTACATCATGGGCCATGATTTCCAATGGTACAAAGTTCCAAAATGAGAAGAATCAAATTTTTAGATAATGATAATTTCAAATAAATGATGCAAACACAGATTTCCAATTTGCGGTTAAGATTGATGCTTCAGTTTTGTGATATTAAATCTGATTTCTATTTTTGAATTCTGTACCTTATATAAATGCTTTAGATAGATATGTGACACAATAACAATCTCACTGATTTCATCTTTTACCAATATCTATTACAATAAAAAATTAGTCCATGTGTCTTTTTACATTTCCTCCTGTTTTTTAAGGAATAACCAGTCAGAAAAATCAATAATGACATTCCTTCAGAAATTAGTATTTTTGATATCAACTTACCAAAGAGTTAATTGCCACAACACAATAAACATCCTTGGAAGTTTGTGCTTTTTTTGCTTCATAAGCCATGCTTGCCACAAAAACTAATATTTTGTCTTGATGTATCACAGATACTGATCCACCTTCTTGATAAACCATTTGAGCATTGAGATAATTGAGTCCAAGGTAGGGATTTCTTGAAGTATCAATTTGTTCCAAAGGAGAAAAGGTTTCAACAATGAGGAAATATTGTGCAAAGTTTTTTTCATGAAAGATGGACAATACCTTCCCCATCTCACAAGGACCTTGATTTGATGTTGATGAAAAGGAAATCTGAGAATTACTTTTATTGTAGAAATGGGGTGTTATGTGATGACCATGGAAGAGCATTGATTTGCAAGGAAACCACTCCAGCTGGTCCCATGGCAAGACATTGTATGTTGAGTTATTTTCAATGAATTTTTTGAATTTTTCTTCTTCCAAAACATTCATGTCTTTTTTATCCCTTGAAACATCACCTGTCTTGGAAGGATAGAAAAAACTTTTCAGATCTGGGAGTTGGTCAGAATTAATTGCCAAAACATTCCAGCTGGATCCAATTTGGTCAACCAAGCCTTGAAGTTTGGCCCTTTCAATGAATCCATTCAAGAGGGCCTTATCAAGGAAACCTTAAAATGAAAAAAAAATCAATTCAAAGTGTGCCACCAAGAATCTACTTTTCAGAAATCTGTGTAACTTACGTGTATTTTTATTTTTTTTAACTAATGTCGAGATGTGATTCAGCCTTTCTACTGAACAAAATGAAAATTTAGAGGGAGGACCATAGAGCTTGATCATCTTGGTCATATGCTGAGAAAAATGGATTTTTGGCTTGGGTTTGATTTCAGATCCCCAATGCAGAAATAATTCCTCCCGGTAAGCCAGAATTAATTCATCCAATTGGCACAACTGGTAATCTGTAAGTTGATGAGACATTACCAAGTTGATGATACCAATAAGTTTGGAAGTAGTGGAGGTAAGCTTTTTCTCCCGCAAGCTGCTGGCTGAGTTCCAATTTTGTTCTGGAATGAAAACAAGCACTACATGAATGGTTTACAAAACCAACCATTCAGCAGCCTTAGGAGTACCAGAAGCAGGCAAACCAATTTTTCTGGGAAACCTAGTAATCCAAGATGGAAATTTGATTGAATTGGTACCCTCTTGAAGACATCTGAGCTCTTGAGTTGTAAGGCACAATTCATTTTATGCAATACGTTTCTCTTCTATCAATGAGCCTGCTTAATGTGGACTGCTTTTATCTTCAAAAGAGTGGTAGGAGCTTTCCTGAAGGGAGCTTTGCTTGCTCTTCCCAGATTCATTTTGGCTTCTTGATTTGCTTCCAATAGATCTAATGGGATTTTTTCCTGGTGAGGTATCTTTTTGCTTTTCTTTGTCCTTTGATTGAGGCCCAGATTTGCATGAGCTGCTTGTGGATTCATTCTCAAGAAGCCTTGGAGAACGTCTTAAAGTTGGTTGAAGATGTTCAGATGCAGAATTTTCCCAAATTCTTGAGGAGCTGGGAGGATGGAGCCCTGGGATTTTCTGGACTACAAAAATGGGTACAGAAGTTCTATGCTGAATATTTGATGAGCCTTTTTGCTGCTGATTTGCCCAATTTTGAAACTTTTCAATTGGATTGGGAGAAATATCTTCAAGGTTTTTTTAGGAGCTATCTAGGAATGTTTGAACTCTCCTCCTGGTGACTATTTTGGTGTTTTTGGGTGATAAATAGTGCTTTTGTTTAGATCCAGATTTGAGGCTGCTGACCTGACTAATTTTTACACTTCTTGGGTAAGTGTTTTTCCTCCTTTCCAGATTTTGAAGACTTTGGCCAGCCTTGATTATTCCAAGGTAGGTGATGCTGTAATCCCTTAGCATTCCCAAGATGAAGGTATGAATTGGATCAATTATTGTCATGTTTGTTGGTGCCCAGTATGGCAGAGTTTGGAAAATTGTGTAGCGGGCACCATGTAGCTTGAGAATGTTGGTTTTCTCATTTAATGATTGAGCATTATTCCTATTCTCTGCCCATTTGATGTGATCTTGATTATTTTTTAATGGCAAAGTTGCCTTTTTGGTGTTCCAGATATCATTTAGCTTGAAATTACAGTGGGCACAGAAGATTGTTTCTGAGTGGGATGCAAATCCACCCATTTTAAATAAGGCAGGTGTATCACCAATCAGTGGTAATATGACAGCACGTATTACTCTTCCATCTAGATATTTGTTAGTTTTTGTGAAGAATACTCCTTTCCAAAGATCCAGTATCTCAGAGAAAAGAGGATTGAGTAGATTATTCAGTTGAAATGAGGTGCACTCCTTGGGTGTTGGTGTGAAGCCATACACAAAAATATTGTGTGACTTGTAACGTACACTAGGTGGAAGATTAAAACATATTAAGAATATTACACCAAGAGAGATGCTTTTCCAACTGGTCTTGACTCCATGGGGATTCATCCAATCAATGTAAATTCCAAAGACAAGGTTCCCTGGTTCTGCTGTGTAAATATGATTGGTTTGATCCTTGAATTCTTTCCACATGGTTCCATCCCAAATATCAAAAAGTTTATTAGGATTACTGGCTTGATGCTCTTGAGGTGCACTAAGTAATTCTTCAAACCAAGGGAGCAGCAATTGCCTGGCAATCCACTTCTTGAGCAATTGGTACCCAAACTGCTTCAGAGGATAAAATTTAGATCTGTTCTTGTCTTGTTTCCAAAGTTTTGATCCAATTGTAACAGGCTTCCCATCTATTGAATTAACTATATTATGGCACTTTGGATAATGCCTGTGTTGTTCACTTTCTTCATCAGTTTGGGCTTCTGAAGAAGAAAGTACTTCATTCAAAGGATAAAGTTGGTAAAAACTTTCACAACAGACATTTTCAACTAGATCATTTGTAATTGAAAATCTTTTTTTCAATGTTGAAAGACTTTTGGGTATTTCTGCTGAATAGTTGGGCTGGCCACTGAGAATTGAGTTCATGTGGATTTTCTCATGTTCCATCTTGATGTATTTCTGACAAGCATGGTCACCAATGTTTTGCTCAATACTTTGATGAAGGATTTGGAGTGATGAGATCAGGTCGCTTGGAGTGTGATAGAGAAATTGAAGAGGTTTCATCTCAGATGTATTGTAAATTTCCATATTTGCTGGTGGGGAGTATTGTTGTATTTCACCATAGCAAGGATCTATGTCATGGTTTGGCTGTGCATTGGAATCTTCATTTGATGGCTTGAATGTGAAAAATGATAGGATAAATAAGAAACTGTTTGCCAATTGAAGTATACATCAAGGAATGTACTCTTGTGAAAGATTTTCACTTACAGCCCTGATGTTTGCTTCTATTGGTTCCCTGGTGGGGTTTCTTCTGGTAGAGGATTGGAAAATGTTTGGTGTCTTTGGGGTTTATTTTTTTCAACAATAAAAATTCATCAATGACCTTGATAATATTGATAAAATGCAGGAAAAATTCAGTCACATACATTTGTAGAATCATTTGATTGCATGATATGGGGTTGATGTGCTTTTTTGGACCTTCCAACACAATTTTATATTTTCCTTCCATGTTCAAAAGTCCTTTGAGAACATTGAGGACATTTGAATATCCAAATTTTTCCAACTCTGGTAGTTTTCTCCATAGTTTTAATTGATTTGAATGTTGTGGTGATCAGATTTGCGGAGGTTGTCTGAGATTTATTATATCAAAGGGAAATAGAAATGAATCTGAATGGAACTTTTGATTTGATCTTATACCTCCTGGTGAGCTTAAGTATTCCAACAAAAAAAAATGATTCTATTTTGAATATTCATATTCAATTCAATGGGAAAGGCATTGAACAGTTGATTGTGTATTTTTAAAAAGGTTTCAAACCAATAAATCATATCAACTGCTCATGGTTAGCCCACCTAAAATACTTAGCCTATTCCATGGTGTTTGAATTCAAATTTAAGGTCATTTGCCTTGATGGAACACCACATATTCTAACTTCATAGTAATTCTCTTATTACAAAACCATGATTTCAAATCACGTTCTTGTGTTAAAAAATGTTAATGATGCACCATTTGAAGTAAAATCCCAATGCCAAGAGGTAGTGGGCTTTTCTTAAATTACACAATTCACATCTGGGAATGTGTATTTTATATATATTTCTTTCATAAAAAGATATTTGGGAATGGTTAACAAGTGGGTGATCTCAACTTGACTGCTGCACAGTGGAAAGAAATTTATTCAGGATATTATGATTGACAAAAGATATCATGTAGCTTTCCAAAAGGTAGTGCATCAAACAAAATTTACTCAGAATTTTTCAATGAGATTGTGTATGCTGTGCACATGTGGATGTTGGTTTTCTTCACTCTTACTTCAATATCTGTTTGGATGTAACAACTTCTTAGAGATTTATTTATTTGAAAATTTCAAGAGATTAAGAGTGTAACCTACATTCTTAACCTCTTCAAGTCAGGGTGACCCCACATCATTGGATTTTGTACATTCAGTAAATCTAGCTTTAAATATAATTACAAGTTTCTGGTTGACAAAACAAGAATGGGATGAAAATAAAAATACATGTAGTACTCAAGAAAAATTTCACCAAAGCCAATGTTGCATCCAAACATTCTCCTCCATATTTTTTAAAATACTGATATAGAAATTTCACTATTTGGAATATATTTACAATGTTTGTGTTGTTTCCATTAAGCTAGAGGGCTTGTAAACTTGGGTTCTGAGATATGAAACTGCCTCTGTGAGATCAATGTCTGGAAGTAAACCCAAGGCTCTTTTTTCAACTGGAGTTATATCCTTCAGAGCTTCCTCACTTAACCAGTTTTGAGGTATTGAAGTAGGAAGTGTTGGTGGGTCATCACCCCTTGGTGAATTATTTGGTGTAGAAAGTTGACTAATTTTAAATTGGCTATCCCTCTTGATGCGCGGGTTTTTGGCCAGTTGAATGTATGCTTCATCCAGGTAGTGATATATTTGGGATAAATGTTGAGCCCTCCAAACATGTGAATGATTGAATAATTCCTCATCTTCACCCTCAACATCAGATATGAATCCACTGTCCAAGAAAAGAGCAGAAGTTTCTGGGAACATGTCCATCATTTCCAGCTCAACTGCTGTGGTCTTTCAAATTTCCTTCTTGTTATTCTGTATTTCAAAACATGATAAGCAGTTAGTCATTGATCATGAAGAGAAAATTTCAAAAGATTGATTTTACACACTTTCTTCTTGTTGAGACTTTGAGATGCAGAAAAATTAGATTTTCTGCTGCTGGAGCCTCCTTCTGCCTTGTGCTCCTTCTTCCAAATAGCCTTCTTTGAGACAAGCCAAAAATTGATTATGGCGACCCAGTTGGCTGGGGTGTTGTCATTCTCATTTATTGAATAGGAAGCAGTCCCCCCGCGTTTGTGGCACATCTCCCAGGCTCTGATGATTATTGCAGTCACAGAGGAATTCCAGCAGGATTTTGCATTCTGTTCCCAGTGATAGGTGCATCTGGGAATACTGGAATTTTGGATCAAGGCCCTGGCCTGGGCTATCCACGTCTCATCATGAGACTGTATTTGGCCCAAAGCAGTGGTTTCCAGGGATCAAGATGTTGAAGTAATATTTTGTTGTAATTGACGCAAGGCATCCTTCTTTACAAGTTTCAGCTCCTTTTCTTGCAGTTTTGAATTGGAGCTGTACTGGTTTGGCAGGCCAATGTTTGATGCTATGGCATCATTAATGGATTCCTTCTTTGTTGCCATATAATTTTTGAGGGACGCTAGTTCACCAACAGTTGGAGGATTAGGAAGTTTTTTGTTGTTGGAATCCATTCCAAGAATTGATTTTGTCCAATCAAGCAAGGACTTGGAAATACCACTTGAAGAAGCAGGGATGCCAAGATTGCGTGCATGACAAGAGAGAGAATATTGTTCTTGGGCCAATCATTTTTTCTTCTTTTGGTGTTGGTGGGATTGAGAGAGTTGTTGTGCAATCATGAAGTAGGATGGGGCAGCAGAGTTGTCAAAATCTTCATCTTCCTCAACACCAGGAATATTGACTTGGTCATCTGGAAGGGGGACTCTTGATGGCTCAGGGGTGGGTGATGTTGAGTTAGCTGGGGTTTCTGAATTTTAGTAACATAAAATAGACACCATGATTTAGAAATGAGGTTGTATTATTGTCATGAAGATCTTATACTGGGGGGATTAGTTCTTACCAGGTCCCATGTCTAATTTTCAAACTTAGTAACCAGATGAAAATGTTTCTGATTTTGTGATTTTTTATTGATTTTTCACAAACTGATAAATAGGAAGTCATATTTCCTTTTATTGACCTTCTGAAAATTTTCAGAAATGAAGATATTATATACTATTATTCCCCTTTGTTCTCAAATTTTCTTCAAAGTGGGCAAAGGGTATGGACATAGTATACTTGGAGATTTGAATAGAATCTTCTTCAACAAGGGAAGAGATCAATGAGAAATCAATTCATAATTCACATAGAAAAGATACTCTGTGGCTACCATCTGCCCCAAAGAGTGTGCTCATTTTTTTATGTGGCACTTATGCATGATTCATAAAAATGTATAGGGATCCTGCAGTCAAATTTGAGTTATTTATTCTGGGGATATCTTCAGATAATAGATATGAAAAGCTTCCCATTGCTTTCCTTGTTTTTAATTATCACAAGAAATTTCAGACAGCAGGCATTCTTGACCATTGTGTGTTTCCAAAAAATCACTCATTCTCATATTTATGGAATTGACCAATAAGCATTGAATGAGAAAATGAGCTCAAGAATTCCAGCCACCATGAGGAAGAGCTGGAGTTGAAATATATCAATATCCAAATTTCCATAATATGGACTTCAGACTACTCCTTGCCAATCTTATTGATTTGTTTGAAGTTCTAATTGAATAATATATCAAGTAGAGTTGGATAATAATGGCACGGGTCCAATAGCTTGTTGCATTTCTGTGTTTTTATTGTAAGATTGTTTAAATCCCCAATTACTCAAAAATGAAATTCTGGGTACCACACAGATGCAGTTTTACTGAAAGGATTGATATTCAGTGAGGACTGATTGTTGAGAGTTCAATTTTGGAAACTTAATAATAGAGAAATAAGATGAATCAGGTGTCAGATTTTGCATTTTTCTAATTCTTGGAAATGAGGGTTATAATTTTTTCCCTTTCCTGAATTGATTGTGACTAAATATCCTCAGATAATATTATATAAACAATAAAGGGCAAGAAGAACAATGCATGGTTTTCAATTTCATTCTTTTGAAAATTGTGTGATATGAAATCTTGCTAATTCTTCTAAAGAAGGCACAGTGCTTTCTAATTACTGGCTGGTCCTAAACCAGCAATCCAAATCAAAGAGATAAGTAACATTTCAAAATCATGATTCCAAATAAATATATGAGAACTCAACATGCCTGGATCACTTAGCTCAAAAGAATAAAGAAACATGTAACGGGGTGCATAATATCATGGAGAGATTAAATTATGCTGGATTCACCAAGTTGATTTGTTGGAATAGGCAGGTGTGTATCACCAAAGTGTCTGCTTCACCACACAAAATAAATATGAGTCCTGTGCAGGGAGCTGGACAACTTATCATAAATTGTCCACCAATCCAGGACCACAGGTATGCAGGAATGAGATGTCAAGGGAGAATCATGTGGGAAAGCTTGGGAGGTGGAATACTTGTGCTAAGTTGTCCACTTCCCTGCAACTACATGGTTTCATGATTTTGAATATGCAAAATGATCAATGATTGCTGGGACAGTGGAAAACTTAGCATAAGTTGTCCACCTCCCTACCCTCTTCACAAAGAATTCCCATGTCATGTGATTACTCTATGCACACAAGTACAGGGAGGTGGATGACTTATCATAAGTCGTCCACTGTCCCAGAAATAATTGATCTTTGGCATATTCAAAATCATTCCACCATGTAGTTGAAGGGAAGTGGACAACTTAGCACAAGTTGTCCACCTCCCCAGCCTTCCTGCATATTACATATACAGATCAATGTCATTCCAAGGGAGGTGGATGATAAGTTGTCCACCTCCCTTGGAATGACATTTCAGCAAAAAAAGGTGATGTTTAAATTATATAAATTGAAGGATATGTTTAACCATATCTGGATTTTTTCCTATTTAATATAGTGAAAATTTCAAAAGGAGGACAATTTTGGAGTTTAGGAGAGGCATTTGCAACAATTTTTTTGGGGGGGATTAAGCAACCAAAATTAGTACATTGTTCTGTTGATTGGAGGTCCACTGGAGGGAACGTAGTTGGATGTGCAAAACAAGATCACCCTGATTGAAAACTTTGGGCTGCCAAGTGCTGTTAAATCTGGAATTATGGGGTGCTTCCTCTTGGTGAGGTGGTGCACTTAGCTCAAGTGGACCACCTTACCAAGAAAAACTGGAGGGCATTGTTGGAGAGTTACTTTGAATGATGAATTCATTTTCAAGTACTGGTCATTGACTTTCTGAATATCTGTCTTGGAATTTTTTGCATTCAAATCATTTCACCCTGTTCCCTCCCTGCCTCTATCAACATATCAAACTTGGTGGTATGGTAAGGCACTTAGTCTTGCTATGGCATTCTCTGAGAAAAGTCAGCAATCATTGCTAAGCAAAAAAAAGGTTTCTTTCCTATTCATGCTTGGGGAACAATAGAATTTTGAATAGTTTGAACTTGCAAGAAATTTGTATTGAGTAGCATTGCAACTGAATTTTTTGTGCAAGAAATACACAATATTTTCTTGATTTCTTTCAGAACATGAGCATTTTTTGGATGAAATCCAATGACTCCAAATCCTAATGCCACTTTCCAAAGAAATAATTTTTTACCCAGTGTCTAATTTTATGTGAAAATTCTCAACTTGGTAACTTTTTCCAATTAGTCATGCTCCAGAACACTTGTGGGTCTCTAAAATAAAAAGGGCCTCAAAAAGGATGTATTGTACTGTAATTTGACAAAAACTCAAAAAGAAGGGTTGTCCACCCAAAGCTTTCAATGAATCATTATTCATAGTCAATCCCTCCATATCAATTGATTTATCCAATGATCACTGTAATTCAATCCAATGTGATTGGGGTCTCAATCCTGGTCTGAGAAAAAATCTGTGGTAATGAGGCCACTCTCTGTTGCCCAAATGATTTCTGCCTGTGATACTTATAAATTTTTGGTAATATTCTCTATTTTCTTCTGCTTCACTTGTTGCCTTGTTCCAAAAATTGGGTTGTAGAAGTTCAAGTGATTATTCTAGAAGCTCAACTGGATTCAACTCTACAAACCGTTGCAGAATATTATATCCTGCATCAGCAAACTAAATGGATTTATGTGCGTGTGAAAATGAAACATTACTATAAATTTGAAATTTATTGAGTCTCATCATCCTTCCACCTTCAATAAACTTGCTGTTTGGGGGCAAAGAATTGCCCTGAAACAAGAAAATGAATACAGAAAGTGAGAAAAACCATCTCCACTCTGATAACCGTTGAATCACCTTTTTGTTCCCCAAACATCTTTGTTAGGCTTTTTCATGAAGTTTACAGAAATTCTAGGCTTTTGTGCTTTTATTTGACTGTGGTTCAAGCCATCAAGGGGAAATTTGGACTGGTAAAAACCCTCCAAATAAAAATAAATCCGCATGGCATATTCAAATGGTTACAAAAAACCATGGATTTACATCATTTTGTGGTTGTAAACCTTTTTCAGTGGGCATGGGGGGTTTCAAGGAAATGAAATGATGATGAATGAATGAAGTTTTTGAAAAAAAACAGGTTTTTTGATGACATCTGAATAAGATTTGCGCCCAAAATTATCAGTCACTTTCCATTCATGAGCTCTAAACATGCCACAAGAGTTTGAATCATGGCATACAAAACTATTGAACATCTCAAAAGGTGCAAGTGCAGTGGCTGAATTTAACTTTTTTTGAGACTCTGCAAGTGCCTGCAAAGTATCTTCTCCTGCTCAATTTGTGGATTTCTGAAAGTGGTTATTACCTGCTTGGTTTGAAATCATAAATAGGTAAACTTGATCAGGCTTGGAATCATTTTTTCTTGGTATCCAATCTCAACTGATAAGCATGAGAAGATCTTTTGTGTGGTGGTGAGAGACAGTCCAGTTTGACATTCTCATCAGCTTCTGGTGAAGTAATATTACTATAATCCAGTTCTGTACCTAGGAAATTCAGAGAATACCAACCAGGATTGAAGGTGAAGGATGAGGGTGATGATAAGTCCTTGGGTTTTTGGAGTCATGGAAGATTCAATAGTTTGAAAAATGACTTACAGAAATCTTTGTTTTTGAAAATACAGATTCCCACATATCATTGTTTCCTGGGAGAACCAGATGGAATGCACCAAAAAAACATGAATATCCATATAGTCAACATGAAATTTTCAAAGGAAGGTGGACAACTTAGGCTAAGTTGTCCACATTCCATTGAAAATTTCCTAATTTCCCCACATTAGCTGAGTCTTGGTCCATAGTGTGGGGAAGTGGAAAACTTGGCATGACCAGTCCACCATGTTTGTTTCAGGAAAAAACATGCTGGTACTGAAATTCCCATGCTGGAAAATATCTTTCATCCAAGAAGATGAATCAAAACATGGCCATATTGAAAAGAAATCTTGTACAGGAATAGGGTTTTTAGATCCTTGCATGTGCTTGAAAATATTTTCTTCACCTTGCTCAATCATTGAACCCAGTGTCAAAAAATGATGGTAGGATCAAGGATCCAAGAATTTCATGTGGTGAACAAAATTTTTCAGTGGGAAAACAGTGAAATATTCCTGTCCCAGGCCAATATCTTGGGGATTATTGGTTATTCTGAATTATCAATGATACATTGTAAGATTTCATTATGATATACATGTAAAAAAACCCTACATTCATGAATGGTAAATATTTCTTAAGAGAACATTGATTTTGTGTCACAATGGCAGTTTTGGTTGTCACATGAATGAATCAGTAGGTTGTAAAATCACAAAGAAAAATTGATTTTTTTCAAACCGCAGAATCACACACAAGCTCATTTTCTGCAACACTCAGACATGATTTAAAAACATGACATAAATATTGACATTATAAAGTGTGTGATGGCCCAGGAAGGTGGAAAACTTAGCCTAAGTGGTCCACCTCCCCATTAAAACTTTCCAATTTCCCAAAAATGATTGGCTCTTAGTCATTGGTATGGCAAAGTGGATGAGTTATGCTAACTTGCCCACCATGTTTGTTCCGGGGACTAGTGGTTGGTGAAATGCCCATGTTTGCAATTACCTTTCATCCAAAGAGATAATTAACATGGAAATATTAAAAAGAAATCTGGTAGAGGTAAATGATTTTGTGATTCTTGCATGGCCCTGGATATATTTAATCCATCTTGCTCATTTATTGAACAAACTTCCCATGTCCTAAAATATTCCGTATTTCTCATGTCCCAAAGGTCCAAAATATTTTTGTAATTGTTGATAAAAATTATATCCACCTGGTAACAAGACAAAGTGACCATGTCTATACTTAAAGACAAGGTTTTCCCACATGAGGGCTAAGAGCATCAATGCTGGCCACTGTGTCACGCAGGTTTTTGGTGACCCACAACCACCACCAACTGGTTGTCTGAAGGGACATGGTGCACTTAGGCTAAGTGCACCATGTCCCCAGAGGTTTATGTGCATGAATCATCATCATGAAATAGAAGAGTTTCTCCAGTTCTTTCAATGAATATAAATCATGACATGTATTTTGAATACCCAAATGTTTATCCTCAAGGGTAATTGAATGAAATCTGAAACAATTTTACATTGTTGTTCTTTCCATTACCACCCCACCTTGATCAATTGACCTATTGCCCAAATTTAATGGTAAATTGAGAAATGCCATTACTCTTTATGAATCTTTTAATCAGGCAGATGCAGAGGGACCAACAACTAGGGAAAATTTCATGTATTTTTTATTCTGACCATTTAGAGTAAAAAAATATAAGGATACAAGGTTTAGTGAAATATTCAAATTATTGAATTTTGGAAACTAGTTCCAGTCATTAATTTGGAGTTTAAAAACAGTGAAATAACCATTGGAAAACATTTTCTTTCAAAAAAATTATTTAAAAGACACCTTTTCTTTAGTGAAACAAAAACCATGATTATAAATCAATTTTTACAGGAATGCACCTAAATAAAAAACTTATTTCTTACTGTCACCATTAATTTGAGAAAAAAAGGGAATGTTGGTTTCATCAGATGTCTCCTCCAAAGTTGAAGGTATGATTTTGAACCTTTTCAGAAGTGAAATAAACAAGGGATAATACATAGAAGCCTTGACATTTCAAACATGAAAGCCATTTCTCCACTCCTTTTCTACATTCAGGAACTCTACAAAAATAGTCTCAAATTAACAAAATGAAATACTCAAAAAAAATCTCATTCAAATAGAAAAATATCCTCTGGATCTGCCCATCTCACATTATTCTCATGAATACAGTTTGTATTGGTCAGATTACTTTGTCCTGTTAACTTTAAGCATACTTCTCACACAAGACATATCCCTCAATTTTCTTTTGGCTTGAATCATAACCACCAAAAAAAAACTCATGGCCTGGGATATCCATGCCTTTTTTGTTTTTTTCAAGGACACCAACTCACTCTGATGGGTTCTGGCCTTTCCATAAAGCCAAAAGTCATGGGCACTTGCCCTGGGTCCCCATACAAATGGCCCTGATGGGCTTCAAGCGCTCCAGGCCCTGGAGCTCCTGTGGCAATGCCTTGGGTGCTTGCCTTCCTCCTGGGAAACACAAGCGACGCAATTTGCTCCATTTCGCGACTGGGTGGCCAAACGCCAGCCCGTTGCTATCTCCCAGGTTGCCAGGGCCATGGGAGACGTCTGT
The DNA here is from genome assembly GCA_025617555.3 of Puccinia polysora. NCBI lineage: Eukaryota > Fungi > Basidiomycota > Pucciniomycetes > Pucciniales > Pucciniaceae > Puccinia > Puccinia polysora. Next base: position 18,128,126 of record CM062638.1, read on the forward strand.
GCGCGTCGATTGGCCCTGGCAACGTGACGCGCTGGTGGGAAATGCCAGCAACCGCCAGCGGTATTGCAGGGGCAAGCAAACGCAAGTGAAATTGCTTATGCGGCCCCTGGCTTGTGCAGTGAGGCTTGTTTGTCAAATTGCAAGCAATTGCTTGCAAATTGGTGAGCACCTCATTTGTGCTTGCAAACAAGCATCCAAGCAACATACTTCCAGTATCCCCAAGTCATCCCAGCAGGTCAATCCAGGTAAGATTTCAGCCTCTTTTTCAATCTTTGAACATCCAAACAGTCAGACTGATTCTTTTTGTGCTCTACTGGTATCTAGAATCATCCAATCACCTCTCAAGATTCCCATCATCCAACCATACTCAAAATAAAACTCATCATCTCAAACAAACCATCCATTCAACTCCGGCTATTAACCATTGATTCCAAGGCATCTCTTCCACCTCCCACTCATCATCACTACGTTTCAAGGGTAAGAACTCATGAACATATTTCAATCTCTTGAATCCTTCATCTTCATCAGTCCAAAAATGACTTCATTCTTTCTCTTCCTCAACATTCTTTTTTCTTCTTCTTTCAATCATAGCACGTTTCTTCTTTAAATCAACTCAACATTGATTGTCACATAGCAGCATCAACACCATCCATCCTTTTACTTGTCTTTACAGTAAGCAGAAATGAAACAATCAACCTATCATCAACTGATCCTTGATTCATTCCTGCTTTTCCTTGAACCCCTTTTGAAACCATGAATAACCTCATCATCATCACGTGTAATAGTCAACCATGGATCAAGTCAACTCCAATGCATTCATACAATCTCAAGCCCACCTGTTGCCATTACAAACCAATAATGAGGATGTGTCTTTGGAAGTGGTTAAACTTAGCAACATGTATGTAAGCTTCTTCAATCATCATAAAGGGCTTAATATTACTGACCTCAAACTTTTGCTTCTATCTCAACCCATGTCACTTGTATTCCTGTTGGTGCTTTTGAGGAGACGTTTGTAGTGAGGATGAGCCCTTGATTCAAAAGCATCATCAGGAATAAAGCCAAGATTGTTTTGTCTTAGGCAACCACCTCAACCCTTAATGATGTCCATCCCATGCTCATCCATAGCACACAAAAAGCATTGTAAAGCTGAGCGTGATTATTGCAAGAAGGAGTGTGTATCTGAGTCAATCTACTTCATCACCCTGAAGAAGGGCCTGAGTCCATGCCAAGTGGTAGTACCAAATGTAGGACCACCAGTAAATCTACAAGTGGTTTTCAACAGAAAGTACCAACCCTATGTGGTGCTCAAGTATAATTCATTGCAGAAAAGACCATATACATGGCTAGCAACTCAATTTTAAGAGATGGTACAAGATCTCTATGTGATGGCAAACAATTGACAGAACCTGAACAAAACCAACAAAAACACAAGAACAGGATCTATGTTTGGAATTGGCTTTTGTCAGGGCACTGACCAAGGATATTCTGCAGGTAATTGGGAATCACCAAAAAATCCTCTTCACCTTGACAACTACCTTGATTGTACCATGGCTGATTTCCCTGGTAAGTTTTTGAATTGCTTATGTCCCGTCTGGTCTAATACTTATTTGAGCTGGCATGATCAATTTATAGAAAAACATGCTCTTAATCAATTGAATGCACTCCTTCATAAGGAATATGTGGAAAAATCCCATAAACAAGTATTGCAGTCAATGCTTGATTTTTATCAGAAAAAGTATGATGCAAAGGTGGAACAGCTGAGGTTGCAAACCTCCATAGATCTTGGTCTGCTTGAGCCTTCAACTGAAGAACAACAACAGCCAACAATAGCTGATAGTTCAGATGTCCAATTAACTCACAAGGTACCATCAGTGGATGATAAAACTGCAACTGCTCAACATCTTCTGGCCCCCCAGCTTATGTTGGTTCCAGGAGAGCAACTGTCCAACCAACCCAGTGAATTGAAAGAATCATTTGATGAAAAAAAGTGTTGATCAAAAATTATCCAAATATTCAAAGCTGATACATTCCCATATTTCCGGGTGAACCTGAAATATCCACTGCATCTGTGCCTTTGGAGGATCCAGTTCAGGAAGCCACTGTTGTTGCCCTTGATTGTGCCACTGTCCAGGCCTCTGAAAATACTCCAGTGCTGAACCCTGAAAGCCCAGCTGAAGAACCCCAGATTGCTCCAGGAAACAGGGCATCTTCCTGGCTGGCTGCCCAAGCTCATCGGCAAGCAGCTAGACAATCAACATCAAGGGAGCCCTCTAGCTCTCAAGAATCATCTGACTCCTCTGATTCCAACACAGAATTCACTTGCTCAAGTGATGCACAACCAGAGCAACCAGAAATCATGATTATTGAGCCATCACCCAGGAGTCCCACACCTGCACCCACCCTAGTCCCAACATCCCCTGAGATGGTCTGTTTACTATTTTGAATGCTATTCTGGATAATAAACCAAAAATTGACTTCCAAATTAATCTTCCCTTTCTGAATCAGAGTGCCCCGTCCTTAATATCCCAAAAGCGGAATGCATCTAATGCTGGAGTCATCACTAGCAATTTGGAACAGATAAATTCAACACCAAGGATTGAGGACCCTTCATTGACCAAGTCATCTCAACCTGAAGGCCATGCTAGTTGCCAAACTGAAACCCAGGCCCAAACCATTGGGCCAACATCAAATCCTGGCTCAAATTGGCCAGGTCAGTGGAATCATTTTGTGATGGAATGAAAATCATGGCAGCTAATTCTATTGCATTGCCTAGAACTCTTTGTTGGCTTGACTAAGGAAGAACTGTTGATGTTTTCATACTGGGAAGAATTAAATGACAATGCAACCCCTTCAACTTATACCAAAATTATCAGCACTACCCAGTTCTTAATTAACAACACTCTTAACCTTCTTGGCCAAATGGTCCTGTCAAACCCCCCCAAATCATCAAAAATCTTCAAATTGTTGGACCTCTGTTTGACATGGTGCAAAGATGGTAAATTTTCATGATTTTGTCTACCACTCCCATGAAAATAAACTGATTCTTACTGTTTGCATTATCAGAAAAAATCTTGCTTGGAAAAGATGATGATGTTTTTTTTGGAAGCACCTTCATCAACACAAAATCCCTCTCTTGCTCCAGGAAGACAGTCCAGCTCAATATGCATCCCCTCTCTGAGATCCTAACTTATACCAGAGAGCCAATACGTGGGGCATACATGAAACTGAAGCACACCTTGAATGACATCATAGGTGTAGTCTCACACAAAATCTCCAGAAATGTCCTTCTCTCAATGGACGGTATTGATGGGACTTCAGATGAGGTTTTACTCAAAGCACAAAGCTACTTTGCCAACCTGCAAGCAGCTGTAATGAATGATTCCACCTTTGCTCAACACAAGAGATTGGGTGTTAACCAGGATGCCAAGATGAATGCTGGAAGAGGTGGACTTGATACTGTTTTTGAATATGTTGTCTCTCTAGTCAATGGGCTTGTCAACTTGAGGTTTGATGAAAAAGAAGATCATTGGCAGCCTTTTATCTCAAAGGACTCAGCAGAAAAGAAGAATTGATGGGGGACCAATTCTCTAGCATGTGTTTCACACATGTTAGTTTTTGGTCCTGCTGCTACATGGGCATGTCCAGGAAATTGAAAAATCATGCCAAAGTGGAAGTCTGACTTGCTCCTTGAATTTGGCAGTCTTGTTCTTGAGTCAAAGTTGAAAGCTGGCTTACCTACTGAGCCACTCTGAGGCCAACTTGGTAACACAAGGGCATATATTCTCACTGCCTTGAGTGATATGGGTTTTAGTAAGAACCAAAAAATCAACTGGAGAGATGTAATTAGCATTTTTACTGAAAGATTTTCTTATCAAAAATTGGCTGAGGTCCTTCTGGAGGATATTTTACTGGTTAATGACTATGATCTGGGTAGCCACTTCAATACTGTCAGGGCTGTTGAAAAAACTACCTCTTCTAACTTAGTTGAAGTTAACTCAGAACCCCAAGCTTCCCATATTTAATTCTGGTGACTTTTTAGGAAATTAGACTGTTGGTTTTTCTGAATGGATATTTCTTGATTTCAATTTTTTTTCTGATCTTGGGATAATCAAATTTTTGACTTGAAAAAATGTTTATTTTGAATGATTGAATGCTCCATGATCATACTGCCCATGAAATTCATTGACTAAGTTGGTGATTTGGAATTGAAAAAACATTGAGTGTGGTCTTTAACTTTAAACCAAACCCTACATTTTTGGACAATAATGAGATTCTTTGCTCATTCCATCATTTTTTACATCATGTGCTGCAAAGCATATTAATTATGAAGAAATCTTGAAAAAAAAATTAAATTAAGAAGAGCTGAGTTTTTGTTAAGAAATTAATTTGATATTGTGATTTCATGGGAGTCAAGGACCAATGAAAGAAGAATTACATTATGTTGCATATTAAAAACACTGAAAATGGAACATTGAAATGATCCAATATTTTGGGCCTTCCCTATGAAAATATCATTTTTGTTTTGCCTCAGAAGCATGGATGCAGTGTGTTGCTGAAACAATCATAGAAAGGTCATGGGATGCAACTCAAAGCAAGTAGGCACGGCAACCTGCTTAAAATTACTGGATATCTCCAAAAACTGCTGTTCAAGATTATGATTGGTTTTTCAGAGGAATTAAAATGGAGCAAGGGATCATATCATGGCTGTTTTTAGTGTACATAATATCAATCAAATAAATAAAAAAATCCAAATCAATGCGAATATCTCTCTTTCCTAATTTTAAGTTTAGCTGTGATTTTTGTTTGGTTATCAACATCAGTGATTCACAATACCTTCATTTATCAACCAATCATTCATTTCTTAAAAAATGAATCAACCAAGGAAACTTCATTCCAATTTTTATATCATCTCCAAACCCATAGATCCAATAATATTCATCATTTCTGCTTCAAAATGCCACAGGAATTTCTTAAAATACATCAAATCATTACCAAATTAATACAGTATGCAATACTCTTCAATTACTGTATTTAATGCATATAATGCTAAGCACCCATGAAGATCTCCATAAAATCTAAGCATAGGTTTTTTATATATGCAATATTAAATTTGAAGTCATGCAATAGTATACTTCCTTTTCATTTCCTATAAATATCAAACCAAAATTGATTTTTACCCAACTTATCAAACCAACTCATACCTCACAGAAAACACCTATCCAATCCACCGATTGCTCCCAATACCCCTGAAACCTCAAGGAAAGAAAATGGTTCTATTATCCCATGAACAAAAAGAATGGTTGGAAGAAACACACCAACATATTGACCATGAGCTCAAGGAAAAAATTGAGCCATGTCCTGAAATTTGGGCACCAAGTGAAATCTTGATACATGAAGAGCAGAATGAAAAAGTTTGGGTTTGCAGACTTCAAAGAATCATTGACAGGGAGGCCTTAGAATTGCATATTCCAGAAAAATTAATACCAAATGTCTGGGACCTTTGGATGGAGAGGTGTGAATTCCTTGGAAGGTGTAAGTACTTATTCTTCAAAAATCATATCAGATTTATCATTAATTTCTATTTCTTTTACAGCTGTTCCATTGGTGTTCAATAGAAGTTCAATTCCAATGGACTTTTAGATGTTTCTCATCAATGATTACCAGTAATTTTCACAATTATTGGATTCTCTACTTGATATTTCATGAAAATTCCACCTCTTTTCAATTATAACACAAGGGTTGACAAGAACAGAGAATAATAAGTGCCTTATCTCAAATTCAGTGCTAGAAAAAAACTTTTTATGAAATGAGGAAAGAAAAACTCATCTTTGTTTCATGAGAAAATCCATAATTCATGGAAGTTTGTCAACTATGGAGTGTCTGATGTTTTTATAATATTTAAATTTTCAGGTCCAATAAATGTTTTGATATGTGGAAAAATCCAATCAGATTTATTTTTCATTGGTTTCCTTATAAAATGAATTATTTCATCCTATGAAAATCCATGGATTTTTCCAATGAATGGGGTTTGCTACCTCAAAGGTATCAAATCAAAGTATTTTTGGATGAGATCACCTGATTTTAATCTTAAAATAAGCTTGAAAAATTTACTATGACTTTAAATGAAAGAACCAATTTTTCATAAGCAGCTCTCTTTGTAAAGAAATTCAATTATATTTGGCTTAAAACAAAAATAAAAGTTGAAAAATAAAGCTTGATGAGTGTTGCCAGAAACTTAAGCTCTTTTTGTGAAATATTGTCCTCTCATGAACTCCAACCAACCCATGAAGGTAAACACAAGTGGAAGGGTGGTAAGATTGGCTTTTATTTATGCAGTCAGTTTTATATATGTCTCAAGAGATTTCAGTTGAATCTTCCAAATTTATGATTCAAAAAATAAAATGAAATGGTTTTAATACATGAAACGAAGTAAGAAAATGATTTCAATCAAAAAATTACATTCTACCTAATTTCAAATGCAAAAACTTTATGTAAAATGTGGTAAATGACCCAGAAATGACTTTTTCATACCAGTTTTTTAAGAATATTACCTTGGCCCTCTTTCCAATTAGGAAGAATTTCAGCACTCAAAATTTCAGATGAATCCTTGTAAACTTCCATTCAGCACCAGAAATATTCAGTTACTAAGAAAACTTTCAATATTTTGTTTACCGGGAGCAGATATCAAAGCAGATTCAAAATCAGATTTTACTGCAAGTTAAATAAAAATCACACATTTTCATACCAATTCAAAATTGAAATTTGACTCTCCATGTAAAAAATTATAGAATCATTTCATTGATTTCAATACTAAACCTCAGGAAAATTGATCATCTTGATCATACTGTGGATTTGAAAAATGGAGGTGAATTTTGAAACAACTTAAGTGCTCATCCCAGTAATTTGAGAAAAATTCTATTTTTGATGATAGGTTTATTTTGGATTTTAAATAAATCTACCAAGGAAATAGTTGGTTTGCAACAGCAAGCTTTAAAATTTCATTTTAAAATCTCTAAAATTACTACAACTGTGAAATTTGATGATAAGCATCAATCTATTTTCTTGATTAATCCTTTTGACCTGTCAAGGGAACAGAATGATTATTATTCTCCACATCATTTAAAACGATAAAAAATCATCATCTAAATCAAGATCCATGGTAAAGCCAAACATGAATAAAAAATGTGGTCATTTTTATCAAAATCCAAGTGGTAGTTCCCAAACATTTCTTCCTTCTGACAATATTTTTTTTTTCATTTCACAATGTAGAATTTGGCTCACATATTTGAAATGAATTATGGAGTAGATTCATAATCAATTTGAGATATTAAATTTGTAAATCAACCCTTTTATAATCTCTCAAAATTCATCATTTTCAATGGCTGATAATGTGAGATTCAATTGTCTGGAAATTCCTTCCCTCCACAAAATCTACACTTCAAACTACCCCAAAACTGTTTTAAGCACTAATTGAAGACTTCTCTATATCATAATATGGATTCTAGAACTCCTCATAGTTCAAAATCCATCAAAACTCGCACATTAAACAAGGAAGTAGCAGAACATTTTCCAAATTCAAATGAACCCATAATTCTATGCTTACGTGACTATGTCAAGACTATTTTAAACATGAAATATTGAGGAGACAGGGTTCCGCCCCCGCCCACTGAAGATCAAGTACAAGTTTTAAACTCAAAAAGCATCAATAAAATTGACCCAAACAACAAATTTTTCAACATGGAAACAACCAATGAAAACCTCTATGGAGGGAAGAAGAGAATTCACAGAAATTTCAAAGAGAAATGCCAGAAAGAATTAGAAAGCTATTGAATACATGTTCCAAATTTCCAGTGGGACCATCATAATTCAACAAAGTGGGACCAAATATTGTCAGAAGTGATAATAAAACATTGGTTGAATGCTAAGTACAATGATGCATTTATAAATTATCCACTTGATATTGAGTTTTGCAAGAAGGAAGTACTCTTTGGCCTACTGGAACGTTGGCTCATGGACAGAAGGATAATTACATGAAGCCTAGGACACATAAAAAGAAGCCTAGGTCTAGAGTTAAACACAGAGTAAGCTTAAGATTTCTCTCCATTTTATAAATCCTGTTAGCTGAAATTCTGGTCTTCAATCTGCAAGATATTCAGAAACCGCTTGGCCACTGCAGAGCACCAAATGGGAAAGGATTTGGCAAAATGCCTTCTCCCTAGTGTGGAATGCTGCTCAGATACAGAAGAGGACAATGAGGGGAAATATCACTCCGTCCAAGTGTATTGGAGAAGCAAAGTGTATTCACAATTCCTTCATAATCTTGATAACAACACTCTCAACTATTTATCTGAGATGAAATGTGAACTTCAAGCTAAAAAACAAGTAGAATATGGAAGAACCTATGATGAAATAGTCCCACATTATCAGATGAAACCATGTGAATCCCTCCCTTCTAATTGTTACTGCCCTCTATTGATTGCCACATTAAATTGGACAGAAAAATTGGTTTTGGAGATGAAGCCAGTAGAGGATAAATTAGAAAGATTAGCAAAATCTCTTGAAACCCCACGTTGGTTTGAGTAAATTCATTTCCGAGTAGTTCTATATTTCATCTGTTGTCACCCAGAAAAGAAAATAAAAAGCTCTCAATTTTAGAACATTTTTCTTTATTAACTAATTCCTGCTAAATAAAACAGTTCAATATGACTAGATGACTTCTTTTGAGCTTCCAATATTATATGAAATGTTTCAAACAAAGTTTCTGCCAAAAGATATTAGATAAATCAACTGATTCAAGGAAATGGTTTTATTTTTGTAAATTAATTCATTTTGTAAAACAAAATGTGAACCTACCTAATTATTTCAATGTCAAATTGATTCATTTGAAATATATCATTGAATTCAATTTCTATGTGGTACAATATTTCCAACAGGTCTGAGCAGATTTTTGAATCTTCAGTTAAAATTTAGATTAAAGTTTAAATTTCCTACATAAAATTAAGATTTATTACATTTCACAAGAAGAAAAAGAAGATATTAAAAACTGAATTTAATCCTTTCAAAAAATACAATTATTTTCAACCACAAAGTAAAAAAAAACAAAAAGGACCCTAAAGCCTCTTGTAATGATCTAATAGGAAATAGAAAGACAAAAGCATAAAAATCTTGACTTATAAAATCCAGGGAGTGACTTGTATGTGTCAGGTGTGAAACCCCACGGCTTCACTCCTCTATATCAATTTACATAAAATTAAATTTCCCCATAATTCCAAATCTTCTGTATTCCATGCATGCACTAGACTTACTTGGAATCCTCAAGAACTGATACAAAAAAATTTTCTCAGGTTCCAACTCAAGTTAGAAACAGATTTTTCTCAGAGTCAAAAAAAAACAAAAACAAGATTCAGGTGCTACACCTGCCAGCAGGTGCCACCATTTTTTTCATGGTGAATCAAATTGGTGGGGCGGCGCAAGAGCTTGGATGCTTTTGTAATTCCCATTTCAATTCTCTATTCTCTGGTGACAGGGGACAGCTTCATCAAGATGTCCTGTATGCTTTCACCAGCCAATCCAATTGGGTGTGGCAAAAGCGTCCAAGCTCTTTCACGGCCCCACCAATTGGATTTGCTGGTGACAGCAGACAGTTTGATTGAGCCGTCCTGTCTGCTGTCATCAGAAAATCAAATTGGGTGCTGCTACAGAATCTGAGCTGTACCCCCACTAGATTTGATTTGATCTGATGACCATGCACTTGCCACTGTATCCTGAAACACCAAAGCAGTCACAGCTTTGACTGCTGCCAGGTTTCAGCATTTCCCATTGACTCATGCTGACAGAAGGCTCAAAGAGGGCAGTCAATGATGAATGCTCCCACAGGCTGGTGTCCCCCATTGACATTAATATAAAATCCTGCATCTACTCCCTTTGCCTCTTGGAAATATTCTGCCCCTCAACCATTTCAATTTGAAAATGAACAATCCATCCGCTACTCTTTTGACAAAAGTGAATAAACCAGTTCTTCACTTATTCCTTGTTTCCCTAGAAGGTGCTTTGGTTTTTCAATCAAATCATGCCAGAGATTGAATGTCTTGTGTGAATGCATCCATTAAGGAAACCATGCAAAGTGCTTTCTAATTGATAATGGTATTTTATTGATTGGGATGTGGCTACACCATTCCTGAAACATTAAAACTTTCTTTTTTTCCCCTTGGTTTTCCTTATATAAACAATCTCATTACAATAAAATAATTCCCACAGGCGCTTGAATAACACTTATGGACATTCCTTTGTTGAATTCAAGAAAAAAGAATTTCATTTCTCTGTAGCAGCCCTTGAAAGACGTGCCCAGAGACGTCAAGAAAAGAAAAACATGCAGAGGATGATGACAGAAAGCCAAGCTCATCATAATGGGCATTTCCACTCCATGAGTGTGCATCAAACACGGAGAAACTCTGACAAACATGTCATTGCCACACCATTTCCTGAGAGTAGCTACAATCATGCCACCCAACATAAATCATATAAACAGGCCTCAATTGCAATGCTACAGCATTCACCTTGATTGTATTTTTCTTGCAACCAACCCAACAACCTGGGGTCCATTCAATGTCCAGATTTGCATTCCATCCATTATACACAGGAATTACTCCAATTTTACAAGTATCTCAGGCCACCAGGGCCTGCTGTTGTGCATGTCAATTGAAAAAAGGAAATTGGCCTAGCAGTGAAATTTACTCAATGGAGGGATATGCATTCTGTTGAATATTCTGACCTCCGCTTTGTCACAACCACTCTTGTCCAGTTGGGATCTTTCTATGGAAACTAGCAAAATGGCTCCTTCTTTTCAGGGATCATGAAAGCATTTGAATGGCGTCCAGGGTTATGGCTATCATGGAGAAAATGCTGGTAAATTTGAAATCATTGTAATTGGCTATATCATATTGGCTGATAAAAAATTGACCCAGGCCAGTATTTGCCAGTTCCTGCCTCAGTCAACACAACCCAGAAACTTGCACATTGGATGAACCTTGTGAACTGTCTACCAAGGATTGAACAAATATTGGGTAATTGGTTCAAAACCATGGCACCAGGATTCCACAGGCAATCCATTGATCAAATTCATCAATTTGAAATAACAGGATTTGCATCTCATGAATATGGGTCTGCTGGTGATGAATTCTTTGCTGGCAATTTAACTGCCACTTGGAATGAATTTTATAATTCAGCCCATGTTGATAAAAATATCAGTGGTATGGACTATGGTGGCTTCTGTGGTATTTTTGAGGAGACAGGCAAACTTGCCCATAGACACCAGGGCTTTGATGTTCAATATGGAAAATTTTTCTTTCCTGGGATTCAAACTTACTTTCAATGCAACAATGGTTGGACTGATGTTATCTGGGAATCAAATTATCTGTTCCATCAGATAGTCCAATCACTGAGACCCCCTTTCAGTCATTTAATGCGCTTAGGAATCTCAGTCCAAATTAACAAAAACCTGGCTGAGGTTTGCAAGAAGGCACAAGTAACAGGTTTGGGAAATTTTGGTGGACATAGTGCAAGGGAGGAAATTTTTATCAATTGGCTTGCTTCTTCATCCAGATGTTAGTTTTTCCATCTATCTTGATTTTCACACCTTGTTTCTATTAAAAATGCTCCACACATGTAAATTTTTTTTTTTCCACTATGAAAATCTCACAATTGATCAGTCACAATGCATTGCATGCTTTGATGTGATTTGTGTGAATAATAAACATGCTTATTCTACAGGCTTGCCTGTAAATCTGCTTGCCCACAAACTACAGTTTTTTTTGTCACTTGGTTCCCATGGTTGCCTTAAATACCAGGATACAGTGGATCTCCCATGCCTTCCCTATCAAATTTCCCACCCTTTCCTGCGTGCCATATATTTATTATATAAGGCACTTGTGAGTCAGGCAATGTCCTTTCCCCCAAACAATATAAATCCCTCTGCTCACATTTATGATCTATTTTAATCTGAAACAAATGATCTCCTAGCTAGTGACCTTTCCCACCAAGGTTACTCAAACCAAATCTGACAAATTAACCCTGGTCATGCAACATGGACTGACCTTTTTGCTGATAATTTGTGATTCATAGAATTTTTAACATTTGAATCAGTTGACCTCTTCAATGCCCCAAACACCACTCCTTTGAATCCATCATCAAATCCCATCTTCCCACCTACCATGCCACTTTTGGAAAATGAAAAATCCCAACCACCATCATCAACAGACCAAAAAAATCCCATGCCTACCAAACTTCCTGCACCCCTCTGGCCACAACCTGAAGCACAAAAAAGATCCAATCTTGAAAATTTTTCAGCCCACCACCTCCACCAATGACAGGGACCTTCCTAGAGGAGTTGGAGATCTCTGTAGTTTCCCAGGAAGAGTTTCTTGAAAACCTCCAATGGATGCAACAACAATTTGAAAAAGCCCACAATGATAAGACCTTTCCCAAGTCTGTTTGTGACCATGCACAAAAGTCTGTGGATTCCATAGATGAATCCAATAGAAGTCAGCACATTTATTGAAATTCATTTCTCTCCAATCATCCTATGATAACAAATAATTTTTGATTTTTGAAGTTGTTTCAAGTGGTCAAGATCTGCCAGTTGAAGAGCAGGTGAAGATAGGGTCCAGAAATCCACTATCAAAAAGCTCTCATCAATAAAAATATACTCTCCGGCCTTCCAAAAGACGGCATTGTTACACATCAAATACAAGTGTAACAAATGATAATATCATTTTTCCTGAAAGCCAGCAGATCACAATGGATGAAAATCCCAAACCCAGTGTCCAAATTTTTGATTTTGAGGCATCCTTCCCATCCAACTTTCAAAGCTCTACCACAAATGATCATTGGCCACCCCCACCACCTGGAATCATTTATCCTGATATGCTCCAACTTGCCGGTGAAGTACCTCATCAGCCCCAGCCTCAAGCAATTCCCCCTTCAACATCTGATCCTTTGTTGGCAATACCAACAACAAATTCTGAAAAACAAATAAACCAAAACTCCCAGTTCCAATCTGCATGTGAGTCTTGACCCAATCCACCTCCAACAGCCAATGCTCTATCTACCACACTGACAGGATCTTCCAAATTCCAAACTAGCCAAAAATTCAATGCATCCTCCATATTCCTGAAACACACCAAGGCAATCCTTCCTATAATTCAACTGTACTCTTCAACACTCCTCTATGACACTTATTCCATGGCACATGAATCTGAATTCAAGCTTCAAACCATGAAAACAAACAAACTACAGCCAATGAGAATCTACATTGATAACCTGAAATCAATTATTTGATTCCATACACTGACTAACACTGGTATCAAACAATGGTTGAAGAAAATTCTGGATGATGGTCTGTTGAGCCTTTATTTTTGAATCAAATCTTCAATGTTGATTTGAATTATTTTTTTTTGATTGAAATCAGAAATCAATGTTTTCAAGCCATTGTTGAATGAACCACTCTTGAAACCAGATTTTTGGAACATTTTCACAATAGAAAATCACACCACTCCATCAAATTTACTGGTTCATGATGTCAGCTTGATACTACTGCAGAGAAAGCTGCAAAAGTAAAAAAAAGAACATAAAAATAATAATATTAAAATTAAATTAAGAAGGAGTAGAAAATCCTTCAATATTATTGCAGAAATGGATTTTACACCCAAAGGTAGGGAGGGTCACTCACTGACCCCACCCGTCAAATCCAACTCCTTATAATTTTAATAATTAAAGAAAGGAAAGACCAAAATACCATGAAACCACTGTGGGATTTTTTGGCAAATTAAATATTTCACATGTATTTTCACGTATAGGTTTCACACCTAAAATTCAGTCAGAATTGAGGTGTTGTTTATATTTTAGGATTTACATATGGAAATGTGTTCTTTCACAATTCCCGCATGCAGCCGCAGCAACCAATACACCGGCCTGCAGTTGAGCAGCAGCACTGCCACCCTTTCAGCGTACCCTGACAAGCCGTGTATAAAGCCCTGTGCCTCTGACAAGTACTCAGCCGCGGGACTGCGGGTTGACAGAGGAACAGGCGGCCTGAGAAGCCCAGGTACCATGTAAACATGCTACAACCTACAGGGGAACATTCTAGATATGTAATAAATGTTTCGGTGGATAGTAGATAGTCTAAAAATACATAAAAGTATATAAAAATACCCAAATAACCTTTATACATATTTTTTTATTAATATAATTAAAAATACCAAAAATGTCAACAATAAGATAACTACTATTTGTAAAAATATATTAAAATACTTTAATATACAATTGTGAGAGCTTTAAAGGAAAAATATTCTCGTGAAATACTAAGAAAACTAATGATGTAAAAATATAACATGAATTCTCATAACTTATATTTTTAAGTAATTAATTTTAGTAAATCAACTGAATTTCGAAAATAAGGAGTAAAATCAATATCACAATTTTACTCCAATCAGTCTATACATAATGAGAACCCAAATGAAATTGGATTACCCTTAGGAATGTCTATTAAAAGAATTATTAACATAATGGGAACATTTACTAAGGATAATTAATTAATAATAAATTATATAGACAGATTAGTGTTATTCACACCTCCAAAACATCAATTAAAAGGTAGAATAATTCCCATAACCTGTGGAATTAGATATTACCCGTGCTATAGCACATAGAACCAGGCTACCACTGGTTACCCTGATATCCTTAGTGTCCGTCCCTTTGAGCCCTATATCCCTCAGAAGGACAATATTGGGACTCAAAGAGCTATAAATAAGGAGCTCTTTTGAGGATATTGATACCCAGAGACCCAGTTATATTTACATCCAGACACCGTGCCAAGGGAATAAAATACTTAAAAGAGATAAGTAAGTGATTTATGGCTTTAGTCTGATTAATAATATCCGTCCCCAACCCTTTTTATCAATTAAAACTGCTGAACAACTTTTAACCCCAGTAACAGGTTTAACCCATCAGTGCACGTCCCAAACAGGTATCCAAAGGATTAAATAATATACCAGCAAGTTTTAATATCCTTTTTCTGTTGTGGCAGCTTGGTTACAAAGCCCTGCCACTTCACCATGTATTTTATATACATATTATCTTTGGTCAATATATCCTTTAAGAATATAAATTAAAGGTTCCAAAGTAACCATGTCTACGTTTTTTAAAAGTGAATTCCCTGAATAGAGGTGTTAAAGATCCCTAATGTTATGGTGGCCCCTCTATTAATTTATTTAATAATAAATTTATTAATATTTATTTATAAAATTAAACTATAAAGAAAACCAATTAACCTTGCAATAGCTTTATCCAAATATTTTATGGATTTTTGCTGCATTTATTGAATAATATGTTTATTATCTATTCTATAACCTCTAGTAGCTAAAGGAAAGCAAGGGTCTTGGCATCCAGGAGGCTGACACATGAATTAATTGCACTCCTCAATATGTTGTTCCATCCTACCAAGCATCAACAGAACAATTGGGAAAATATCTTTTTCCAGTCCATTGCACTGGTTGCTAAGGATATCACACCTTTAACAGAATATGAAGCTACAACTTATCCGAATGATGAATTGACACAAGAGATAGCAATGATACAGTATTTCATACAATGTCTTACCAGCCATAGCAACACTTCCAAAATCAATGGTTCCACTGAATCATCCAATGAAAGAAGTATGAAACTCAATTTAAAGTCTCTAGACAGGCTGGTTGATAATTTCTACCATCTATTGATTTCATTTTCCATATTGAAGGCTAGGCGCAAAATCAATTGGTCAGAACAATCTCTCCAGCGTTATACATCCAAATTTGATTAACTTCCCAAGGAGTACCCTCCAAGGCCATGTTATTCCCTCTTGGCTTCTTATTGTGTTTTGGGAATCTTTGGGATTCTTTTGAGTTGTAGTGATTACAGAAAATTCCCAGCCTCCATTTTCCTGGAACTCATTTCCATTGTTTCCAAGCTGAATGAATTTGAAGCCAAAAACATTAATGAACCATACAGAAAATAAACCAAACATATATCTGCTCCATAATTCAAAAGACTTTCTTTTCTCAAGATGGATTTGTTCCTTGCCATGTGAAAAGATTTGAGCTTGCTAAGTTCATTGTGCTTGACTTCAGTGAATACTTTCTGGATTCTCATGCCAATGGAGACCAAGTTTTCAATCTTCCAAGAAGGGCTCATATTAGTGATGCAACAATTCAAACACTATGATTTGTTTTCTGCCCTATTTTTTGTAATTCTGGATAACCATTTGCAATTTAAAATTTTGAAGCTTCTTGTGAAACATGTTTCAAACCTGCACCAAAACCCCTGCTTGATGAGTTCCAAGACTTATAAACTTGATTTTGGTTACAATTTTGAGATGAAATTTTTCACTGAAATGCATCAGGACAGTTCTATATAAGGTGTCTACTTTGTCTCATTTCATCCCCCCATTAAGGTTGTTTGGATTACCATTTGGAAAAAACATAAACTCAACACTAGTAAGAACTATTTCTTAGCATGTCACCATAAAAAAAAGCACATCATCTGCCAATGTGATGATTGTAATTCCAAGACCCACATGAAAATTCATGGGATGAGACCTGGTTTCAATTTTTCAACTGCCCAGTATCAACATCACATAGCAAGAAGAGAAAAAACCAAAATCACTTCAACCAGGAATAAATAAAATAAGAAATAATTTGAAGTTTCTTGCAGTGCACCAAGGTCATCCAAACCAAAAGAAATTACAGAGCACCTATGCTTCAGCCTTTCATTACTCTGACTCTCATTCAGCTTCAGTAATATTTGATACATCAAATTATTCTCCAATCCCTTGGAGACTCAATAGGGCGTATCAAAGTTAAGCAAACCCGCCATTTTTTTATGGCTGGTTTCAACCCAAATCAGCCATTTCAAACCTGCCATTAAAAATAAAAAAAACCCACTTATTTCTCATCAGAAGTGCAAAGTTACCTGAAAATAGATTGTTTTTTTAAAATGAAGTATATAAAGTCCTTCAAAAGCTCAACCACATGTCATTCCACATCATCACCCCTGGTTTCATCCTCCAACCTTATTGGAACACTTCATTACTCTAATTGCTTCATTGCTATCCTCATCACTTCATCACTCTCATTGGTTCATTGCTATCCTCATCAATTCATCACTCTCATTGCTTCATTGCTGTCCTCATCACTTCATCACTCTCATTGCTTCATTGATATCCTCATCACTTCATCAATCTCATTGCTTCATTGATATCCTCATCACTTCATCACTTTCATTGCTTCATTGCTATCCTCATCACTTCATCAATCTCATTCCTTCATTGATATCCTCATCACTTCATCACTCTCATTGCTTCATTGATATCCTCATCACTTCATCACTTTCACTGCTTCATTGCTATCCTCATCACTTCATCAATCTCATTCCTTCATTGATATCCTCATCACTTCATCACTCTCATTGCTTCATTTCTATCCTCATCACTTCATCACTCTCATTGCTTTATTGCTATCCTCATCACTTCATAACTCTCACCTTTCTTTATCACTGTAATGAATTTATTGTTTTCATAACATCCATCCTCTAATTGCTTCATTGCTTCATCACTTAATACCACCTTTAAATGCATCCTAACTGTCATTGCTTTATTGCTTCATCACTTCATCCCACTTACTCTTTTTAAATGGAACCTCAGCAACAATCCCCCCGCAAGTCCACTCAACCAAAGCAAAAATCCCCCAGGAACTCAACGTCCAACAATCCTTCCCCATAAGCTTCCAAAGGCTCAAGTAATCTCAAGAGAGCTGATCACATCATCCTGGGAAACTGGCTCAAAATTCTGTCTAACTAAAATGCTTGCTTTGGATACAAAAATGAAACACAAGTTGGCCAACCTCCATCCTCAAAGATTAATGGTTATCTCCTGATGGCCAATGAACTCAAGAATAAAACCAAAGGTAGGCTGGATCTTTCATCCAAACAGATGCGGGAGCAATTCAAGAACTATTGAGCTAATTACAAAAAAAGCCCACTCAATGTCAATCTCCACTGGCTTTGGTATCACCGAATCCAATAAAGCAAAGGAAATCAACTCAGTGGTTGATAAGTTGGACTTCATTTGTCCTTTTTATGTTCAAATGGATCAAATATTTGGAAAGAAGGACAATATCACCCATTTAGCCGCTTTTGATGCCCAACAATCAGATTTGGTTGATGCTGAGGACCTGGCTGTTGATGCTTGGCCTAGCAATGATGATCCAAATGAAACCTATGAGTGGCCCAAATCTGATGTGGAGGAGGATATTCCAACAGAATCAGCTACAATAATGTCTACATCAGCATTGATCAGAAATTCAAACCATTCCTTGGACCCCTCACTTCCTTCTTTGGATTTCTCTCTTCCTGGGGTGGAAGGACTTAAGGACTTGGGCAACAAGGAGAAATTTATTCCTGTATCACCACCATTGGAATCATCTGCTCAAGTAAGGAACCAAGATCATTTCACTTCTGTCTGATTAATCCTGACTGATTTAGATTGTAAAAAAACAGGCTCATCCATTCCTAAATGGCCAAATACTCAAGCCAATGGGGCCTCCAACATTCCCTTCAAATGAGAGCAATGACGTTCCCACAAAAACCTCCTCTGAAAAGGGAAAGCAAAAGGCATCCAATTCCATAAAACTCAACCCTAATACCCATCAAAAGCAGAGAAACACTTCAAATTTTTCTGGATTTGAGGATACCATGGAAAAGCAAGATTTAAGTAAGTTCATTTATTGATTCTACTTGCTTTCAAAATCAAGCTCATTCCCATTCCCCTCCAAAACACAGTGAAATCACAAATAGAATCCAAAAAACTTCAATTTGAAAAGAGGGAGTGGGGTTGTCAACTGGCTATTGATTGTAAAAATTGGAAAGATGAGAGTTTGGCTCATCAAAAAAAGTTGGATGCTGAGTGGCAAATCAAAGAAGCTGAAATGGACTTTCAAAAAGAGGAGAAGGAGAAGCATCAAGAGCAAGACCAACTAGAAAAGGAGAGGGAAAGGCTAGCCTCAGAAAAAAAACATACGCTATTGGCAGCCATGGCATGTATTGGTAGCAGTAGAACTGTGGATGAAATAAAGGAAATTACTTGATTTCTTGGTTTGTA
The DNA here is from genome assembly GCA_025617555.3 of Puccinia polysora. Taxonomy (NCBI): domain Eukaryota; kingdom Fungi; phylum Basidiomycota; class Pucciniomycetes; order Pucciniales; family Pucciniaceae; genus Puccinia; species Puccinia polysora. The sequence goes on from CM062638.1 coordinate 18,147,312, forward strand.
AATATATTTACTTTTATAAAAATTTCAAAAATAAAAACAAAAAAAATATTTTTGATTGCAAAAATTTTTGAGAGTTTTTTTAACACCAAAAATGAAAAAACCTTTTCTATTTTTATTTATATTTTTTTCCCTAAGATATATTTTGCCACTGGCCAAGTCCTTTCTAGTGTTTTGAGTTGTTCTATTGATTTGCATGGAAATGGCCATCCTGGAATGAGTTTCAGTATCCACTGAAGGAAAAGTACAGTGTTTGTACTTGTTTGCTGCACAAAAAATTTTCACAATACCCTTTTTTTTGAAATCAATCCCAAAAACCAAGTCTGGGAACCCAAATTGGTTTTGGATACTTGATATTCATCCTTGTTTTCAATAAGTTGTCCATTCAATTTTTTGTTTGGGACCACAAGTAAAAAGGAATAGTCAGAGAAATCACCTTGGTAAATATGGAGAAATTTGTAGAAGGAGTTGGAGGTGAAGGTGATGTGAGGTGAGCAGTCAAAAGCAGTAAGGCCACATCCAAATTACAATGAGGAGAAGGAAGGGATGTTTTTGTCTATCATAGCTTCATGGTTGGAATTGAACTCAAGTTTGGCTAATTTTCAAAACATTTGGCCCAATATTTGAGAGAACTTGTCAGACCTAAGGTTCAAAAAATAATACTCTTTAGGGGAGTATTTCACAGCATCTTTCTTCAAATATTGTCCAAAAAGTTCAGAAGGGTTGATCAATTTTTGCCATTGAATCACCCACATTTTCCCACCCCAAGATCTTGAGGGACCAACAGTGTTGACAAATGTTTTGGATTGTTGAAGGAATGTTGTTACTGATTTGATGTCCTTCTTCTCTTGCTGAGAGAGTTCATTCAAAGGGATAAATTGGATGATGGCAACCATAGCCTCATGATCCAGTTGATCTTGAACATATACTTTTCCAGAGTTGAAGAAATGGAATGGTTTGATCTTCTGTTTGGCCTGTTCCAACTCCTCAGGGGTGGGTTTTTGACTTTTTGTGATGATGAACGGATAAGGATTCAAGGGAAGTAATTTTTTTGAAGACCAAACAACCTCTTCATTAATTGTTTCCTCAGTCACTTCCAATGCAATTTCCAAATACCGCATTTGAGCCCTCCTTCTATGGAAAGCCCTTTTCTTCTTACTTCTCTGTATGTTTTTCAAACTATCTCCTTCCATCTTTTTCCCTCCTAACCGTATACTTTGATTGGGGTGAGGATCAAGATGGAAATACATTAGTTGTAACATTTTTAGTTTGGTGGGTGAAGAATGGGCTGTGAAGAAAGGGTGGTCAAAGCGGTGAAATTTCAAATTGAATTGCATTGAATCAAAATAAAAAAGCAAAAAAAGGTCATTAGTCCAGTATAAACCACTTAGATGATCAACAAACATAACAAATAACAAAAACAATACAGGCAATTCTCCTACCAAAAAAAAAAACAAAAAAAAACAATCATCAGTCCAGTATAAACCACTTAGATGATCAACCAACATAGAAAATAAGAAGAATTTTACCGGTAATTTACTACAAAAAAAAAAGGTCAGTCAACTTCTCAAGAACTGGGAGGAGGAGGAGGAGTGGAAGGGGGGGCACATCACCAGTTGGTCAATTGATGGATTGATTGACGGGCAAGATTGCTTGTTTCTGGAAACTGATTGATCAATCAGCAAGCAATTGATTGCTTTCTGGTTGGCCAATCAATTGATTGGCAAGCAATTGATGAGGTGAGGTGAGGTGGAGGTGGATAGTGAGGTGGAGGTGATGGGTGAGGTGGTTTAGGTGGAGGTGATGGTGAGGTGGTGGTGATGGGGAGGTGGTGGTGATGGGTGAGGTGGTGGTTGTGGGTGACAAGGAGGAAGTGTACAGTTGAAGGTAGACCAGTGGTTTGGTGGGGTGAAGTGGTTTTTAAGTTTTGGTTTTTGTCTAAGTCCACCAAAAAAAAAAAAAAAAAAAAAAAAACTGTAGTCAGCCTAGGATTCTTGGTTAAACAACCAAAAAAAAAAAATTCTGTGATTTTATTTTTTACCCTTTTAAAAAAACCCAATGCTACTCATCAAAGTGAGCAAGTGTGAGGGGTAGAATCTACTCTCTCATGGCCAAAGATGAGGTAGAAGATGAGGCTGGGATGACTTGAGGAGGATCAGGAATATCTTCTTCAAATATTTTGTCCCCTTCATCTTTGATGTTGTAAAGAAGGTTGTGAAGGATTACACAACTGATAATCCAGTTTATGAGGAACTTCATGTCTTCGGAAGATTGGAGCTGGTTCTGCATCTCCCATAAGATGGCCCATCTTCCTTTCAGGATTCCTATGGCATGCTCAATCCAAACTTGTGATTGGGCAAGATGACAGTTGAAATCAGTTTTGGCTTGATAATTGGTTGAAACATTCAGTATGCAAGAACCACATATTTCCTGCTAGCATAAACTGAATTGGCCAGAAGGTGTTTATCTTGGTCAAAGTAGTTATCTGGTTTTGGGGAAATCCCCATCCAATTGAAAACATACAAATCATGACAACAACCTGGAAGGCCAGCATGGATGGATATGAAATTCTTGTTGTTATCACAAACAAGTTGTAGTGCCACAGAGTATTTATACAAACCAATAAAAAAAATTTGGTCAGTGTATTATCAAAGGCTTTGGAAAGGAAATAAATCAATTTAATTTTTTAAAAATAAAAATAATGGTTGCAATCTAGCTTGGGTTTTTGACTCAAGGGGATAGTGGTTCCATAAACAAATCCAATGCAACCAGGAAAGCCTTCAGTCTCCATTAATTGAGATATCTCCTTGCAGTCTTCTTTGGTTGGCCAAAAAAGGACTGAGAAACGGAAAGATAGGATAGCAATCATGACTCTTTTGGTGTATAAGTCAATGGATACATAACTGACCAAGAATAGATTTTCTAATTGATGAATTGCTACTCCATTTCCATTTGATCCCAATCTACAAAGAGAAAAAGCCAGTTGGATATCTGGATTGCGTTGAGGATTCCAAGAATTGTTCTGGAAGATGTGGAGTTCTTCAATCATCTCCAAAAAATTCATGAAAGAAGGCAATAAAGTTTGGAACAGTTGCTGGAAGCTTAAGTTGGGCAGTAGGTGAAGCTTTTGATTTTCATACATAGGTTTGTGGAGAGTGTGTCTTTGTAGAACCGTGGATTACTTTTACAATAGATAATTCAAAGCTGACCAAGTTGATTCCAAATTGGAGTCTGAATTTGAGTAAAATAATGAAAAAATTTCTGTCAGTTTTTCTGCATTTTCAACTTGCTACCGCGAAGTTTGATTGGACATTTTGAGAAATATGGTGATGTGATGATGATGGGATGTGTGTGCGGCAATGGAGATGTGAAGGAAGGAAGATGTGAAGAAATGGAGATGTGAAGTGATGGAGATGTGAAGCAATGGAGATGTGAAGTGATGGAGATGTGAAGCAATGGAGATGTGAAGTGATGGAGATATGAAGTGATGGAGATGTGAAGCAATGGAGATGTGAAGCAATGGAGATGAGATGTGTTTCATGCGTATGGATTTGATGAGTTGGAGGTGTGGATGGGTGTTTTTCATTCCATGGATGGTGGATGGATGAAATGGCGGGTTTGATGTTTGAAACCCGCCGTTTTCATGAAACCCACTATTTTGAAATACACCAGTTAGGGGGTATGTGTATTTCAGAAACCCGCCATAAAAAATGGCGGGTTTGGTCAAAAAAAATGGCAGGTTTCTAATTGCAGTTTTGCTAACTTTGATACGCCCTAATGAAAGACCATTTGTGCTCTCTCTAGCAATATCTGCTATTATGAATATTGAAAATTGAATCAGCAGGGATGCATCCAGATTTCTGTTGTTTGCATTGAATTTGCACAAGCAGACCATTCTAAATCACTCCCCAAATATTAAATTAACAAACCCCCTCAATATGGATACTGTTTTCAAATACCTGGATTTCAATTCACCTTGAATATATATGCTTGCTGTCCAGAATGTTTCTTTCTCCCTGCATTGGTGAAGGACATCAAGAATGAACAAAGCAAGTGTACTAGACATCTCAATTATGGCCAATTCATTCCAGCATTTACAGAATCAATTGGGAAAATGAATAGATCATCAAACAAAAATAAAAAAATGAAAGAAATTATTGAATCACAGTTATCCCCTAGACAAACACTTGTGTACAAACCTTTCAAGGCATGGCTAGAAAGTTTTTTGAAACAAAATGGAATTCAAAAGGATCTTTCTGCTCACCTGGAAAGATCACCAAGGGATATCATGAACAATATTTGGGATGGTTTTTTTTGGAAAAAGTTCAAAGGAATTGGTGAATCAGAACGCTTCCTTTCATAAAAGGAACATTTGGCTTTTACACTTTATGTTGATTGGTTCAATGCATTTGGCATATCAAGCAGGTATGTAAGTTTGGAATTAATAGAATTGGTTTTTTTCAATATTACTCCTGAAAAACATCACAAAGAAGAAAATTAATATATTGCTGCAATCATAACTGGACCCAAAGAGCCTACTGGGCCCCAGTTGAACTATCTACTACAAACCATTTTTGAAGAACTAAAAGGACTTTTGAATGGTCTTTTAGTCTAAAAAACAGCTCTAAATCAAATGGATCCTTCATCAGAGTTTCCATTCTGACTTTAATTGCTGATGTTGTAGCTATGAGGAAGCTCACTTGTTTCATAAGTCATTCAGGAACCAAGTTTTGAAATTTTGGCCATATTGAAAAATTCCAAATGGATGTTTTTCAGCCATTTCTGTTCCCAAATTTCAACTTGAAGGACCACCAGGAAAGTGTCCAGAAATGGCTTTAGGTACCCTCAATTAATGCAAATGAGGAAGTATTTTGAAAAACAGGTGTGAGATATTCAATCCTTGAAGAGGTGCCTCATTGAGATGCAAATAAGATGATTAATGTTGATGTGATACATAATATGGTCCTTGGAGCTTTGAAAGATCATGCCACAAATAATTAGTGCCTGCAAGAATCAACATGAAAGAAGAAAAAGAGAAAAAAGGAAATTTTCTCCAGTAGTGACACACTCTCAAGGAGTGAAAGTGAAAATGAAGATTACATACTAAAGAAAGACATTGAATCAAGAGAGGTGAGAAATCTGAGGAGGGAGGCCCTTCAAGATATTCAGAGCATACCCAAAACCCACCACAAAAAAATTTCTAACAATCAGAAAAATACCACCACTCCCTATTTAGAAAGGAGTGCCAACTTTCTTCAAACCTCAGGACCAAGTAATAAATATAATGATGATTTGGACTATGTTCCAATATCAAGCATCACTAGCTCTGATTTTGAGTCTGAAAGGTTTGATGGCTAAATCATTCCAGCATTTACATTTGACTCACAAACTCTGAAAAAATCCAAAACTTTATTGAAAGGACACCCATTCCCTCCAATTGATCCAGGGTGCCAAAGAATCTTGGTGTGGCCACTCATGGAAGCTTGAAAGCTGCAGAATGGCTCTTGATATATAAAATTTATCTTCCCCTTTCACTTATAACAAGAGACAAAGGTTTTAAAATACGGATGCACTCAGGAAATGTGCATTTTAGTGTGTAATCCAAATGGGATTCACAAATGGGCCTCCATGGCCCATTGAAAATCACGTGGGCCACGTGGGCCTATGTGGATGTTATTGGTTTTGGGAATTTGGGAGCCAAAACACGTTTTCCAGGTCTTTTGGGACATGGGCCCATCAGGGCCCGCCAGGGTGGATGGGCCACCTTAGCCAGACGGGATTTTTTGGGCATAACTGGGCCCAAGGTTTATTTTGGACATACTTGGCCAGATGGGCTGGCCTGCCAAAGTATGTATTTTATGGCTTTTGGGCCTTGGCAGGCCATTGGGGCCACCGCCCGTGTTGCGGCCCACTTGGGGAGGCTTGTTTCTCTCTGGGGCCCAACAGCCCGCGCGGGGCCATTGTATGGAGCCGGGGGCTCCATTTGGAGTCCCCCCACCCACTTGTGTTCCGGGCCACGGCCCAGGTTGCATTGCTTGGTTGGTTTAAGCTCCTTCCCTCCCCTTGCTTGGTTGCGGCTCCTTCCCTCCCCTTGCTTGGTTGCAAGGGGGACAGGAGGCTGGCTGGTCCTCAACCAGCCAGGCCGGCTGCAACAACACAACTGGCAAGGTGGGGGGGAACTTGATCACCCCCCCACCTCATGTGTGGACTAACTAGGCCAGCCACGACAAGGCAACCAGTAAGGTGGGGTGGGATTTGAACCCCCCCCATCTTGTGTGTGGCGGGAAAGAGGTTGCAGGGGACATCCCCCCCCCCTGTTACCAAGGGGAAGGTGACCTGGGGCTGCGTGGGCTTGACCAGCGCCCAGCCCACCCATTTGTGTGATTCCCTGAAGGGGGATTTGACCACTCCCTCCAGGGATTGAGAGATAGAGAGAGGGGGGGGGCATGCATGTCTGCTGGTTACACCTCCCCTCCTGTAAGTTTGACCGGACCCAGAGTGTTTCTGGGTCCACCCTGGCCAATCTGAGGGCTAGGGGCTGGTTGCAGGAGGCAACCATCAATGTGAGTTGGTAATAAGGACCAATACGGTCAAGAGGGAATTTTAACCGGGTAACAGGGCTGATTTTAATAGACAATCAGCCAGGGTCTAAACAGCAACAAGGGCTGGTTCAGCCCAGTAAGGGTGGAAACACCAAAATCAACCGGTACAGGCTGGTCATAAGGGTTCAGGGACTAATGCCAAGTGGGCTGAGTAAGCCCAAACCAAGTAGCAAGGCTTGTATAGCCTGTAGAGCCTACTTAGGGTGGAATTTTTTGCATTTGCTTGTCATTACATGAGCTCCACATGAGCACCATCTTTTGTATTTAACAAGATCTTCTCCCTGCTTTTTTCCATCAATTGATTCACAAATTCATTCACATTCACAACTGTACCATTGCCTCTGCCTCATATTTAGGATCAATCATAAGACATTATTGTCTCAGCATTTCTTTTGCTTTAAGTAATTCTCTTTGACTACGCTTGTGGGCCAATAATTCTCAAAAAAGGGGGAAATCCACCTCCTGTGGAGATTGTTGAAAACACTTTTCACCTTGTGAGTGCACTCCACATAGCTACCAGCTGGGTTCTTACTCAACATTCTGCTCCAGACTTTACCAAGCATTGGATAAAATATCAAAATAGTTGTCAGACGCTTTTTCCTGCATGCAAATTCAAACCAAACCATCACCTTTCCACACATATACCTGAGATCATAATTCAATGGGGTCCTGCTCCTTGTTCTTCCACATGGGAGTATGAAAGAATAAATAGGATTTTTTCCAATATTAACCATAGAAATTGAACAGGTACAAGATTAGCTCAAATTTTGAATCATATTAATCATGAAAAACTAATTTTCATTTCTTTCTGATTGCAGCAAATATGCCCCTGACTCTTTTGCAGAGATTCTCCCAATCTAACAAATTGAATAACGTTTTGAACAACCCTGAAGCCCCCCCAGAAGTGAGAATTATCACATCACTTTTAAAAAGCAAAGATTCAAATGAAAATCAGATTCATTCAAAAACAAATCTGGCATAAAAAGAAGATTGAACTTATTTCCTTGATCATTTGAGGAAGGTAAAACCACATATTAACTGGATTGATCATAATTTTCAAACTAATTCATGTGACTCAGAAAATCATTTTGTTCCCATGGTGGAGATACCACCATCATCTTAACGGGAAGAATTCAACCTTCACCACACACAATAAACATCTGGGCAATAGCATTGTTTGTTTTTATCTAGATAATACTCCTCATTTTGGTAATATTACAAAAATTATCAATATTGTTGATCCTGTTCATGATTTCCCTGATTTTTGTATTTTTATCAATTTGTTTGAAACAAATACAAAACTCCTTTTAATTTGGGAACATCTGAATTTTTTTCAAGTGAGAGAAACCAATAATTGGCAGATCATAACTTGTGGTGATATTGATTTTCATTCTGCACTCTCTGAAAAAGGTGGCCTGTCTATATTAGTTTGGCTCCATTCAAAAGATTTGGAATTATAACAAGAATTTTGATATATTTATAGGCATACCAAAATCATCGTGATATTCATGAAAGAAATAAAATCAAGTGAAAACCACCTTGAATTCACATGGTTTTTCCTGTTAAACTAAGCTTGCACTTACAAACAGTTTTGTGAAAATTAAAATTTCACCCTGTGAAAAATTCAGTGTTTCTTTTTTGGGGTGAAATTAATTTATTATTTAATGAAAATAAATTGAAACCAACTGCACATGCAATGAAAGGAAAAGTGGTAAAATTTCAAACATATTCAAATTTATTAGTTTTTGTCCAGTGATGTGATCCTGAAAACAGATTTGATCATTGGGTAAATCAGTTTGACTTTCATTTTCCACAAAGTTGAAACAGGACTGAATTTGATTTTTAGCCAAGGTGAAAACTAGTTGACTTTTATTTTCCATCATGGTCTCATTTAAAATCAACCCTGTATATGGTATGGTGAATCACAGAATCCATCATTGTCTTTTCATGGTGAAACTTTTGATACTTATTTGAGAAAGCATTGGCCACATATAGTTACTTCATGTCACTGGTCAGCCAGAGACCCCAATTTGGCCCGGGTGATGGCGTTTGGGTTATCTAAGACTGAATAAGACTGGGAAGTGGGGATTGGATGATCAAATTCAGTCAATGCAAGCCAAGTCTCAGTACTAGAGTCTTCACACCCCGTCCATCAACCAACCAATGCGCAGTACTATTTTCAAACTCCATTCAACTGATCATTGCAATCATAATCCATTCTTTTGCCTTTGAAAAGATATCACAATGGGATTATAGAAAATGAGTTCATACTTGTGGTCTTCCTTTAAATTTTATCCTCTTATCATTTTAAAAACATCAATCTTCAAGTTTTTGGTAAGCCAATGCAAGTGGATAATCACTCAATAAGAGATTTTCAGAAGAAATATTTTTCTCAAAGTAAAACAGATTTGTCCAGAACACAAAGAGAAATCAGGATCAAGTTTCAAAAACTTACAACTAAGATTTTGTGCCTTTTTGAGCTTCAAAAATGATCCAGGAGTATCATCATCAGCCAAGAAGTTGGTTTTGAATTTAATAAAAGAAGGATTCAAGATCAAAAGCTTAACATCAATATTTGGTCAATCCTCAACAAACTTGGAGATCACTTGAAAAACAATCACATTTGTCAAAAAAGAATTTAGTTATATATAAATTATCAATTAAATTAAAAACTAAAAATTGAAGAATCTGATCAATAGTACTGAATCATTTGAATAAAATCCTCATGACACTGAATTTGATCTCTGTGCACACAAGATCTGTGGCCAAGAAATCTCTGGAATATTCTTTCTTCCTGTCAAACTTCAGATTTCAAAGCCTATGGTTTGAAGAAAATTTAGACACATATCAAAATCAACTTGATATCTCTTTTTGAACCTGAAACAAAGCTTAATCAAAAGCACTCTAAGCACTGAGTGCATTCCACTTACTAATTTTGAAACCAAAAATCAAGGGACCTTTTGGGGATGACTGCTCAGTCATCACTTCCAATCAATCTTTGAATCCTGCAGTTCAACTTTGATATATTTCATTGTTTTTCAACCAATTCTTGAATCACTCACATTTCCTCCAATAATCAACCATGGAATTCAGGCATGTTTGATTAATTTCTTACATTAATTCCCAATCATCCTTGCACAATTAGGTTTAACCTTTCTTTTTTCATGCATTATCAATTAATTATCTGCATAAATCAGCCATTCCCAGGACCTAATCCTATGCCTTGTATCTCCCACTTCAACTTAATTTTTTGCCTCATTTGCAGTTATTTTTGTTTGCATTACATTCCATTTTCTAGTCATCTCTCTATTCTATCTTTTTATATCTAATTTGAGGATGACATTCATTCTCATCTCACATTTAATATAATCTCCTTATTTTGTTTTTAAATTTCAAAGTAGAAAAGAGATCCCTCATATTGTAGCTGATTCATATACTAGGCTTCAGATTACCTCAAAATCAAACAGATTTTTGTTGTAGATTGTTCCCTCAGTTAGTTAATTTCATACATTTTTTTGACTTTTGAGTAGCAAGTGTTACATCAAGCCTTTTCCAGGGTACATTTTGAAACATCCACCTAAGACTTTCACTGGAAATTAGGGGAAAATGGAGGCACATGATAGCATGTGCCTCCCAGTAAAACATACAAACTTGGTTTCAAATGGGTTTTAACTCTTTCCTAATGCATGAAATCCATCCCAATAACTGCAAAATAACCAACCCACCACTTCTATTGAAATTATCTATAACTAATTTTTAATCAAATTTTATTCATGGTTGAAATGAATTCTCACTGTAAATCAAACTTGCTTGGATATGATTAATATTTTTTTAGTGAAAGATGATTGGAAATCAGTATCATACTAATTAAATTTTTTTTGATGAATTTTTTTCTTTTTTGAATGAAAAAAGCCAGGGTATTATCTAAAAAACTTGGAAATTTTGATCCGCTGATCAATTTTGGTAAATTGTGAATTCTTCAAATTGGTAAGTTGACATTTTAAACCCCTCCAAACTTCAGCTGAGTTCTTACTAATTCAAAAAAAAATATTTAACTTACTTTAGGTCTATTTTTTCCATCAATTTTTGAAGAGATAATGAGGATTGAATTGATCACAGAACTGAGAGCTAGGAACAGAAGAAGAAACAGGAGGTGAGAACAGCACAAGAAAAAAACTGAAGACTGAGAGTGAAAACAACAAACAGGAATGTGAGACTGCATGAGTGATGAGTGATTATCTGGGGGATGATTGATCAAGAATTCACTGAGCATGGATGGCGTTGAGGTGAGGTGTGAGAGGATCAGGACAAGCTATAATTGGCGTAGATGTGAGTTGTTGAGGCCTAAAATAGTTCAAAGAGTAAGAGACAGATCAAAAATCTCACCAGGCATATTTTGAGGCAGAGGATAATCGATTGAGGCGGAGACGAGATCGGAGAAAGAATGAAAAAGAAATAGAGATGAAAGAATAATGGAAAATGAGGACTACAACGGACAGTGACGAGAGTGAGTTGAGGTTATCGTGAGGAAGAGTTTGAGAATAAAAGTTTTGATCATCAAGCAGAGGTCCGTCTAAGACAATGAGAGTGAGAAGATGAAGTAGAAAGGTCCCCGCCGTTCCTGAGAGTCCGGGGGTGAGTACAGAGAATAGAGATCCCCAAGCGGGAAGAAAAACTCCTCTGACGTGAAATCTCAACACGCCCCATGCCTGAAGAGATGAAGAAGGAAGGAGAAAAGACAAGGAAAACAGAAACAAAAAAAAATAAAAAATGAAGATTATGAAGATGCGAGACAAGAAAAGGATAACTGAAGGTGTTTTAAGCTTGCCAGGTCCGCGCTTTTGGTGAGGGCATCAGCAGGCATTTGTTCAGATCTAACAAGCATGGTAGTGATGTTGCACAATTTCAACTCTTCTCTCATCCCTTTAGTTTTCAGGTCAAGATGGCAAGTTTTTGAGTTCAAACCAAATCTCTTGATTTTATCTATAAGTCCACTATTGTCTGTATGAATCACAATGGGGGAGAGTTCAGCTGAGAAGATTTCGCAAGAGAGTGAACAAATCCAGGTGGCTTCATGAAAGGCATCAACAAACACATTGAGTTCCGCATCTGTAGAACTGTAAGTAATATTTTTTTGTTTGCAACTATTCCATGACACAACACACCCATATACCGCGCAAAGATAGCCTGACTGAGAGCAACAAGTATCCGGATCATCTGCCCAAGAGGCATCCAAATAAGCTGAAGTGAGAGAGTCTGTATCATTTATTTTCAGTTGCAATTTGAGGTGAGGAGTTTCTTTCAAGTACTTCCACGTCTTCTTCAGCTCATTCCATTGGATTATACCTGGCTTGACATTGAATGAAGACAAGCTAGACACGGTGAAACTCAAGTCTGGCCGCAAATAGCAAGCTATATGATTGAGTAGACCAATAGCAGACCTATAGTTGATGTTGAGAGCACTGAACTTTTTGTGTTTGTTGTCAGTAGCGGGTTTTACTTGCAGGTTCGGAGTGAGAGGTAACTTGTTTGATTTAGCGTTCTCTAAGCCTAGTTCCTTGAGACCACGCTCAATATGTTTGGGTTGGCTAAGGAGAATTTTTTCGCGCTTCACCTCTATATGCATGCCTAGAACAGAGTCTGGATCTTTCGCGGTGGAACCTGCAAATTGACTTAGAAACTTCCTCTCAAAATCCTCACCATCGCCAACAAGAACCAGGTTGTCAACATGGAAGAATATCCGAGATTTGCCATCATTCAACAGGTAGAGGCACGGGTCGCATGCCGACTTGTTGAAACCTACCTCCTTAAACCAAGCAGTCAGTGTTTCGTACCAATTTTTGGGCGCCTGTTTAAGTCCGTAGAGGGACTTTTGTAGCTTGAGGGATTTAGATTTTCTCTTCAAACCTTTTGGAGTATGGATGAAGACTTCCTTGTTGATTGGCGAGTGAAGAAAAGCACTCTTAATGTCAAATTGACAGATCTTTTGTTGCGATTTGAGAGCGTAGAGGAGTAATAGGCCCAGGGTTGAAGGCTTGCCAGTAGGAGCAAAGGTCTCCGAGTAATCAAGGCCCTGAATTTGGTTGAACCCCTGCATGCACAATCTTGCCTTATATCGGACTGGATCTCCGTGACAGTCAAGCTTGATCTTGTAGATCCAAGTGGTCTTGAGCGCGTTTTGCGGGTCGGGGCCATGGTATTCTTCCCACACGCTGAGATCCTCAATGAAGTTCAGCTCAACATCCATAGCTTCTATCCAGTCCAGATTTTCATTGCATTGGAGAGCATCCTTGTAGGTCTTAGGCTTGTAAAAATGAAAAAAACCGTATTGTTGCGGTGGTTTGACCCGCGACTGATCTTGTAGCACCCGCGTGATGGGCGTGATAGTAGGCTGGACTTCGCAGCTGGTTTGTTGAGACGTGGACTGGTTGTCTTGACAAATGAATGAAGGAGATTGAGAAGCATCTTCTTCTGAAGCAAGGCTGATTGACTTGTCATTGTCTGCTGAGCTGACTGAGCTGTTGGTTTTGTCCCAGTAATTTGTCCATGGTACCTGTCGGTCAGGAAGATCTTCAGGAGATTGTTGAGGGGCTGGTGTGGTATTTGTGGTATTGAAACCATCTAATTTGGATTCCACGTCAAAGGTTGGTCCACTCGCCTGAGGAGCAGGCATTCATAAGAACCTGACATGCTTAGACGACACAATAGAACCAGACTTAGTTAAGATTTTATATGAGTGTAGAATGTGATTGAAGCCTACTAATGTGCCTTCTTCGCCTTTAGAGTCAAACTTCAAACCTTGCTCCCTTTTGTTAAGCAAATAGATACACAGGTTACCAATGGGCTTCAGGAAGGATGTAGGGAGGCCTTGACCATGAATCTTCTCCCAGGGTATTAAAGTTTTGTCTTTTAGAGCAATATGGTTCAACATAAGACAGCACCCCTTCACTACTTTGTGCCAGACGTTGGAAGGAAGACGACCGTCCTTGATGGTGGCTTGCGTGGATTTGACAATGGTACAATTGGCTCGCTCTGCTCCGCCATTATGTTCTGGGTGGTAAGGTTCTGAAACCATGTGAGAGATGTGGTTGTCAACAAGAAAGGATGAGAGTCTTTCATTGATGAATTCTGTTCCTCCATCCGTACATATTTTGGAAGGAAACATGCCTTGTTGACGTCTTTCCTTCTCAAGCAGACTGATTATGATATTGGGTGTCTTGTCCTTTGAACACATTGGGAATGCATCAAGGTAACCACTGGCGTTGTCCACTAACAACAGGATGAACCTGTGACCGGATTTAGAGGATGGTCTGATCGGACCCATGAGGTCCAGATGAATTTTATCAAAGACCTTGGATGATCTTGTGGAGGAGAGTTTGAAGGAAGATTTTGTAATCTTGCTTTTGATGCATTTGATGCACTGGAAATTTCTTTTAGCTTCAGCGGGAATATGCTGAGTGAGTGAGGAGATTCTTGATAGAGATGCATGTCCGTATCGCCTGTGAATCTCAAGAAGAGCGTCTTCAGGAGAGGATAAGGTTGATGAGAAGAGATTTTTCAAAGTTGAAACAGGATTGAAGGAGGGAGTTGGCAGTGTGTAAAGATTATCTTTGATCGGTCCAGTTAGAACCGTTTTACCTGAGTGAGACACAGTAAAATGACTGCCAAACGGGTTCATTGTGCATCCCTTGCTATTCAAGGCACCAGCGCTGATTAGATTGATAGTCACATTGGGTACGTAGAAGGCATTGCTGAGTTTGAGGGTGAGGTTGTCCCAGCGGAGTGTTGCAGTACCTCTTCCTTTTATCTGCAAGCTGGCTCCTTCTTTCCCCGTCTTGATGGGGTCACCAGAATAGGGTTCCATCTCGCTGAAGAACCTGCTATCATTAATCATATGGACGGATGCCCCACTGTTTAGCAAGAACCGTCAACTTGAATCGCCGTGTTTGATCCACTGATTGAGAAGAGCCAGATAATGAGCTGAGTGAGACTCGGTCTTTGCTTTTGATCCAATTTTCTTTGCCTTCCACTTTTCTTGATTCTCTCTCCACCAGTCGGGAGCCACTTCCGGATGAAGGTGCCAACATTCTCCTGAAGAATGATTCTTGTCTTGACTAGGATGATGAGATCCTTCAACGCATCGTTTAGAGTTGGATCCCTTGGTAAACAAGGAGTGAACAGCGGTTTTTCCTCCAAAGAGCGCAACATTGCCTTTCTGCCTGGAGCTTGAGATTGAGGATTGTGCCATCAATTTGTTATTGAGTTGAGCCAAATGATTCAGGACAAAATCGACTGAAAGCTCTTTGTCGGAATGCATGATTTGCCTTTTGAAATCATCCATGGAGGTTGGGAATTTAAACAAAATGAGATACGCCAGTATGTTGTCTGGGAGTTTAATACCAACCTTGCTCATTTTCTTGAGACAGACCTTCACCTTTGTGATGAAATCAACAATATCATCTGAATTGAACAAGAGATAGAGGAAACTATTGCATACTTGAGCTCGATTAGATGCTTGAGATGACGCATACTTGTGAATTATTGCTTTCCACAAAAGTTTAGCAGAGTTCCTATTCTCGGCCGTGACAATGTTCTCATGTGCCGTAGAATCAATTTTAGAGAAGATGAGAAGCTTGAGTTCATTGTTAACGGAGGTTTCCAGCACTGAGATATCATTGTTCATGGCCGTTGTACATCGTCTGACATCAAGTACCGCATCCATTTTGTCCCTCCAGATTCCGTAATTATCTTTGCCAAGAAGAGGTATTGTTTCAAGTGCAGTCTTGAGCATTGTTTGTTTGAAGGAATCCATGGTGTCCGATTAGGATCCTCTCTTGGTTGATTGTTTGGCAATCGGAGGTTTTGATGAGGTCCTTTTGGCTTTTAACCGTGAAGAGATAATGAGGATTGAATTGATCACAGAACTGAGAGCTAGGAACAGAAGAAGAAACAGGAGGTGAGAACAGCACAAGAAACAAACTGAAGACTAAGAGTGAAAAAAAAACAGGAATGTGAGACTGCACAAGCGATGAGTGATTATCTGGGGGATGATTGATTGAGAATTCACTGAGCATGGATGGCGTTGAGGTGAGGTGTGAGAGGATCAGGACAAGCTATAATTGGCGTAGATGTGAGTTGTTGAGGCCTAAAATAGTTCAAAGAGTAAGAGACAGATCACAAATCTCATCAGGCATATTTTGAGGCAGAGGATAATTGATTGAGGCGGAGACAAGATTGGAGAAAGAATGAAAAAGAAATAGAGATGAAAGAATAATGGAAAATGAGGACTACAACGGACAGTGACAAGAGTGAGTTGAGTTTATTTTGAGTAAGAGTTTGAGAATAACAGTTTTGATCATTGAGGAGAGGTCTGTCTAAAACAATGAGAGTGAGAAGATGAAGTAGAAAGGTCCCCCCCGTTCCTGAGAGTCCGGGGGTGAGTACAGAGAATAGAGATCCCCGAGCGGGAAGAAAAACTCCTCTGAAGTGAAATCTCAACAATTTTTTTAATCAAGAACAAGCAGTGTTATCACAACCTAATTTATGAAAAAAATAACCCTGATATCCTTCATTGAATGGATTCAAGTTTTAGGATAATTTATCATTATGTGTCTTTTTCAACAAAAAATGAAAGGGAAATGTTAAGTTCACGGCTCATTGAGCTGTGCAAACGGTTTGAAGAGGGCAGTGTGGCATGCCACACAGTCCAATCCAAGCTGTGTATGACCCCCCACGGCTCAAAGAGTTGCGTGGCCAACCCAGCCTGGTCCGCCAGCGTGTGGGATTCCACACACCGCCAAACCGCGGTGAGCCAAAAAAAAAGAAAAAAGGAATGAAAGGGTACAAAAATAACCCATAAAATAAATAAAACTTCCAAAAAAACAGAAATCAACCAAAAAATCAAAGAATGTTCACTTTTTGGTAAAAAAAAACAAATAAATAAATAAAAAAATAAAAAACAGAAAAACTTGTACCATCCAATGGACTAGCCCTAAATCAAAAATACCCAAAAAAAAAGTAACTGGACTAGCCCTAAAATAAAAAAACTAAAAAAAAAGACAAGTAACTTGCCAAGCCCTAAAGTAAAAATACCAAAAAAAGGCAAGTAACTTGACAAGCCCTAAAGTAAAAACACCAAAAAAAATACAAGTAACTTGAAAAGCCCTAAATTAAATTCAACTTGGCTAGCCCTCAAGTAAAAGGGCCCAAAAATTAAAGAAGTCTTTTGAACTTCCCTAAAGTAAAATTACCAAAAAAATACAAGTCTTTTGACCAGCCCTAAAGTAAAAACACAAAAAAAAACAAGTTCAACTTGTGTTAAGCTGATCCAATCCCAAGCTTAACGTAAGTTAAGCTTGTGATGGAATCAGCCCAACACAAGTTGAACTGACTTACAATTAAACTTTAACTCATAACACTCAATATAATGATGTTAACTCAAAACACTCAGCATAATGATGTTCAAAATGTGATAACAATTTATATTAATAGAAATCTTTAGCTGCATTAGAATTACAATTTATATGAAACCCAATGATTAAATGAAGTAAAAGTCTATTACAATCTAGGATACATTTTCAGTTGATCTTTGAGATGATCAACCCAACCAGAGGCTTTTTTAGAAATCAAGGAATGTGGTTTTGCTACAATGGGTGGGATTGGAATCATTTCTCCCTCAAGCACTTATAGAAGCCAGTGGTTATTGTTTACAAAGGAAATGAACATTGGATCTGATTGATCAGTAACACAATTTTTCATTGGAGTATTAGTATCACATGACTCCAATGAAATGAAAAATATAGGTCTGGAATATGTGTCTGCTACAATTTGACCCATGTCCAATTTAGCCAGCCATTTTGAGGAGGGAATCTTTTCATTGATTTCTTCAAAATAAAGTCTTTGTTTAATCTTTTCAACCTCCTTTGCACCACCAATCATCTTAATGTAGCATGCTTTATGTTTCTCAAACGTTTCAATTGTTTTCTTCCTAACTTTAAACTAACCATTTCCTTCATAACCAACAGATTTAGAAATGACTCTAAATGCGCAATTACCATCTCCAATTGGATCCCAAACCTCACCCAAGAACTTATGGAATTTTTTGGATATTTGATTGAGGTATTTCAAGTTTGGTTACTATCATGAAAACTAACTAAGTATTGATTTCTTCAACCAGATCAATTAAATGAATACTCACCAAAGATGAGCTTCTGGTTGAGGTTTGCTGCAAGTTGTGGAAACTTTTGAGGTTATTCCTCAAAAAGGCGTCCCTGATTGCGGAGTTGATGGTTCTAGTGTCTGTAAGATTTTGAGGATGCTTCTTTTCTTTTCTTCTTTTCTTTCCCTCAGCACCCTGTGTCCCTTTTCCTCCCCCTCCGCCCTGTGCTGAGGAGAGGCCTTTTACATCCCCTCCCCTCAGCCCTAACCTAGGTACAAGCACAAGAACAACCTGACAACAATTTGAAGAAGAAACCCTAGAACCAGAACGCTAAGCCATACCCTAACCTGTACCCTATCCCTTCAGCCCGCCTTCCTTACACTCATCCTGTTTGTCATCCCATGGCGCCACCCTCCACCGCGTGCTACTCAAAGTTCACCGCACCTGCCTGTGTCCACCCAACGCGCCATTGTGAATTTCCCAGTCCTGTGACCTTCTTGGGCTTGCCCGCGGCCGTCCACACACATAGCCCCTGAAAGATCATCAAGAATAAGAAAGTCTCCTTCCTAGAATAATCTTGTCCTTTGAATCCATCTGAACATCAGTTTGATGCCTTAGTGCCCCAGCCCATTAGGCTATCAGTGCCCCCCTCCCCTTCCAATACAATAGACAATCAGGCTCTTGAGGAGAACTCTGAACTCAAAGTCAATAACCTTTCAAGCTTTAATTTGGAAAAACCTGAGCCCCTGAAATATCCTGATAGCCTTCCCCTTATCACCAGCTGATCTCTTTGAGAAAGTAATCTCAATTTCAAACCTGAAAAATACTCTTTTCACTCTGAACTCAACTTGGATGCAAAAGAGGTCCACCAGGCTAAACTCACTGAACTGGAAAGCATAGAAGACCACAACGTCTGGGAAGACTATGATGAAACTCCTGAAAGATATCTGCGCACCACCTGGATAGTTTGTGACAAACCGGAAACCAAATCAACTGCGGCAAAAATCAAGTCTCAAATTGTCATCCAGTGATTCCTTCAGACTCATAGTGTTGATTGTGAATAAAACTTGGCTCCCACTGGAAAATTCACCTCCCTAATTGTCCTTCTTGTCATTTCCCTTGAAAATAAGTTAACTATCAGGCAATTTGATGTGAAAAGCGCCTTCTTATACGCGCCTCTTCAAGAAGACATCTACATCAAGACTCTGCCTGAATCACACCACCCCTCCAGCTTCCTCAAGTTAAAAATATTGCTATACGGCCTATTTCAGGCTCCCTAAAACTGGCATGAAACTCTTACAAAATGGCTTAAAAGCATTGGTTACAACCAGTCTGAATCAGAAGCCTGTGTCTTTCTCAATTCTGAAAAATCCTCCTTTTTCTTCTTCCATGTAGATGTTCTAGTGGTTTCAGGCAATGTGGACGCCTTCCAGGAGAAGTTTCTATCTCACTTCCCCAACTCTTCCACCCATCCGCCGGACACTCTTCTTGGAATGCAATCATCACCAATCAGATCTCCTGTCAATTGAATCAGCAGAAGCTAATCAAGAAGGGTCTGGAGCTTCTTTGATTGGAGAACTTCTTGCCTGTCCTTACCCCTTTGACCCCAAACATCCAACTCAACCCTGCCAGTGACAACAATGCAGAACGGTTCTCCAAACTTGGCTTCAATTTCTGGTGTGGTGCCCCATCCGGGACACCCTGGCCGCCTTAAGACCTCAATCCATAAACTGTTGCGCAAACGTACCGTCTGGCTGAACAACTTATCCTCAGGCTCATCTGAACCGTCCTTTACCCGCGCGCGCGCACGCCGCGCCGTGCGCGCTGCGCTTCCATTATCCGCGTCGCGCGCCGCGCCACGCTCCTTTCATCCGCGCGCGTTTCGCGTCCTTTATCCGTGTTGCTTGTCATCTCCGCCGTTTTCATAGCACGTCCTCATCTTTGTTGTTGCGTGTCTTCATCTTTGTTGTCGCGCGTCCCAATCTCCTCATTGCTACCGTCGCGCGGCGCTCATCCATGATTTACTGAATCCATCCCGACCGCACCCCCAAGCCACTGGCAAATCCTTGGATCCTTCAAACCTCCCATTGCACTTGATCTATCAGTCGTGGATCTCAAGGCCGTCAGGATTTCCTCAACTTTCTCAAACCAATCTCCTATCCGCCCATCCGCGCTCTCATGGACTTCATCCGTCACCTTTCCTGGGACTCTCCCACCCACTTCCACCTTTGGAAGAGTGCAAAGGACCGCCCGCAGACATCCGCGGCGGTTTGGTTCATTTCTCTTTCCCACTCCGTCCGCCTTTGAACAAGGGGTGGGTGACTCTGGTATTGTTGCGCGCGCCCATCCACAGATAGACGCGAGTGACCACATGGTTTCCTTCCCTTTTCCGCTCTATTTGTAGAATCCGTTGTATATAGTCTAACAGGGCCTCCTGCCCATATAAGGGGGGGCTCTCCCCTGCCTTTTTGATCATCATTGGGAAAATCATCAGAACATGGAATGATCCAGAATGAAATCAGCACACCTTTGATCCTTGAGCCTCCATACTCAACCCTTGATCCCTGATCCTTATCACCAACCAATAGCCTTGCTGGTTGAAGAAAAATTCTGTCTGTTGGAATTTTTGAGTGTGTCATACCACTCCTTGATTCCTTTCTCTTACCATACTGGTCCTGATCCCTGATCACCTTTCTGGAGCCAATCACAATTGATTGAAGAGGTCTTATTAAGCTTAAGACCTGGAGTGTTATACCTCCCCTTAGCTTCTTTGGAGTTGCATTCTGCCAGCCTACTCTTGAGTCCCTTGAGAACTGTTGAGGTTATCCTTGCTTCAAATCAGTTTCTGTTTGTTTTAGAGCTTCTTAAACATTGTGCTTTGTCCTGTACAGCCACCCACAGTTATCTGGTACCCTTCAAGCGCTTGATTGCAGAGAGTTGGGCAGGTTCATTGAGAACCTGGAGGTTGCTTGGGTTTGAGTTGATCATCCCCAATCTTCTTCTGACAACCAGAGTTATTAGCGTGTGGGCGTTGTTTACACACAACAGCTTTTGTTCTTTGAACTCTAGGAAGACTTTAACTTCTTTTGTTCAAGTTTTCCCTGCATAATCTTGTCTCAGATAGTGCTGTTCCGTTGCTACCAAAGTATTATCATCCTTATCCTCTACTCCTTGATTCCTCATTTACCAGGTTCTGGACCTTGATCTTGGTTAAATTTAAATATTTTTGTAACACTCAGGAGGGCAGCCTAAACAGCACCTTTCCCTTCCACAGAACTGCCACGGCCTAGCACCGTTTGGAGTCTTACATTTGGTCCCCTGGGCCTGGATTGAACCAGCAACCTTGGGATTTACAGTCCCAACTTGAAGAATCAACTCCGAAATCCAATCCGATTTTTTTTCTTTTCTTTTTGTTCCTTTTTTTTTCTGATCCGTGGAGACAGCTTGGTATAGAAGTAAGTCCTCCCAATTGTGCACCGCCTGGGCAAGATCCTTGTTGTTTTTGTGAAACTCTACTCTTGCCACACTTGTGAGCCACCTTGGAACTCTGCTCGTTTGGATCTCTTAGGAACCCTTCAACATGGAATCTGTTGGATCCTCTTTATCTGTTCGGGCCAAGATGGTCAAAATCAAACCTCAGAACAAAAATTTAGGCTTCAATGGGACCAATGTTGAACGATTCCTGGACTCCTATGAGATGGCTGCAGAAGTGGATGGTGCCAGTGAATATGATATGGCTTATCAGTTACGGTTTTTTATCTCTTCTGACAAAGTTATGGAGGTTATCGAATCGTTTGAGGGATTTAAAACTCACAACTGGCGGCTCCTGAAGGAGGCTATGTTAGCCTATGGGGGAAAAATAGATGTAGCCAGATTTACTTTGCAAGACTTCGATGCCCTGGTTTCTCAATGGATCTCCAATGGTGGTATCTCCTCAGCCTCTGACTATCAGACTTTCAGAAAATCTTGGGACCCTATCCAGTCCTATCTTATCTGGAACAATCACATTGATACGTTGGACAAAATTTGAGTGCAATTTTTTCAGTCTTTCTCTCCAGGAGTGCAGGAAAGAATTAAGGATGAACTGGTGAAATCTGGATCCATGATCACAACAAGAGACAATCAATTCAAGCTCCCTGCTTTCATGGTTCTTAGGAATACTGTGGATAAAGTGATGAAAGGTCAAACAGCTCTCACCTTTGAAAAACCTAAAATCACTGAAACAGTCCTTGCCCCCTCTTTTCAAGCATATAAAAAAATCATGAATAAGATGGAAGCAAATTGCAGACCTAAACCCAATCCTCAGACTCACCGGGAGACACCTACTATAGATGAAATCACTAAATTACTTCAGGCATTTGAGAATAAAATAGATCAGAAAATATCCTCTTTAGCCACTCCTAAACCTGCTAATTCTGTTCCTAAGTCTACTATAGTTTGTTATTATTGCCATAGGGAAGGCCATGGTACCGGTAGATGTCCTGAACTCCAGAAGGACAAGGAGGAGAAGTTAGTAGATCAGAAGGGAAATAATTTTTTCCTTCCTAATGGTGCTTTGATCCCTTTTGATTTGTCTTGACCGATCCATCATGTGGTGGCCTCATACCAACCACCAACCCCTAAGAAGGCATCCTTGGTCTCTGTGGATTTTTGATCATCCTGTGGAACTCTGCAACCTTGGTATCCCCCAGCTATCACTTCTTCCAGCTTCCCTGGCACCTATCAATCCAATCCAGCTAGGAAATGCCATGAGGAACCAAAACCTCATAAGTCTCCTCCTGTTCCATCCTCCATTCTGCGAAGACCCGTTAAACGCCAATCTTCACCTAAGCCTCCTTCCTCTGATGTGGAAGACATGGAAGTAGAAAGGGAACCGCTTATGGAAAGGTTCCAGGAAAACACTGATCCTCCCCCTCTTCAACCTGCCCAACTCTCAGATCCTCTTCCATCACCTATTACACCTGATCTTCCTCCCTCCACCCAGCCCAAAGTTTGATTTGAGAGGGGCATCTCCAAGGACTATCCTAATGCTGTGGAAGGAGTATTAAAGAAAATTTCTGATCTTAAAATCCCTGATCTATCTGTGGCTGAACTCCTGTCAATCTCTCCATCTGTGGCAGAAGGGATGAAGAAATGGGTTTCTCGTTGATGTGTGGAGATTGGTCCGGACGAATTAAAGGTCTCCTCTGGTACTCTGATAGAGGATTCTGGTGGAACAGATCCCTCTTCAGATACCAACCTGTATTCCTGTCCTCTTGGTTTTCTTCCATGTTGTCTTGGTGATTCAACTAAAATGGTTTCTCTCCTTGTGGATTCGGGTTCTCAGCTCAAGTTGATTTTGGACTCCATGGCCTGCAAGCTTAAACTAAGCCCAAGGGTCAGTTTCAACTCTGCGGTCTATGGAATTGGGAATCAGTCCTGTGAACTGGTTGGTATTGCTGAGGATATTCCTGTTTGAATTGGTTGAAATATTGTTGGCACCTGTCACTTCTGGATCACTCGTCTGGATGGTCCCATGATCTTGGGAAGGCCTTTCTTAATGGACTTTGGTGCTACCCTGATGTTTTCTGATCAAGTTGGGGAGAGAATTCTCCTCCCTGATGCTGATGGCAGAAAGATTGAAGTCACCCTTTGTTCTTTGGATTCTGGTCGTTGGGAAAGAGACTTCCCTGGTCACCCTCCCAAATCTGTCCTGAAAGGAAAGCAGAAAGAAAACTCTCATTCCTTTCATCCTCATTTTTTAGCAGAATAGCTGGCCCTACTGATAGTTGTAGTTCTCCTCAGCCTCAGACTTCAACTCATGGACCAACTCCCACCTCAGAGGCCCATCTTTCTTTTTCCTCATCACTTTCTTCTCATCCAAATAAGATCAAAACCCAAACATATGAAAAATTCGAAAAATCCAAAAATATTTCTTCTCTTTCTGGATCTGTTCTATCTTCCTTTCCTTTTTCTTTTCAGCCTGATCACTCATCTTCTATTCCAGTTTTGAATCTCCGCAATGAGTCTAAACTAGATCTTGATCTCAATTCTTTTCTTGGTGGCTTTGGTATGAAGGAGTTTAATCTTAGGTGGAGGCAATTTGGGGTAGAAGTAAGTCCTCCCAATTGTGCACCACCAAGGGCTTCTACTACTGTTATTTTTGAAACTCTACCCTGTGCCACACATGTGAACAATGTGTTATCTTTTGGATCCTCTTTTATGGAGAAGGCACCTTTCAAGGACGCAGCAGAACATTGGACTTGGAAGATGTTGGAACACGGCCTCAGTTTTTGTAGTCAGGTTTCACTGGTCAATGCTTGGAGGAAGCAGGGATTCCTCTCCTTTGCCACCAAGTACAAACCAGTTGAAAAGAAGGTCCAGCCAGTCAACCAACCAATGCCTCTCAACCTCAACCCTCCTCTTATGCGTCCTCCGCTATCCTGCAATCCTTACTGTGGTCTATCCAAATCCCTCACTGGTCCATTTATTCCCTCTGGTCGGGTCACTGAAGAACTTCTGAAAGTGGTCAATTTTGGTCCAGATGGATGGCTTCTTCCTGATGAGTTAAATTTGATCAAAAATATCTTGTCTCTAAGGGAAAAATCAATTGCATTCTGTGACAAAGAGAGAGGTCTCTTGAAAGAATCCTATGGTGTCCCTTACATCATCCCGGTAGTTGAACATGACCCTTGGCAAAAGAAAAAGATCCCAATCCCTGCTGCTAAAGTTGAAAAATTCATCAAGTTGGTCCGCAAACGAGTCTGAACCGGTTTATACTAACAATCAACTTCTAGCTATTCCAGTCCTGTTTTCTGTGTTATAAAGAGTAATGGTAAACTTAGAGTAGTTCATGATCTACAACCTCTTAATAAAGTTACTATTAAAGACTCTGGCATGCCACCTGCTTCTGAAGAATTTGTTGAATCCTTCTCTGGGAGAGCTTGCTATGGTCTAGGTGACATTATGGGTGGCTATGACGAACAATCCTTGCATCCTATTTCTTGTCCCCTCACTACTTTTGATACTCCCCTTGGTTGATTTCAGTTGACTCGATTGCCTCAAGGTGCCACCAACTCGGTTGCAAGCTATCAGGCTCAGATGATGAGGATCCTCCAGGACAAAATCCCGGATCATGCGGGTATCTTTATTGATGATGGTGGAATTAAAGGTCCAGTTTCTGACTATGATAATGAGCTCTTACCTTGGCACTCAGGAATACAACAATTTGTCTGGGAGTATGCTACTTTTTTGGAAAGAATTTTGTTTCAAATCGAGGAATCTGGCCTTACTGTCTCTGGATCAAAACTTGCCGCCTGTGTCCCTGCCTTGGAAATTGTTGGTCATATAGTCTGCAAGGAAGGAAGAAGGATGGCACCCTCTAAAGTCAACAAAATCATCTCCTGGCCTACCTCAATAAATCCAATGGAAGTTAGAGGTTTCCTAGGTGTTGTAACTTATGTCAGGATCTTCATTCCCTCATTATCCAAAATCTGTATTCCCTTGCGTCGCTTAACCAGGAATGATGCTGAATAAATTTGGACCCAAGACTGCAAACAATCATTTCAGTTGCTCAAAACAATTGTTGGGAAAGAAATTGTTTTGAAAAAGATCACTTATGGACACGGAGCCAGCAAGATCAAGTTGGCAGTGGACTCAAGTTATCAATCTGTTGGGGCTGTTCTTACCCAGGAAGATGAAAATGGTTTGGATTGTCCTGCTCTGTATGAATCTCTTCTTTTCTCAGATGTGTAATCAAGGTACTCCCAGCCAAAATTGGAACTTTGCGGTGTGGCCCAAATGTTGAAGAAGCTTCAGACTGTCCTTTGGGGTCAACACTTTGAGTTACAAGTAAATGCGCAATCTATTATTGAAATTATCAACACCCCCAGCCTCCCAAATGCTCCCATGACTCGTTGGGTGGCTTTCATCCAGTTGTTCTCTTTTGATATTGTCCACAGGCCTGGAAAATCTTTCACCATGCCTGATGGTTTATCTCGAAGACCTATTGGAGACAATGAATCAGAGGTTGGAATGGATTTTGATGAGGAAGAACCCTTGGTCCACCCTGTCTTTGCCTTCTCCTCCAAAAATTACTCTGGTTTCCAGCAAGGTTTCTGGCTTAAGTTGGAGCAGTACCTTTCAACTCTCCAAAGACCCCCTGATCTCTCTGCCAAAGAATTTTGGTCCCTTAAAAGGAAGTCCTCCAACTTCTTTGTCCAAGGTTCTAGGCTTATGAAAAGGTCAAATCCTTGTGCACTTGTTGTGGTCACTATCCCTTCCAAGCAAGATTTGATCCTGGAAAATCTCCATGAAGGCCTTGGTCATTGTGGGGAAACCAAAACTTATTGAAAAATATCTGAAAAATTCTGGTGGCCATCCCTGAAGAAATCCGTCGCTCAATGGTGTAGGAGTTTTGAAGTGTGCCAGAAACGTGATCTTAGGCGCCCGGCCAAAATTTGTTACCCCACTGGAGAATGCACTGTCTTTGGGAGGATTGCTATGGATGTGGTTCACATTAAGGCTGGTGGAGCTAAGTACCTCATTGTGGCTAGAGATGATTTTTCTGGATGGGTTGAAGCAAAGTTTCTTAAGAACCTCATCTATGAATCAGTAGCAGCTTTCCTTCATGAGACTTGGACAATGCGTTATGGCTTGGCCGGATCTTATTCTATGGATGGTGGCTCAGAATTTGGTGGAAAACTTGCTGAAATGATCCAATTGCTCCCTGGACAACATAGAGTTACTACTCCCTATTATCCTGAAGGACAAGGCATGGTGGAAAGAGGCCATGCTCCTTTGAAGGCTGCTCTTGTCAAATTGGCTGGGGAAAGTGGCAAGAATTGTCAAAAGTTTCTCCCCTTGGTCCTCTTCTCTGATAAAATTTCCACCAAGCGAACCACTGTTTATTCTCCTTATGAAATCATCTATGGTCAGAGGGCTGTTCTTCCTCTTGATCTTGAGATGGAGTATTTCTTGGGCATCCCCTGGGAACAAGTTTCCTCAACTACTGACCTATTAGTTGCCAGATCAAAGCAACTGGAGCAGAGTGAAGATATTCGTAACAAAGCTTATCAGAAGATGATGGAATGAAGAGCAAAATCAGTTCAGTATTGGGAAGAAAAACACTGGAATCAAATCAGGGACCCTTTAAACCCTGGTTACCTGGTATTGGCTTATAATTGTTCCTTGGAAACTCAGTGGGGAAAGCTTTTCTCTAACCGCTGGAATGGTCCTTACCAAGTAGTCCGTCAAGTTAGAGGTGGATCATATCTTTTGGAGGAGCTGGATGGTACTCAGATGGCCAGAAGGTTCTCTGCTGATCAGGTCAAGAAATTTCACTCTTGTGGAGGCAACTTGGTCCGGAAGTAAGTCCTCCCAACTTGTGCACCATCTGGGCAAGATCCTTGTTGTTTTGTGAAAACTCTACTTCATGCCACGCGTGTGAGCACTTGGGACGCCTCCTTTGTTTTATCTCAGCCACTTCTAGGATTTTTGGTTGGATTGAAAAATTTTTTCTCAACCACTATCAGCATCAAAATGGCCATTCTTTGGTTTCAATCATCTTTCTTTCCTTTCTTTTTTTCTATGAAATCAAACTTGGGAGCAGACTAGGGACAGTCTGTAAGTTGGGGAGAGATGTGGTGCCCCATCCTGGACACCCTGGCCGCCTTAAGACCTCAATCCATAAACTGTTGTGCAAACGTACCGTCCGGCTGAACAACTTATCCTCAGGCTCATCCAAACCGTCCTTTACCCGCGCGCGCGCACGCCGCGCCGCGCTTCCATTATCCGCGTTGCGCGCCGCGCCGCGCCGCGCCGCGCTTCCATTATCCGCGTTGCGCGCCGCGCCGCGCCGCGCCGCGCTCCTTTCATCCGCGCGTGTCGCGCGTCCTTTATCTGTGTTGCTTGTCATCTCCGCTGTTGTCATAGCACATCCTCATCTTTGTTGTTGCGTGTCTTCATCTTTGTCGTCAAGCGTCCCAATCTCCTCATTGCTACTGTTGCACGGCGCTCATCCATGATTTACTGAATCCATCCCGACCGCACCCCCAAGCATTTGGCAAATCCTTGGATCCGTCAAACCTCCCATTGCACTTGATCTATCAGTCGTGGATCTCAAGGCCCTCAGGATTTACTCAACTTTCTCAAACCAATCTCCTATCCGCCCATCCGCGCTCTCATGGACTTCATCCGTCACCTTTCCTGGGACTCTCCCACCCGCTTCCGCCTTCGGAAGAGTGCCAACGACCGCCCGCGGACATCCGCGGTGGTTTGGTTCATTTCTCTTTCCCACTCCGTCCGCCTTCGGACAAGGGGTGGGTGACTCTGGTATTTTTGCGCGCGCCCATCCACAGACAGATGCAAGTGACCACATGGTTGCCTTCCCTTTTCCGCTCTATGTTTAGAATCCGTTGTATATAGTCTAACAGGGCCTCCTGCCCATATAAGGGGGGGCTCTCCCCTGCCTTTTTGATCATCATTGGGAAAATCATCAGAACATGGAATGATCCAGAATGAAATCAGCACACCTTTGATCCTTGAGCCTCCATACTCAACCCTTGATCCCTGATCCTTATCACCAACCAATAGCCTTGCTGGTTGAAGAAAAATTCTGTCTGTTGGAATTTTTGAGTGTGTCATACCACTCCTTGATCCCTTTCTCTTACCATACTGGTCCTTATCCCTGATCACCTTTCTGGAGCCAATCAAAATTGATTGAAGAGGTCTTATTAAGCTTAAGACCTGGATTGTTATACCTCCCCTTAGCTTCTTTGGAGTTGCATTCTGCCAGCCTACTCTTGAGTCCCTGAGAAGTGTTGAGGTTATCCTTGCTTCAAATCAGTTACTGTTTGTTTTAGAGCTTCTTAAACATTGTGCTTTGTCCTGTACAGCGACCCACAGTTATCTGGTACCCTTCAAGCGCTTGATTGTGGAGAGTTGGGCAGGTTCATTGAGAACCTGGAGGTTGCTTGGGTTTGAGTTGATCATCCCCAATCTTCTGCTGACAACCAGAGTTATTAGCGTGGGGGCGTTGTTTACACACAACAGCTTTTGTTCTTTGAACTCTAGGAAGACTTTAACTTCTTTTGTTCAAGTTTTCCCTGCATAATCTTGTCTCAGATAGTGCTGTTCCGTCGCTACCGAATTATTATCATCCTTATCCTCTACTCCTTGATTCCTCATTTACCAGGTTCTGGACCTTGATCTTGGTTACATTTAAATATTTTTGTAACACTCAGTAGGGCGGCCTAAACAGCACCTTTCCCCTCCACAGAACTGCCACGGCCTAGCACCGTTTGGAGTCTTACACCGGACCTTCACAGGAATGTTGAATTACCTGGCCTGTGGGAGTTGTCTAGATGGCCTGTGGGAGTTGTCTATATGCCCTGTGGGAGTTTTCTAGATGGCCTGTGGGGGTTGTCTAGATAGCCTGCGGGAGTTGTCTAGATCAGGCCATGGCAGTGTCAACCTTGTCCTCCTTTAATCATTGGCCTGGCCTAAGTCATTGGAAGGAGGTTATCCACCGTTGAAAATACCTCAAGGGCAAGTCTCATCTATCTCTCACCCTAGCCCCTAAAATTGATGCGCCTGACCAACTTGAATTCTTTACCCATTCCACATGGGGCAGCAACCTGCATGATTGAACATCTCAGAGTGGATCCATCTGCTTATGGAAGGGTTTTCCAATTATATGGAATAGTACAAAAACAATAAATGATCTCCATGTCCTCCACCAAATCAAAAATGAACACCTTAACTGATGCTACACAAGAAAATCAATGGCTACATCATCTACTCCACCAATTGCGCAACTCAGCTCCCTCTCCTCCTATATTTTTTCTGGACAATAAAGGTCTAATTGACAAGGTTAAACATTTTGGGTCCAATGCCAAGGCCAAAAATCTTGATGTAAAAATAAAATTTGCTTGCCAGCATCACAAAGACAAAACCATTTTATTCAAATTGATCAACTCACCCAACATGCTGGCCAATTCTCTGTCCAAGTCCTGCTTCTATATATCCTTGTCCAATTTTCTAACTGCCTGCTTCTCAAACCCTTGAACACC
The DNA here is from genome assembly GCA_025617555.3 of Puccinia polysora. Taxonomy (NCBI): domain Eukaryota; kingdom Fungi; phylum Basidiomycota; class Pucciniomycetes; order Pucciniales; family Pucciniaceae; genus Puccinia; species Puccinia polysora. The sequence goes on from CM062638.1 coordinate 18,177,119, forward strand.
ATTATTTCTCTTTCATATCCAAATATCTGGACATGTTGGAATTATCCCAAACTTGACTGAACCCACTCTGGTTGCCTCACGCTTCCACCACCACAAGCTTGGCATGTCACTCATATGTCTCCACCTTGCACATTCTACCTTCTCTCACATCTAGCTCAACTCTGTCAAAGTTCTGATCTCAACCTCCAACTGCTCCCACCCTTCCAACCCCATAAACCTCCAACTACTCCCACTCTTACAACCCAATACCACCTTCACTACTCCAGTCTTACCTGTTTGTATCCTTTATTCCCTTCCTATTATTTGTTTTTATTTTCTTCTCCACTTTGCAAATTGCCTCCTTTCTTTTATTTTTCTTTATCCCTTTTTTTTACATATCCTATTACTTTTCCTAAAATTTCAAACCCTCCTCAAGACCAAGATCACTACCTCTCAAGAACTTGTCTCTGCTTCTCAGCAACTCAAGAAGTCATATAAAGATCCACCTATACCTCCAGCTAGTTTGAGGATCTTCTTTTTACCCAAGTTCTTCTCATATTTGGTGAGAAAGATTAAAAGAAGAATCAACCATAAAATCTCTTCTTCAGCCTTTGTTTTCACTTGTGCTACTTGCTGTTAAATGCACTACCCCTTAGTTACTCTCAATGGTTAAGTTGGCTGCAACCCTCAAGCTATCTAAGTCTTATCTAGTCTCTTAATTTCTCCTCCTCTTTCTTATCTAGTTTCTTGTCAACAGCACAGTTCTTTTATTCTCAATTTCTATTTTTCTATCTACCATCTAACACTTGTGCTGTAGTCTGCTTTTAGGTTCTTCAATTATTTCAATAAATCTAGGTTCTCTTCTCATCAGTCATGAAGGAGGATGGAAAAAATATGAAGTAAACAAAAGAACACTGTAAATGAAGAAATGATGTAGAAATGGAGAAAGAATAGGGGATAATGAGAAAGAAAGGAAAGAGTTGATTCACTCAATGGATTCAATCTGAGGGTGTGAGTATTTTTTGTTGAGTGATCCACCCATCAACCTCCCTCTCCATGCTCCCCCCCTCCTAGCGTTCAACTTGATCCAGGAGGAAGATTAAACAATTGGGCAACATAATCAGGTCATTCAGGGAAAATTGAGTAGCACAGGGAAGAGATAAAGGGAAGGAACAGTGAAATTTCAACACTCCCCATGACTGGATAGAGTTCAAGTTGTTCTTCTGGTTTTTATTACGGATATATGCTTTGTATGAAGTTTTGAATAAGATATTTTGCTGCTTTAGTCAGGGGATTGGAAAGCATCAAGTATTTTTTTATCAATTTGACTTTGAGGTTCCCCAGCTGGAGTTCTTCTTGCATTCCTTTTGTTTTTAAGGTCCATGTAAAAGTTCTTTGTGTTATATCCAAACTTTTTTAATCAATCTTCAAAACCATTTTTATTGATGTAGTTAGTGCTCGATGGAATGAAAACATTGAAAACTTCTCCAAGGAGGTTCTTGAGCCACATAACTTCCAAAAAGGTGGCCTAGATGGGATTTATTTTGGCTTTGGTGGATGAATGTGTTATATTGCATTTTTTGAAACTCTCCCAGGAGATGAGGGATCCAAATTAGAATGCCAGGTTCCCCAACTGGGATTTCCTGGTGGTTGAATCCTCTCTCCAAGAGGATTTCTTGTAAAATAAAGGAGAAACAGTTGAGTCATTTTTTTTAGGGTGAGCTTGATGTTCTTGGTGGCATTCAAATGTTGCCATTTCCTCTTTAGCTCTTTCCAATGAGTAAGAACCAGTTCATTTTGAGATCTGGAAAGTTTTGAGACTGAAAAGTGAAATTGGGGAAGGTCCTTGCATAAATTTAGTTCAAGAGGCCTATCTCAGATCAATAGTTGATTTTGAGACATTTGAACTTGTCAAAATCTTCATCCAACCCTTCTGTGAATTGGAGATGAGGAGCCAATGGATTTTGGAAACTCCTGGAGTTGGTGAGATCTAGTTCTTCCAGCCCATGGGCAATCTGTTTAGGTTTACTTCAGAGTACTGAATGTTTTTTTCTCTTTAATTTAATTCAAAGTATGGAATTCGGAGTGTGGTATTGAGATTTTTTGAACTTGGAGTTGAATCTGTTCCTGAAGCCACCAAATTTTCCCACAAGAATGAGATTTTCTCAGTGGAAAAAGATGAGTTATTTCCTGTTTTTTAATTTTTACAGACAAGGTTTGCTTTTGGGTTTTTAAAAGTAGATATATTTGATCCATTTGGTCAGACTTTGGTACCAGTTATTTGATGCTTGTTTCAACCCATAGGAACATTTCTTGAGTCTGAGGTATTTGGAATCCCATTCAGATCTGTCTGGGGTTTTGATGATTACTTCCTCATCTATATTTGCATGAAGGAAGGCTTCTTTGACATCAAATTTTCTTATCTCAAGGTTGTGTTTCAGTGCAAATTGGAGGATGGGCCTGAGGGAGGATATTTTGACTGTTGGGGAAAAGGTTTCCTCAAAATCAAGCCCATGGATTTTGTTGAATCCTTTCACACATATTCTGGCATCAATGATGAGGGCTTCATGTTGGCAGTTGTCTTTGATCTTGAAGAACCAAGTGGAATCTGGTTGGTTGACAGGCTTGGTTCCCTTTTGCTCTTCCCACAATTTGAGATCTTTGAACTCTTAAAGTTCTTCCTTGATTTCCTGTTTCCATTTTTTGGCATCTTCACAGGATATTTCTTTGATTTCTGTTCTAGGCTTGAATTAGTGATGGAATCCAAATCTCTAAGGGGGTCTGAGGTTTGCACGGTTCCTGAAAGTTTGAGTTGGAACAGAGTTGGGTTGTCTTTCAACAGCCCTGTGAGATGGAGTAGTTGTGTTTTGAGGTTTTCTAGTGGTTGTTGGAATGGAGGATTCTGAGTGGGTTTCCACTCCTGAGTCTGATGCATATGAGCTCTCTGATAGGGAAGCCAATTTTTTGCTTTAGCCATTGAAGTTTCTGCCAGGAAAGTTCATTTCTTCAGAGAGACTAGAGTTTTGGGGCAAAGGAGGATAATCTGGATTGGAGTTGGGAAGTTTAAAACTGTCAATCAAAAAATTGGTTATGGGATGATTAGTGTTCCCAAGGGCATTGATTTATTTTTGATCAGATTTGATGTGTTTGGTTGAGATGATGGAAAATTTGGGAAGTAGGATCAAATAAAATTTATATTTGGGGCTTTAGCCAATGCGTCTACCTTCTATTACTTTTGGGTGGAATTTCCTTCCCCTTGGCCTGAGTTTATTGAGATATACAACTAATGTTCCCAGCAGTTTGATTTACTAGAGCAGGAGAAAAATTCCATGCATCATTTACCAAGTTGATTGAGGATTACTTTTGTGTGGGATCTGGTTTAGACACAGACAGCTGGCCTTGACTATCTCAAAAAAGATTTCTTTGGAAGGCAATAGGAGCTGAGGGAGGTATGCACACTTTCAGCAATTTTTGGGTTGTCCCTCTTGGCCCTGCCATTGTACTCCAGATGATGAGGTTCGGAGATGAGTTTATTGCATGATTTTACTTTCAGGAACTTGACCAACCTTCCATTGGTGAATTCAAAGCTGCCACTGGAGCAGACTTTGCATGGGTAGTATTCAAGCTTAGATTTCTGTTGTTTGAGGACTTTGATGACGACTTCAGGGGAGGTTTGTTTGCTGAAGACGGGTATCCCACTGATTTACCCAGAGAATTTTTCCACTACAGTCAGGATTTACTTTTCATTTTAATGTGATTTGGGCTTGATTGGGCAAATGAGGTATAGATGGATCTGCTTGAATGGCTTTGAGCATGAGGTGGCTTGTCTTTTGAAGGATGATTTGGTTATCTTGATTAGTGCACATTCCTTAAAGAAGAAGTCCTTGTTGTTGATTGCATTAAATTGAAGTCCAGAGATTTCCTTGCATGAAAACATTTTGATTGCTAAGGCAAGGCTCAAGCCAAAAGTATTATGGTCCCGTCATGGTGTGGAAAAAATAGAATTTTTTTCCTTCTGTTGTCCCTTATATTATGAATTTGATGGTCCCTTGCATCCATAAGGAGTGGAGTGCGCCTTTTAACCAACAATTAGAGCAAGAGATGAGTTCCTTCCTTCCTTCAAAATTTGGTGTTCCTGATGTTATGGTTGTCTGGTATCCCCTATGAGGCAAGCCCCTATAACCTGGAGTTTGGAGTGGGTATTTAATTCCTACCTCTCCACCCTAACCTAAATAAAAGCACACTAAAGCCCAACAACCACAAGAAAAAAACCCTAGCTCAACCCTATCCATCCATCCCACTCATACCCTTATCCATATACTTCCATCCCCCAACGCGGGCCTGCCATTTCATCCATCTGTTTTGTCCTTCTCATGATGCGGCCCTTGCGCTGTGCCCTAATTGGAGCCCCCAGTTCCCGTCTGCATCCACCCAATACACTGTCTTCAAATCTCCAGAATCTGCGTATTTTTCCGCCCTTATGCTTGAGCATACCTCCCCAATCCCCCCATATAACCCGCGCAATTTAACTGCTCCTACTTCCCCGCACTAGCTACACTCCCAAACTTGATTGGGTGTGCTCTGTTTCTTGATCTGTATCTTTGAAGCAGATGTCAGACTTTCCAAAATCAATGCTGAGCTAACTGAACACCCGCTACTGCTGAGCCACTGCGCACCCAAAATGCTGAGCCAGCTTACACCCAATGCTGAGCGCGCAGCCTGAAAGACAGTTCCCCATCCCCAGCTATGAAATTTCACCACAGAAGTTGACCACAATTGAAGGAAACCTCACATGAAATTTCAAGAATTGAGCATGTGGGAAGGGAACTTAAGAGGAAAAGACAGATTAGAAGGGCACCAAAAATACCAAAAAAGTAAGTCTTTTATTTTGGGACATGTTAATTTTTTTGGTTCAATGAACTTATGGGAAATGATAATTATATTACAAGTCCTTATGCTCAGAATCTGAATTTCATAGTCCAGAGGAAGAGACTGAAAGTGAAGTCGCCTCCCTTCATTTTGAATCAGAATACTCTTCTGAGGAAGAAGAAGAAGTGGAGAAGTCAACCAGAAGCTTATCTTTGGTGTGTTGAGTTACAAACATTCTATCCTCTCTCTTTGTGTGCTTTCACCTTTCATTCAAATGTCACACACCTCTGACTATACCTGGTGCAGCTTCAGGAGTGTGGAATGATTCCTTTTCCTCATCCTTCCCCATTCCACTCTCTGCTGTCCCAGGTATGTTCTTTCCTCCTTTCTATTTTTCTTTCTCTTCTTGTGTTCATGTCTCAGTCTCTCTTCATCACTCATCCTTCCTTATTCCACTCTCCGCTGTCCCAGTAAACCTCAAAAGGTTATGAGCCCAGAGCCTACCTGAGAGTATACTTGCTTACTTAAGAGACTTAAATAAGATGTGAATGCTTTCTGTAAGACCATAATACCCTGTAAGCCTACCCTATGATCAAGGGTTCAATCCCCACACCAATCACGCTTTCACCTGGGTATTGCCATACCTATTTCTACATCACATAGCAAGGGTGTTGAGGTTAAACCTACTAACATGATGTATCACCACATTACGGAGGATGTGAAGTTGAACCCAGAACAGTAATACCAAACATCCCTGGCAGCCACAAGCGTCTGTAGCCTAGTTGGGAAAGGCAGCACTTTAGTATGTGTCTCAGTCTATCTGAGGTTGTGGGTTTGAATCCTACCAGACAAATATTAATTTACACAGTCTCATCATGGTGAGGCCTGCTTTCATTAATGTGATTGGAATGTTGGCCAATTAGGTTTTGATCATAGGAAACAAAAGTGAAATACCTCAATCAAATACCTTGGAACTTACATAAGTTCTTGGGTGGCCTTGGGATCCTGTTGGCAATGGGAAGTGCAAATTTAGGGTACTTTTAAATAACTTGCGTATGATGACAATGGATGGATTAAACTGAAAAGGGAAATGATTCAAAAATTGATGAAACATAAGGAATGCTATGCTAAGATACCTACTTGGTGGTATCAATGAGGTCTAAAAGATTGAAAAATGACTTGACATTAAAGAAATAAATGAAACAATTCCCTCTCCATAATGGCTTGCAAAGGTAGATATGGGCCAAATCATAGCAGACAGTTGTGGAAGGCCAATTTTTTCATCCCCTTGGATTCATTTTTTAGTTTCAATCCTATGAAAATGGGATTAAAAGAACCCTCAGATTCCATGTTCATTTTCCTTTTTATCAACAACCACTGGTTTCATCAAATACTTGGGGGAGATATGATTCCAAAACATCCCATTGTATCAAAACCATCTTATTTAAATTCAAATAAAGCATCTGGTTGGGTTGATCATTTCAAAGATAAACTGTACTAATTGATAATCATCATGTAATTTCATCATTTGAGTTTTTATTCCATCATTTGGGTTTGGTCAAACATTTACTTCTGATGCTGATCTTTTAATTCTATCAATATAAAGGGTTATGGGATTTTGAAAATCATTATTTTGATTGTTTTTGGTTAAAATCATTATGTTGAGTCTTTTGAATGTAATTTTATTGGTAATTCAGTTAAACTTGTGTTGGGCTGATCCCATCATAAGGAGTATTTTGACTTCTTATGATGGAATCAGCTTAAAAAAAGTTGAACTTGGTTTTTTTCTTTTTTGAATTTTTATTTCAGGGCTTGTTCATTGAGGTGGTTCAAGAGTCTTATGATGGGATCAGCTAAACATAAGTTGAAGTTTTTTTTTGGAATTTTTAATCCAGGGCTAGTCAATTTTGGTGGACTTGTATCAAATCCACCTCAATGGACTTGTCCTTTTTTTTTGGGGGGTTGATTTAGTTTTGCACTAGTCCAATGAAAAAAGTTTAACTTGTTTTGAGATGATCCCATCATAGGAAGTCTTTCTACTTCTTATGATGGGACCAGCTCAACACAAGTTGAACTTGCTTTTTTGTGGATTTCTTAATTTAGGGACAGTACATTTAGGTGTTTATTTGGTATTTAATTCAAATATTATATTTTTCTAGGGCTGTATTTTAGGTAAATTTTTTCTTTTCATTTTTATTCACCCATTTTTATTTTGCCATTTTTTATTAATTTTGGGCACAATTTTTTGATTTTTTGGAATTTTTAATTATTTGTTTTTATTTATTCATAGGGCCATGAATATGAATTCATGGCCCTGAAGATGTGAAGTTTTCAATTTTTTCAATTTTTTCTTAATTTCTAATTTTCAATTTTTTTAAATTTCTTTTATTTTTTTTTTAAATTTTTTAAATTTTTTAACTTTTATTGGTGTTTTTTTTTGTTCAATTTTTGCTTTATTGTTATTCATTTTGATTATTTTAATTTATTTCTCAAAATTTTCACAGCCCGGGATTCATGAAACAAACAGCTTTTCACAAATCAGATGGGTTGCTAACAGCCGCTCACAACCTGTGTCAAGTTGTGAATGGCCATTTACACTTCTGCGGGTTGAAAATGGCAATTCACAGCTCACGTAAGTGGTGAACCGTGCCCCAAAACCCAATTTTTTTTGTGAAAAGGTTGTTCTGGGCTGTGAATTTAACACTGCCCTTATTCAAATTGAAAGCAGAATTGAAGGTAAGCTTTATTAGAATTTTTTTTAAAATTATAAAATGATTTCAAAACAATGAATTCATGAGTTGATTTTAATTTTTTTAAAACATGGGCAGAAAATCAGTTTTCCCTTGTATGCATTTTACTTCTGTCAAAATTGGATTTCAGCTTCCTCATGCCAGGAACTTTGCCGTCCTTTAGCTACAGAAAGTGATATTGGTGTTGGAATAATAATTCCAAGAAAATTACGGTAAAATGCTTAAATAATTGATTTAGAAGCAAGTACAAAGTTTGGTTGGTTTGGTTGGATTGAGTTTGTTTAAATATATATTTTTCAAGAGGGACCACAGCTCATGCAAACTGGGGATCTTTATTGAATAAAAGCTCTCTTCAAGGGGCTCTTTTGAACCGTGTAAAGACCTTGGGACAATGAGGTCTTAAGTGATTGCTCACAAAAGACTAACTCAAGGGGATGGGTGGACTGGCTGTCTTACAGCACTTATTCCTGGGTTGCAAGGAGGAGACAACTTACTAGATTAAGTACTTACTCCAGGAAGCTTGCAGAGATTAATGGTATGAAAGGGTCTCAGGACAAATATTGGGGTTATTTGCTGATATTCTTCACGGAATCAATGTTGGGGCCAGAATTATTAATGATACTATCAAGGTATAGCCATATATCACTTGTTTATCTTGAATAAACACTTGATCACGGATGGCAAGGGGTCTGGATTGATACTTAAAAATTACTGGGGATTAAATCACTTAAAAAAGGGTTGTTTATATACCTTTTTAGGTAATAAGACCTTCTCAGGGCACTTAGAGCGGGTTGTGCTTGGATGCTGAGGCTAGAAGGCTGGTCAGGGATAGTTTCGTACGTATTTCTGGTGCTGTCAATCTGCTAGCCTTGTCTATGTCATATTTCTTTGTGAAATAATGGTCCAAAGGTGTTTGAATGTTAATTTGTTATTTTTATGATTCAGACACATTTTATTATTTTTTATTAACTTGTTTTGAGTGACATGGGTGAAAGTTGGTATTAGGAAATTCTACGGCATCTTCTGCACATTTTGGGAATTTTTAATAATTTTTAGGTTAACTCCTTGTTGTGTTTTGTGGTTCATAAATATTTGGCAATCTCATTTACGGGACAACCTTCATTATTTTTTCTTACAATTTATTTGCTTTATATTTTGATTTTCATATTTTTTATTCAATATTCTTAGGTTTCAGACATCCCTCTGTCCGGCAGTCAAGTTGGTACATATACATGATGTATGCATGCAGGTTGTAGCCTGTTCCTGCGGTACCTGACTGTCAGGCTTAGTAAAATTTTGTTGGCGCGCGCAGGCTTGACAGCTGCATGCGGGAATCTGTTGCCTGCGGCCGGTCAGTCATTTTGCATGCGGGCCTTTTGAAATGGGCCTACATATTGAGTGTCAGGCGTGTGTACCCTTACTGTATGAATCCGGGGCTGCGCGCAGGAATTGTGACACAACACAAATCCGCCTGTAACTCCTAAAATATACGCAACACCTCAATCCTGACTGAATTTTAGGTGTGAAACCTATACATGGCATAATGTGTGAAATGTTAAAATGGACAAATGGTGCCATGGTGGTTTTGTGTTCTGTTGGTCATTTTGTTTAATAATTATCAAAAAATGTAAGGAGTTAGAATTCAAGGGTGGGGTCAGTGAGTGACCCTACTCAATTTTGGGTGGGGAATCCATTTCTGTAATAATATTCATGGATTTCTTACTCCTTCTAATTTTATTATTTTATTTCTGTTTTAAATCTGCTTTGAAAGGTTGCTCTGTCCAAGTAGCAAGCTGACATTACCCCACTCCAAGATGTGTCTATATCTGAAAAAAAGAATTTTTGGGGCTCAATGTCTTTTATTGGCTCTGTAATTTCTTAAGTGGATAGGTCCATCTGGAATGTTGTTTTCAGGTAACCATTCATCTTTGTCCGCAAATTCTCCTTTGAATCTGACTAGATAGGGTCTGAAATCTTCCCCATTTATCCTTTCTTTTTTTTTATTTAAGAATTTTGCTTATTTTTCCTTTGTCTTTCTCAGTTTCATCTGCACTAAGAATTGCTGGTGACAGAGTGTGTTCTCCTTCTCAAGAATGGTAGTGTTTTAAAAGGCTTACTGGGAAGACTGGGTGCTTTCTGGAAAGTTCATCACTAAGAATTACTTCCACAGCATTCTTTCCATGGAGTTTCTTAATGGTGAATGGTCCAACAAATACATTCGGAGTTTCTTTTTTCCAGCTAAGTTAGTGAAATTGGTGGTAGAAAATAAGACTTGATCACCAATCTTGAAGTCAGGTTCTTTATGGGTTTTGTCCCATCTCTGTTGGTTGTACTCAACAGCTTCTTGAACCCATTTTGCAGCGTGTTTGTTGGCCGTATCTATCTTATTCTTGAAGTCAAGTGACCTGGGGTGGATATTGGTGAGCTGCTGATTCAGGTGATCCTTGGTTAATTTAGGAATCCACCCTCTCTCCAGTACATAGGGGGCTTCCTTGGTGGTGGAATGTTTGCTGCTGTTGTAAGCCATTTCTAGAGCAGGCAAGAGGCTGACCCAGTCATGGCAATACCCATCAGTATTCTTATATTCTAGACCAAAGCAGAAGAATCTCCTGAGCATGTCTTCCCGGGTCTGGATCATCCTTTCAGCTAATCCATCTGTCTGGGGGTGATAAGCTGTAGAGAAAGCTAAGGTGGTTCCCAGCATGTCATGAAGATTTCTCCAGAACTCAGAGGTAAATTTAGGATCTCTTTCACTGATAATAATCTTCAGAACTCCAACATCAGCAATGAGTCTGTTCCAAAATAATAGGGCAGCTTCCATAGCAGTTTCTTCCTTGTGATTAGGTAGAAACTTTGCTTTCTTGGAGAACCTATCCACAATGACTAGGAATGAGTTGTAGGAATAGGCTCCTCCTGGTGGTAGTCCAGTTACAAAGTCCAGGTTGATGATCTCCCATCTTTTCTTGGGTTCAGCAATCTTTTGTAGTAGACCAAACCTTTTCCAAGTGGTTCTGTTGGACTTCTGACAAGTTTCAAAACTAGTAACATACTGGATAGTGGAGTCTCTCCAATTGATCCACCAAGCGGTTTTTGTAACCTTATCTAAGGTTCTATCAGCAGATAAATGAACAGATGAGCAGTTATCATGGCATTCAGCCAGGACATGTTTGATATGGTCATCCTTAGTTAAGACAATGACACTTGAATGTTGATGCCTGTAGTATACTAGACCATCCCATATGGTGAACCTTCTGGCTTTGTATGGTTTCAAGAGGGGTTCAGGTAGGCTATTAATCAATTCAGATTGTGGAGAAGTAATTTCCATAATTATGATCAGAGTTTTCATGCCAGAATTGTAAGATTCTTTGATTGAGTTGAACAAGGATTCATCCAATTCAAAAATGTGGATTCCAATTATAGGAGCTTCAACGTTCAACATGTTTATGTTAAGGATAGGGAAGATATCATTATCCTCTGGGTCATAAGCAGGGTTACTTGGGTCATTGGGTAGAGCAGTCCTACTTAGACTTTCAGCATTCTGGTGTTTGTTCCCAGCTTGATGTACTATTGTCATTTGTCCTCTGTACTGTTGGATAGCTATTTGCCATATAAACATGTGCCTGCTGGGAGTCTTAATGTTAATCAGGGTTCTAACAGCATTGAAATCCATAATAACCACAAATTTAGTACCTTACAGATATTAATGGAGCTTTTCTAAGGCCCATACTAGATCTAGGCATTCCATTTGACTGGCACCATATCTTTTCTCTGTGTCCTTCACTTGCCTAGAGATAAAGAGTATTGGTTTTTCTACTGGTCTATCATTTTCTATGACTTCTTAATGAAGTGCAGCGCCTAGCCCTTCCATGCTGGCATCAATATATAGTATAAAGGGTTTAATTTAATCAGGTTGTATTAGTATGGGGGCAGTAGTCATAGCCACCTTTAGTTCCTCATAGTTTTTAACTCTTTCATGAGTCATTTCAAACAGGGTATTGTTGTTGCAAATATCATACAAACACTTAGTTAGTAATGCAAACTTGGGTAGGTACTTCCTATAGTAGCTGCAGAAACTGACAAAGGATAGGAGTTCAATTTTGTTCTGAGGCATTGGCCTGTTCATAACAGCTGCTATTTTGCTTTGGTCAGCTGTAAGAGTTAGACCAGATACTATGTGACCTAGTGCTTTGAGTTCACCATATCCAAACTTGCCCTTTTTCATGGATATTTTCAATCCTGCAGCAGAGATGGTTTTTAGGAAAAGTCTTACTTTATCCATATGGGAGGTCCAGTCATCAGTGTAGATGATAACATCATCAATGTATAACATCATCCATCCTTTCCTTATGAACTGGCCTAGTACAGTGTCCATCATCCTCTGAAAGTGGTAAGGAGCATTCTTGATTCCAAAGGGCATCCTCAAGTACTCATAGATACCTAGGTGACATATGATCCTCATGAAATTCCTACTGTCTGGGCTGATGGGGATCTGGTGGAATCCTTTCAGCATGTCCATGGTAGTAATAAACTTAGCTTGTGAGAGATTATGAAGGGCTTGGTCAATCCTAGGAATGGGGTAATAGTCTGCTTGAGTGTAATTTTTCAACATCCTAAAATCTCCTACCATTCTTGACTTATCATTGTGCCAAGCTATAATCACAGGAGCAGTGATATCTACTTGCTCATTGTGTCCTACTTTCCTCAGGACTTGTAAGTCAATGAGCTCCTGGATGTGAGTTTCCAAGGTTGTTCTTGATTTTGGACTGGAAGGATAATCAGGTCTTCTCAGATTTGGAGGGTAAGGGGGTTTGATAGTTAAGGTAAGGATCATATCATGTCCTTTGATGTTACCAATAGGTTGGCCCTTAGTGCAGAAAGCATTCTGATTCTCAAAGCAGACCTGAAGGATATCACATTTTTGATCTTCACTGAGTTGGTAATTCAGGGCAGCTTGGGAGAGGTATTCCTGGTTAAAGGTTTCCAGGTCTTTCTGATAAGTGGAGTCAGTGGTATGAGCATTAACATGGCGTATTTGAAACTTCTTGTTCCAATTTCCTCCTATAGTAAAGTATCTTCCTTTACTTTGGAATGCATCTATACCATACTGGCAGAGAGAATCATTTCCTAAAATGAAGTAATCACACATTCCATTCTGGAGTACTACAAACTCAACCTTGAGTCTCAGGGAACCTTTGGGATGGGGAAAAATGAGATCTGCAGACCATACTCCAATGGCATTAAGGGAGGAGTTGCAACTGCTGAACTTAGCTTTTGGAACTGGTAGCAAGTATTCTTTCCAGTTGGGGACTTGGTTCTCTAAGTAAATTGACCCAACACAGGAGAAGAAGGCTCCACTATCTAGGAGTACCTTCATGGGAGAACCTTGGATTACTCCAGTAGCATAACAAGTTTTTCCAGTGGGGTAGCTTTTTCCAATATAGGGTTTCAGAGTCAGAGTCTTGGCTTTAGAAACATGTTGAACTTTCATGTTGGGAATCCATTGTTGTGGTAGATTGGAATCCTTGTTGACTGAATTGATTTCCAGGGAGGATCCTATGTCTCCTTCAATGACATTGATGGGGTTAGTAATCATTAACTCATACTCAGATAATGATCCATCAGTTTCATCCAGTTGAGGGTTGAGTTCATTATCCTCATCTCCTCCTTCAATGAGATTAACCTTTCTTCTGGGCTGGGGACAGTCAGGTCTTACATGTCCAGTTTGGTTACAGTTCCAGCATACCTTTTATTTGGTCTCATAAGTCTTCTTGATTTCTAATTGGGGATTGGTGGAGTCCTTATTTTTTGGATTATACTCTTCTCTAACCTTGGGGGCAAGTTCCCTGGGTCTATTGGTACTTTTGTCAAGACCATTCATGTCAATAGTTTTCTCCAAGATACCAATAAGGGTGGAGAGATCAGCATCCATAGACATTCTACACCTTACACTGTGATTAAGCTGTCCAGGACATAGGCTGAGGAGTCTTTCATTGACTTCCTCTTTATCAGCTTCAGGGTAGAAACAATCTAACCTCTTCTTTTGTTCCAAACACCACTTGTGAGGTTTGTCCTTAGCAGGGTCAAAAAGTGAGGTCTCAAAGGTTTTCATCATTTTTATTTTCCATATCCTGGTACCAAATTGTTCTTTGATAAGGACTTTCCAAGAATCTCAAGTCTGAGGTCCTACTTCTCCTCTTTTGTTGATGAACCAATTCAAGGATACTCCTTCAAACAGCCTGGGCAGTCTTACCACTGCTATAGTGTCCGGTAAATCATAGGAGGAAAGGGTTTAATCAATGAATTTGATGAAACTGATATGGTTATATTCTCCTTCACCTGAGAATTTGGGCCATTCAGCTACAGGAGGTAAGAGTTTCAGAGCTTGTTCCACTTCAGGAGTTGGACTGGGTCGGTAAAATTCATTCCTTATTGTTCCAACACTAAGAGGAATGTGAGGAGTGTTACTTATCCTAGTAGGATTTACCTCTTCCAAAAGGATCCTAGGAGGAGCAGTTTAATTGACTTTGAGGTCTCTTAAGTCATTCTTGATCATAACTATTTCCAGATCCAACTTGTTACTCAATAGGTAAATTTTATCAACTAGGTGAGCAGAAGGGGTATCAGTTTTGTTTTTCACTTATCCTTTGAGCTGCTCAATGGAAAAGAGGATCTCTTCTTGTCCAGAGGAGTAAGTGGTATTGATGTGCTTGATCAAGGATATTTTGTCAGTACTGATAATATCCTTTAACTTATTATTTTCTAAGTTATTGATGTGCAATTATTCAAGTATACTGACTTTGTTTTACTCAATGTTGTCTTTTAATACCTTGGTTCCAGACTCATTAGTTTTCATATGGTCAGCTTGAACTTGGATCATTATGTTAGTATTCAGGAGGACTTTATCAAGTTGTTTATGAATATTATCCAAGTTGCTGCTCAAGATATTCAAGTTTCAAAAGACATCATCAAAAAATTTGTAAAACAAAGGTGTAATATCATCAGATCCTAGTTGTGATAGACTTTCTTCCATTTCTGGGCTAGAGGTATGATATTTTCCCAATCTTTTGGGTTTCTCATTCTTTGATGATGTGAAGACCTCAACTTTTTGGGGTCTTTCCCCTTCAATTTCTCCACGTATTTCTCCACCTCTGCCCTGGGGATTAATTTCTGCAGGGCTATTTGAAAGGACTTGGCCCGTGATATGGCCTTTCTCATAGCTGCTGAGTCCTCCTGTTTGTGGGCTAGCTTGTAAGCCTTGCAATGACTCACGTGATCCTTGGAAAACTCTTTGATTTTGGACTCTTTGACTAAGTCCTGAGTGGGAGGCGTAGGAGGAGGGGTGACTGCGTGGGACAACTGTGGGGGAGAGGGACTCATCTCCAACAATTTGTTGGTCGAGTTGGAGGGTGCGGGTGCTGGCGGTTCTTGTGGCACTTGTACCGCGGGTTTGAGTCCCCTCATTGTGCTCGCTACAGGCACTTGTATGGGTGCGCTTTCCTCTGGGCAGAGGTCCATAGGACGGGGCTCGTCCTGTCGCGCGGGTGTGGGGTCTGCTTTGCGACATAATGCAAAAAAAAGATGTGAGTTTTCTTCAAAAGAGACTTTGAAAAAAGGTAATAAAAAATATTTTTATCTATTTTTAAATTAATTTAGGCTTACTTCAGCTTAAATTCAACGGTAGTAAAGCTTGGCTGGGGTTAAAAGAGTCCTTGGGGGGTAATCCAGGGGGATCTTTGTGGGTAACAATCAAGTCTTGGCTTAAATCCAAAGAACCTTGGTGGGAACTGTTTTCCAACAGGTCCTGCTCAATAAAATCAGCCAGAGAAAATGTTTTTTCCACTAGTTTAAGATGAAAATTAAAATTAATAAGTTTTTTGTTTTATTACAATTTTTATTAGTTCTTTATCAAACTTTGATTTTTTTCAAATTTTTGTTATATATTTTTTTTTAAAAAAAAATAAAAAATATTTTAGGCTCACTTTCTTTATTCTTACTAAAGAAATGAAGTTTTCTCTGATATTTCTTCCAGGTCGTGTGTTGCCTGAGTAAAGAATTAAAATTAATAATTCTTTCAAGCTCCAATTCTTTTTCCTTAATAGCTTGTTGCTTATAATGAAGTGATCTGGCTTGTTGTTGCTCAGGAGTTATGATAACAGGAACAAAATTACGGATTCTTTCTTCAGATTTTTGTTTAAAAAGGTTCAAATAATAATTGAATAATTCTCCATTGGTTTTAAGGTCCACTGGAGAAACAATAATCAAAAGTAAGGGTAATAAGTGTTTTTACTTATTTTTACGTAGAATATCTGGTCCAAATAAATAAATTAATGAAAAATTAATTATTCAGGGATATTTCCCGGCCAGACCCCCAGTTTTCAGCTTTCTCATGCCAGGAACTTGCCGTCCTTTCGCTAAAGAAAGTGATATTGGTGTTGGAATAATAATTCCAAGAAAATTACGGTAAAATACTTAAATAATTGATTTAGAAGCAAGTGCAAAGTTTGGTTGGTTTGGTTGGATTAAGTTTGTTTAAATATATATTTTTCAAGAGGGGCCACATTTCATGCAAACTGGGGATATTTATTGAATAAAAACCTCTCTGAAAGGGGCTCTTTTGAACCGTGTAAAGACCTTGGAACAATGAGGTTTTAAGTGATTTCTCACAAAAGACTAACTCAAGGGGATGGGTGGAATGGCTGTCTTACAGCACTTATGCCTGCGCTACAAGGAGGAGAAAACTTACTAGTTTAAGTACTTACTCCAGGAAGCTTGCAGAGATTCACGGTATGAAAGGGTCTCAGGACAATTACTGGGGTTATTTGCTGATATTCTTCATGGAATCAATGTTGGGGCCACAATTATTAACGATACTATCAGACTATAGCCATATATCACTTGTTTATCTTGAATAACCACTTGATCATGGATGGCAAGGGGTCTGGATTGATACTTAAAAATTACTGGGGATTAAATCACTTAAAAAAGGGTTGTTTATATACCTTTTTGGGTAATAAGACCTTCTCAGGGCATGTCAAGAGGGTTGTTATTGGATGATGAGGCTAGCAGGCTGGTCAGGACTAGTTTGGCACGTAGTTCTGGTGCTTTCAATCTGCTAGCCTTGTCTATGTCATATTTCTATGTGAAATAATTGTCAGAAGGTGTTTAAATGTTAATTTGTTATTTTTATGATTCAGACAGATTTCCTTATTTTGTATTAACTTCTTTTGAGTGACATGGGTGGAAGTGCGTATTAGTAAATTTCACAGCATCTTCTGCACATGTTGGGAATGTTTAATAATTTTTAGGTTAACTCCTTGTTGTGTTTTGTGGTTCATAAAGATTTAGCAATCTCATTTATGTGACAACCTTTATTATTGTTTCCCACAATTTATTTACTTTATATTTTGATTTTCATATTTTTTATTCAATATTCTTAGGTTTCAGAAATCCCTCTGTCCGGCAGTCAAGTTGGTACATATACATGATGTATGCATGCAGGTTGTGGCCTGTTCCTGCGGTACCTGACTGTCAGGCTTAGTACAATTTTGTTGACGCGCGCAGGCTTGACAGCTGCGTGCGGGAATCTGTTGCCTGTGACCTGTAATTCATTTTGCATGCGGGCCTTTTGAAATGGGCCTACATATTGAGTGTCAGGCGTGTGTACCCTTACTGTATGAATCCGGGGCTGCGCGCGGGAATTGTAACACAAAACAAATCCGCCTGTAACTCCTAAAATATAAACAACACCTCAATTCTGACTGAATTTTAGGTTTGAAACCTATAAATGGCATAATGTGTGAAATGTTAAAATGGCCAAATGGTGCCATGGTGGTGTTGTGGTCTGTTGGTCATTTTGTTTAATAATTATTAAAAAATGTAAGGAGTTAGAATTCAAGGGTGGGGTTAGTGAGTGACCCTACTAAATTTTGGGTGGGAAATCCATTTCTGTAACAATTTTCATGGATTTCTCACTCATTCTAATTTTATTATTTTGTTTCTGTTTTAAATCTGCTTTGACATGTTGCTCTGTCCAAGTAGCAAGCTGACATTGGAGATGAAGTGAGATGTTGTATGGAAAGAGTTATATGCTATTTATATTTGGTATATGGTTTGATTAATTCTCATTTAAACTAGATTTATTTACTTATGTAAAAGAAAATCTACATGGAGGGACATGCTATCATGTGCCTTCATTCACTGAAAAGTATAGGGGTGTATCAGACTTTGGAAATTCACCATGATAAACCCACCATGTTCTTTTGACCAAACCTGCAAATGGATATGGCAGGTTTCTGAAATGAAAATATCCCTTAAATTCTTTGTTCCAGGAGTCTTTGTTTCATTTCAAACATTGAATCCAACATTGCCGCATCATCATGCATGAAAAATAAAACTATCATTCAACCCCCACCTCATCCAATCATATTGGCAATAAATTCCTCATTACTTCAAATTTCACAAATATCCAACACTCAGACTTCATCAGTTCAAATTTCAAAAATCACCACCACTCATAAAACTCTACACTTTCAGGAAATCCAACCAACCTCAAGAAAGCAAGTAGAAAATTCCATCATGCTTAATGGCTTTTTTTCAATATTTGGTTCTGATTCAGGCTTGAATTTGCAATACAACTGGTTATCCTTGAATTTTAAATTGGGAAGGCATTACTTGGTCCCCAGAATACAGATAGCTCATCATCCTATGTATGAAAGGCAAATGCTCCAACTCCTCCCTCAATTAAGCTTCCACCAAATTTTCTGAGAATCTTTTGCATCATTCTTGAAACATTTGGAGATGATCAGAAATGGTAATGTCTTCCAGAATGATTCTTGGAATCCTTGATGAAATCTGGCCATCAAAATTTCAGCTTTTATGTTTCAATTTGGCTCAAATGGGAGCAGAGATTTTATTTATTGGGTCCTATCAGAGTTTGAAAATGTTCCATTAGAAATAAACTGTTATTTTTTTGCCAAAATTTCCATTTTTAATGACATGTTTCTGAAATAAAAATACTGTCTTACTGGTGTATTTCAAAATAAAATCTTCATAAAAATGGAATATTCCAAAAAGAAAGTCTTCCATTTATGCATCTTCATCCATCAAAATGAAAAATTCTCACCTGCCCCTCAACATCATCCAATCGGCATTTTTATTTCTCATAACAAAACTCACCTCAAAGAATTAAGCCAAAAACCCATACTCTCCTTGAAATAAAAATCCATGCATTAATACCCCTATATTCACCCTTGATGTTTTTTCATCATCCCAATAAACTCCCATTTCAATATTTGGTTTGCTGAAATCTTCCAACAATTCGCACCAAAACTGAATTTTGTGGAATCTGGACTGAGAAATCATCTCCAAAAGGTGAGAAAAGACAATAACTGATAATTGTGAAAATCATAACTGGTATAACAGAACCATTCTGTATTTTTTTCAGATATTTAGAAACTCAAGAATGAAATAATATAAAGAAAAAATAAGAAAAATACATAAATCAGTTTGATGGACAGGAGAGGACGGCTGCTTTCAGGCAGAAAGAGGATTGGATGAGAGATCATTGAGCTAAGAGAGGAAGAAATGAGAAAAGGATGAAAAAAAGGAAATAGTTGGACAGAAAAAACCAAGTGTAGGCCCAAGCATGAGAAATGAGATTGAATTTATGGTGATTCTGATCTTTAAGCCAACAGCATGATAGAGGAGATTTAATCCAAGTAAGCGCCTTGGAGCAACTGTTGAAGAGAATCATCAAGTGAACTGCCAAAGAGTCACTGAGTAATAATTATGTATATTTGATCTGGCTGCTTTATGTTTTAATAATAACCAAGGCAAGGCTTATTGAGACAAGTGATCAAGAAGGAAGGAGAATCAGATTTCCAGAAATTATATTTTCATCCAGAGATTCCCAAACTTTATTGGGTCTTCATCATGAGAGATAGAGCTGCCTTGTTTGCTTGTACCATCTTGAAATAGATTATCTGCAATCTCAAAATAGTAAAACCAGAGTGCATGCGGAAAATACCAGAGCAAGAACTGAGATGAAAAGGAAAAGAGATAGCATGCTAAAGAGACACACATGGAATGGCACATAAAAAATAGGTGTAAAAAAGACCTGCTAGTGCAATAATAATCTAAAAAGGAAAAATAATAAGAAAATTAAAAAATCAAGGAAATCAGATTAAATATTCAACACTTATGAAATGAGAATACTTTGCCCTATACATGCATCCTTTCCAAAAAAAAACAGGAGAAAGATACCTTTTAATTAGATTTCTGTGAACCAATTTTCCCTATTGATGGGCTTTTAATGCTGAAAGAAAATTGATCTTGGTTCCAAGACCTACCCCCCTGATCCACAAACCATCCAAACTCCCTCAAAAACAGCCAATTGAATAGGAATACAATATTTAATCAAAATTTTAAAATGATCAACATCAATCAAATTCCATCCATCCCAATAAATTACAGCTTTCAAAATATTAGGGCGTATCAAAGTTAACCAAACCCCCCATTTTTTAATGGCAGTTTTCAACCCAAATCTGCCATTTCAAACCCTACATTAAAAATCAAAAAACCCACTTATTTCACATGAGACATGTCAAAGTTAACATGAAATAAGTGGGTTTTTCAAATAAAGCATTTAAAGGCTTCTGCCACCTGTCCACTTCATCCACCCCTGGCTTCCCACCTCCTTCTCCCTTCCACCTCATCACAAATTGTTTTACCTCCAGCCTCATCATAAAAAGATTCACCACTCTCATCACTTTGTCACTCTCATCATCACTCTCATCAATTTATCACCCTCATCACTTGATCACTCACCACTTTATTGCTCTCAATGCTTAATTTCTCTCATTGCTTCATTTCTCTCATTGCTTCATTGCTCTCATCACTTTACCTCCAACAAGAACTTGTACCTCCAACCTCATCCAAAGTATCCATTCATTGTTTTATTGCTCTTTTCACTTTATTGCTTTGATCACTTCAAATCTCTCATCATTTGATCTTTCTTGTAACTTTATCCCTCTCATCACCTTATTGCCCTTACTATTTCCAAATGGCCCCTCAGCAAACCTCCCCCCGCAATTCCACACAAAAGTCCAACACACCAAAGCAAACATTCCCAAGGACTCCAACAACAAAAAATCCTCCCCCATCAGCTTCCAAGGGCTCAAGTCAGCTCAAGAGAGCTAACCACATCATTCTGGTCAACTGGATCCAAATTCCCTCCAGCTATGATGCCTGCTTTGGATTGGACAATGAAACACGTGTTGGCCAACCTCCATCCTCCAAGGTTTACGGTTATCTCCTGATGACCAATGAACTCAAGAAAAAAACAAAAGGTAGGCTGGATATGTCATCCAAAAAGATGAGGGAGCAATTCAAGAATTATCAAGCCAAGTAAAAAAAGGCCCACTCCATTTCAATCTCCACCTGCTTTGGTATCACCAACTCTGACAAAGCCAAGGGAATCAACTCAGTGGTTGATAAGTTGTACTCCATTTGTCCTTTTTATATTCAAATGGATGAAATCTTTGGAAAGAAGGCCAACATCACTCCTTTAGCCCCTTTTGATGCCAAAAAATTCAATTCAGTCCATGCTGATGACTTGGCTGCGGATGCTCAGCCTATAAATGGTGATCCTGAAGAAAGTTTTGACTTGGAGTGGCCCCCATCTGATGCCAAGGAGGATATTCAAATGCAATCAGCTCCAATCGCGTCTAATTTGGCCTTGATTGATTTGTCAAGCCTTACCTTTGACCTCTCCCCTCCTTCTTTGGATTGCTCTCTTCCTGGGTTAGCAGATCTCATCAACCTTGCTGATGTGGAACAAGATAATCCTCAGTCTCCATTACCCTCAACATTGGTTCAAGTAAGAAACCCAGCTCTTTTCTCTTCTGTCTGGTTAATCCGGACTGATTTAGATTGTAAAAAAACAGGCTCATCCATTCCTGAATGGCAAAAAAACTCAAGCCAATGGGGACTCCCACATTGCCTTCAAACACTAGTGAAAACTTTCAGACTCAAACATACTCTGCCAAGGGTAAGCAAAAGGCCTCCAATTTCATCAATATCAACCCCAAAATTCATCAAAAGAGGAGAAACAATTCTTGTTTTTCAGGCTTTGAAGAAATCATGGAGAATCAAGATTCATGTAAGTCCATTGGTTGAATATACTTGCTTTCAAAATCATGCTCATTGCTTTTCCCCTGCAAAAAACAGTTAAATCACAAATTGAATGCAAAAAACTTGAATTTTAAAAGCAAAAGTGGGATCCTCAAGTGGCCATGAATGTTCAAAAGCAGAAAGCCAAGCGTTTGGCTCATTAACAGAAATGGGATGCTGAGTGGAAGTTGAAACAGGCTGAGCTAGAGTTTCAAAAAGAGGAAAAGGAGAAGGATTGACAACAAGCACAACTGGAAAAGGAGAGGGAACAACTTGCAACCAAAAAAAAGGATAAGGTATCTGTAGCCTTGGCTTGAATTGGTAGCAGTAGAACAGTAGATGAAACACAGCAGATGACTCAAATGCTGGGCTTGAAAATATATTTGCATGGGTGAAAGAAAAACAAAAAAATTATTTTTGATTACAAAGTTTGAGAGTATTCTTAACCCCACCAACATAGAGATCTTTTTTGTTTTTATTTAGATTTTTTTTCTAAAGTAAGTTTGGCAATTTTTCAAGTCCCTACAAGTGTTTGTAGTTGTTTTATCAATTTGAAGTTACATGGCTATCCTGGTATGGGTGTCTGTGTCCACAGCAGGAAAAGTACACTGCTTGTACTTATTAGCTGCCCAAACAATTATTACTATAGCTTTTTGCTTGAAATCAATTCCAAAGCCAAGATCAGGAAAAAAAAATTGGCCATCTGATACTTGATATTTGTGTGTATTTTCAATCAGTCAACAATTTGATTTCTTGGTTGGAGCCATGAGTAAAAAGGAGTAGCCAGGGATTTTGCCTTTGTCAATATGAGGAGAGTTTTAAAAAGAATCCAAGGTGAAAGTGATATGTGGGGAGAAATCAAAAGGTGTAGGCTTGGAACCAAATTCCAAAAAAGAGAAAGAGGGGATGTTGTTGTCCTTCATGTGATCATGGCTTGATTCAAAGGAACGTTTGGCCAAATTGAAAACATTTGTCCTAGAATTTGGGATACTTTCTTGGCCTTAAGGTTGAGGAAAGCATACTTTTGAGGAGAAGATATAATAGATGATTTCTTCACATAACGTTCAAATAACTCCAAAGGGTGCATCAATTTTTGCCATCAAACTGCCCACATTTTTCCACCCCAAGATCTTGAAGGACCAACTGGTTTGACAAATTTTTTGGAACCATGAAGGAAAGTGGTTAAAAAGTTGATTTCCTTCTTATCTTGTTCTGAGAGTTTATCCAAGGGCACAAATTCAATTCTTGAAACCAGGGCTTGGTGATCAGATCAATCAAGGACAATTAATTTTCCACGGTGGAAGAAATTTAACCATTTAATTGTTTTTTTTGCTTGCTCAAACTCTTCCAGGGTGGGTTTTTTACTATTCTTTTTCTTTTTGGAAACAATTGAAGGGTACCAATCCAAAGGACGTGGTTTCTGACCAGACCAGACCACCTTTCATTAATACCTTCCTCAGTAACTTCCAAAGACAGTTCTGAATCCCAATATTGAAGGCTCTTTTTGCAAGCAGCCCTACTCTTCCCACCTGTCTGTATTTTTTTCAAGACATCTCCTTGCATCTTGTTCCCTCCCAATCCTATACTTAGATTGGGGTGAGGAACAAGGCGGGATTCAATTGTTTGTGTAAAATTTTGAGGGGAGTGGGAGAACAATTTGATTTTCCCCAAAAGTGGTCAAATGTTTTCCAAAAAAAGAAAGTCAGTTTAATAGACAATATTTGTGAAACTTGATTGAAAAAAGGAAAAAAATCTGGAATTGAACCCAGGGACACCGGAAGCTGAATTTCCCCACAAAAAAATTAGCATGAGTGACCCATGCAACACATGGACAATCAAAGTTGTCAAAAAAATTGAAATTAAAAAAAAACCTACCTTCCATGGCAAAGAACACCTGAAATAGCCAAAAAACACCCTGTTGGCTTCCGGTGCAGTCCAGAGACACCTTAAAACAAAAAAAAGACAACAAAATAAAAAACCCAAGGTCAGCTCCAAAGGAATCTTCAAAAAAAGGTGCAGGAGACATTGGAAATAAATTGCAAAACAATCAAAAGATTTATTGAAAAACAATCAAGCAATCAAATGCAAATTGATTGGTGATAATGCGGGGGGGGGTGAGTTGATGAACCAATCAAAGGTTCTGATGTTGAGGAAAATTTAGCTTGAAAAAGCAAGTCAAACGTCTTGAGACCCAATTCAATTCCACTTGGAGATGGTTGAGCAGCACCTGGTGATGATAACTGTGGGTGATATCACAATTTTCAAGGGAGAAGAGGGGGTCATGGGATCCTGGAGAGATTTTTTTAGGATTGGGAAGGGAGGATGGACCAATCCTTGATTGTTTGGTCAAGAGTTCCAAACACCAAGGTCTTCAAGGGCAATGGGAGTAGAGGATTCAATTTGATGGGGTGACTCCAATCTCTTGAGACTAGCCTTCCGGAGTAGGAGTTGAGGACCAAGAGATTCCTACGGAGAGAGGTTAGGGGTGGCAATCAAGAAGGTGGGATCATGAGTGGTTTGGATGGCCAAATGTTGGAGTTTGGATTGTTTTTTGACCTGCCAAGAAACGGTGGGTAGGATGAGATTTTTGTGACTGGGTGGTTTGAAGGATTGATGACCGGTTTGGTTGAGGTTGAGATTGATTTGATAGATCTTAGGGGATGGATTGGTTGAACAAGGTTGTTTTTGGGTGAGTGGAGCACGACTCTTGAGCAGTGAGGTGGTTGATAGACTCCTGGCTCTCAGTTTGAGGTTCTTAGGCTTTGACATACTAGGTGGGGTATGATTCAAAGCTTTCTTACAATTGCCAGATGATTTGGGGAGTGAATCAGTGGTGCATGAGGAGGAGGATTGATGGGTCAAAGATATTGAGGTTTGAGTCAGGACTCTAGCCCTGTGAGGATTGGCATTTGAATGAGGGCGTTGACGTTGGGTACAAAAATCAATGGCCATCTGAGATGGGACAACATGTTGTTGGTGTGGCTGATGAGTGGATGAATGAGGGTTGAGGGGTTTGATGATTTTCTTGGACTAGGTGAGATGATTTGAAGGTGAAGAAGGCATCAGTGGGGTATTAGGGAGCATGGAAGGGTTGAGGGTCTCAGGAGATGATGATTTGAGGCCAGAAGGGTTTTGATTGAGTGTTTTAAGTGGGATGAGGGTCTTGGTGGGGATGGTGGATGGTGTTTGGGGTTAGTTTCTAGACTTAGGAGGGTTTGAAGATGCTTGATGATCATCAGGGGTGATTGTTTGAGTGGTCAAGCAATTGAGTCGGTTGGAGGGTTTCAAGGCTGATTGAACTTGTTGGTGATGGTATGATGAGGTGAGATTTGATGAGGAAGGATGGGTGATGATGAACCAAATCCTAATCAATCAATAAATAAATTTGGTTTTGATTGATTGATCAAAACCAAATCAATTGATGGGGGTTGTTCAAGAAAGGCAGGAGGAGGAGGAGGAGGAGGAAGGGGGGAGAAAGAGAAGGGATGGGCTTACAAGATGGGGAGGGGGATGCAAGTGAAATTAGGTGGAGCTGCGAGAGAAGACCTGGGGGGAGTTCAAAGGAGAAATAAGCAAGGGTGGATTAGTGAGTGGAAAGAATGAGGGAAGGGGACTCACTGAGTCTGTTAGTGAGTTGGATGGTGGATTTTTTGGGGAGCTTGGTGAGGCAGGTTTCTTGGTGAGGTTGATGAGGCTTGTGAGGTTGGTTAGGTTGCTGAGGTGAAGGATGTGGTTTGATGGGGAGGAGGAAGGAAGGTGACCAGTGTGTGAGTGGGGTGAGGTGGAAGTGTTGGAGCGGTGTAAGACTCCAAACAGTGCTAGGCTGTGGCAGTTCTGTGGAGGGGAAAGGTGCTGTTTAGGCTGCCCTCCTGAGTTTTACAAAAATATTTCAATGTAACCAAGATCAAAGTCCAGAACCTGGTAAATGAGGGACCAAAGAGTAAATGATAAAGATGATAGTAGTTGGTAGCTGGGAAACAACACTATCTTAGGCAAGATGATGCTGTGAAAAACTTGAATAGAAGAAGTAAAGGATTGTTCAGAGTTCAACAGGACAAGGCAATTGTAAGTAGCAACGCCCACAAGCTTATAGCTCTGGTTGTCAGCAGAAGCTTAGGAAAGATCAACTCAATCCCAAAAAACCTCCAGGTTCTCAATGAACCTGCCCAACTCTCCGCAATCAAGCGCTTGGAGGGTACCAGATAACTGTGGGTGGCTGCACAAGACAAAGCTAATTGTTTGATGAAGCTCTAGAAGCAAACCAACAACTGATTCAAACAAGAATAACCCAACAATTCTCAAGGGACTCAAGATTAGCATTGCTGAATTCAACTTCAAAAGAAATCAAGGGAGGTTAAACACTCCAGGTTTTAAGCTTAATAAAACCTTTTCAGTCAAATGTGACTGGTTCCAGAAAGATAATCAAAGGATGATCAGGACCATTATGGTCAGATAAAGGGATCAGGAGTGGTGTAACACACTCAAGAATTCAATCAGTCAAATTCTTCTTCAACCAGCAAGGCTATTGGTTGGTGATAAGGATCAAGGATCAGGATTTGAGTATGGCTGCTTAAAGATCAAGGGGCAATCATGGATATACCCATAATTCAGACTCAGATAAAGGGGAATGAGACCCCACAGATGATTTATTTTGAGATGATAATGATTATAATTTCCGTGATAAGATGCCATAAGATACCTCCTGCCAAAAGGCAGGGGAGAGCCCCTCCTTATATGGGCAGGAGACCCTGTTAGACTATTTTCAAGTGATACTACAGATAGAGCGGAAATATATATATATATATATATTTTCAGACACTAGATGATCAGCAAAATAGATCACGTGGGCCAGTGGAAATCTGGCCTCCCTGACTGGGGTGCAATCGTGCCTCATCCCTTCACCTTTCTTGCGTCCGTCCGCGGACAGGCCCGTGCGACAACACAAAGATCACCCACCCCTCACCCAAAGGCAGAAGGGGTGGGGAAAAATTGAACCAGACTGCCCGCACTGTTAAAATGTGGATGCACTCAGGTAATGTGCATAGGAGTGTGTAATCCTAATGGGTTGCAAGAATGGGCCTCCACGGCCCATTGGACATCACGTGGGCCACGTAAGCCTATGTGGGTGTTATTGGTTTTGGGCATTTGGGCGCCAAAACACGTTTTTATGGTCTTTTGGGGCACCGGCCCTCACTGGCCTGCCAGGGTGGATGGGCCACCCAAGCCAGATGGGCTTATTTGGGCATAAAAGGGCCCAAGCTTTATTATGGACATACTTGGCCAGACGGGCTGGCCCGCAAAAGTATGTAATTCTCATAATTTGGGCTTGGTGCAGCCCATTGGGGCCCTGCCCCTGTTGCGGCCCACTAGGGGCCGCCACTTGTGTTGCGGCCCGCTTGGGGCCGCTGCCCGCGTTGCGGCCCATTTGGGGCTGCCTGTGTTCCTCGGTAAAGCCCACGTGGGGCCCGATGGCTGGCGCGGGGCTGTCGCGTGGTTGAGGGATCCCACGCGGTGGGATGCCGGCCCCGCTGGTCGCTCCCGGAAACCAGCGCCGCAGAGCCGGAGGTTGCGCCCCCGGCTTGCTCCCCCTCCCCTTGCTTGTGGTTGCAAGGGGGATGGGGGCAAGCTGGCTGGGTTGAACCAGCCAGCGACCAACTGTGACAGTGCGGTCGATCAGGGCAGGGGGGACCTCACCACCCCCTTGCCCAAGGAGATGGCGGCGCCGGTTGCAAGCTTTGCAACCGGCAGGTGGGGGGGAATTCATCACCCCTCCACCATTGAGCGGTTGAGGCAACCGAGCAAAGGGGCGCTCTCCCCCCCCCTTTACGAAGGGGGAGGAGAAAGGGGCCTGGGGGGACCTGATCACCTCCCAGGCCAACCTTCTTGACAAAGCCCTGGGGGTATTGACCCCCAGGGCCCCTGGTGAGGGGATTTGAAAGCCCCCACCAGGGATTTGAGAGAAAGAGGGGGGGGGGCAGCATGTCCGCTGGTCACACCCCCCCCATGTTAGTCTGAGACCGGACCCAGGTGTGCCCTGGGTCCTACCTGGCCCATATGAGGGGCCAGGGGCTGGCTGCATGAGGCAACCAGCCCGTAAACAAGGTAATGAGGTCATCATGGCTGGTTGTAACGGACAACCAGCCAAGGGGATTGAACAGTTAAGGGGCTGGTTCAGCCCCATTGAGGTGGAAACACCAGAAATAACCAGAATAGGCTGATTGTAAGGGTTCAAGGACTGATGCCATGTGGGCTGATGTAGTCCAAACCAAGTAACAAGGCCAGTAGAGCCTGTAGAGCTCTTTTGAGGCGGAAAATTTGCCTTTTGGCGTGTTGTATCATGGGCTCACAAAAGGCCAATCTTTTGTACTTCAGGAGCTCTTCTGCCTGCTGTTTTACATCCATTCATTCATCATTCCAATCAAATTCATCCAACATATTGCCCCATTGTGAGAGCCCCATTAGCAAATATTGACACCCAGTGTCCAGCATTTCTTTTGCTTTAAATACTTCTCATTTTCCTAAGCTAATTGCTGGCAATAATTCTAACACTCAGATGTTTGCAGGCGGTAGACAACACTTTTCCACCCCCACTTAAGAATGGAAGGGGGGTGCAAGTGATTGATGGATTGGTGGAGTTGGTTGAGCAATTAGTCAATGTTGGCTGATTGTGGAGGGAGGTTTGAGTGGAAGTTGACAGGTGGTTGATGGCGGCCAATTTGGGGACCAAGGGGGATTGAGTGAAGAGAGAAGAGATGAAGGGTAGATAGACAATCAAAGGGATTGTGGGATGGGTCGCAAGGGCTTGCAAGGGCAAGGTTGATTGATGGATTGTTTGTCATCATTGCCGTCGTTGTGGGGAAGATGATGGACCAGGGGTTTTTTTGTTGAGCCAAAGGAGATCAAATGGAGATGGGTCTTGTCCATCCATCTTTGGTCAGTCAAGGTTTTGGGATGGGAGAGGGTTGATGGTGAGGAGATGTTGAAGAAAGTGATCAGGTGATGAAGCCGTGGTGTCCTCAATTGTCCGCGGGCAATCAAGGCAAGAGTGATGATGACAATGATAGTGAGCCTTGCCTTGCGCAATTGTCTTCGGACGGTTGGGCTGGGTGGATTAGTCGTAGTTGAACAATTGATCATGGATGCTCAGGGTTGTGGGATGATTGATCAAGGATGCACTCAAGGATGGATTGGTTTGGGATGACGGTCCAAGCATTGGCCTGCACTGGCGGAGCGGAGGAAGATGGGGTCAAGCGGGTCTTGGCCTGTGCGTTCGGCCAAAAGGAAGGGGGGAACAAAGAGAGAAGGAATCAAATGCAATGCCTAGGTGATGAGACCAAGAGAGGCCTGTCCTAGACCACTGGGACAGAGGAATGCTTGGCAGGACAAGGAAATTGGAGGAGTGATACTGATACAAAAAAAAATACAATTTTTTTTTTGATGAATGACACCTAAATAAAAGAATCGTAAAAATTTTTGAATTTTCCGCATCTGGTCCAGGGTGTCCAGATTTGGTCACCACATCTTTCCCCAACTTACAGACTGTCCCTAGTCTGCATCTGAGCTTGATATCATAAAAAAAGAAAGGAAAGATGATTGAACACAAGAAATGGCCATTTGATCTTGATGGTGATCGAAAAGAATATCTTGATCCCTCCAAAGAAAATCCTAGACTTGACTGCAATAAAATGAAGAAGGTGTCGCAGGTGCTCATGTATGTGGCATACAGTAGAGCTTTTAAAATGAAAGTAGTAGGATACCCTGGTGGTGCACAATTGGGAGGACTTACTTCTACCCCAATTTGCCTCCACTGAAGCCCATATTCTTCCATAACAAAGCCACCCAAAATAGGATTGAGATCAGGATCTAGTTTAGACTCATTGCAGAGATTTGAACCGGAACTGAGAGAAGATTGATTAGGAATAAGAGTACAAGGAAAAGAAGAAACAACAGATGAAGAAGAAATATTTTTGGATTTTTCCATTTTGATTTATTTTTGATTTTTGATATTTTTGAGATCAGAAGAAAACGTTGAAAAGAAAGAGAAATAAGCGTCTGGGATGAGAGTTGACCCTTGAGTTGAAGTTTGAGGCTGAAAAGAACTAAAACTATTGATAGGATCAACTACTCCCATAAAAAATGAGAGGAACCAGAATTATCCTTCTGTTTTCCTTTTAGAGATGACTTAGGAAAATGACCAGGAAAATCTCTTTCCCAGCAACCAGAATCCAAAGAATAAAGAGGAACCTCAATTTTTCTATCATCAGAATCAGGGAGGAGGATTCTCTCCCCAACTTGAATGGAAAACATAAGATTTGCTCCAAAATTGATTAAGAAAGGTTGACCCAAGATCATAGGTCCATCCAAGCGTGTGATCCAGAAATGACAAGTTCCAACAATGTTTTGGCCAATCCAGACTGGAACATCTTCAACGATTCCAACCAATTTGCAAGAATGGTTTCCTATTCCATACACTGAAGAGGTGAAGCTGACCCTATGGCTGAGTTTAAGTTTTCAGGCCATAGCATCTGAGATCAAGTTGAGCTGAGAGCCAGAGTTAACAAGGAGTGAGACCGTTTTTGCTGATTCACCAAGATAGCAGGAAAGAAAACCAAGATAACAAGATTAAAGACTAGACTCAGAAGAGGGATCTGTTCCACCAGAATCCTCCATCAAAGTTCCAGAGGAGACCATGAGTTCTTCAGGACCAATTTCCACACGTCAAGAAGAAACCCATTTCTTCATTCCTTCAGCAACACAGGGAGAGATTGACAGGAGTTCAGCCACAGATAGATCAGAAATTTTCTTTAATACCCCTTCCACAGCATTGGGGTGATCTTTGGAAATTCCCCTCTCAAACTGAACTTTGGGCTGGGTGGAGGGAGGAAGATTGGGTGAAGAAGGAACAGGATCAGGGCATTGAGGAGTTTTAATAGATGAGGGATGAGGATCAGGGTGATCTTGAAACCTTTCCATGAGTGGTTCTTTTTCCACCTCCATGTCTTCCACATCAAAAGAGGGCTCAGGTGAGGATTGTTGTTTGGGTGGTTTTTGAAGGATCAACGTTGGCAAGGAAGGAGCTTTATGAGGTTTGGGCTCCTCATGTTGCTGCCTAGCTGGATTGGATTGGTAAGTACCAACCAGAGAGGAGGAGGAAATAGCTGGGGGATACCAGGGTTGAAGAGTACCAAAAGAAGATCGGAAATCCACAGAAGACAAGGATGCCTTCATAGCAGGGGGTGGCTGGTGAGAGGCCACCACATGACAAATGGGGCAATACAAATCAAAGGGGATCAGGGCACCATTAGGAAGGAAAAATTTATTCCCTTTTTGCCCTACTGATTCCTTGTCTTTTTCCTTCTGGAGTTTGAGACATCAAACGGTTCCATGGCCTTACCTGTGGCAATAATAGCAGACTTGAGTAATTTTAGGAACAGCACTAGAAGGTTTAGGAACAGCAAGAGAGGAAATATTTTGATCCATTTTGTTCTCAAAGGCTTTGAGAAGCTTAGAGATCTCGTCCATTGTATCAGTTTCTTGGTTAGGCTGAGGGTTCTTGGGCCGGCAATCAGATTCCATTTTATTCATAATATTGTTTGACTCTTTGAAAGAGGGAGCGTGGACTGGTTCAGTGGTTTTAGATTTTTCAAAAGTGAGGGCTGTTTGACCTTTCATAACTTTATCCACCACTCCCCTAAGGATAAGGAAAATGGGGAGCTTGAATCAATTATCCCTGGTAGTGATCATGGATCCAGACTTGACCAGTTTTTCCTTGATCCTTTCCTGCACTCCAGGAGAAAAAGATTGGAAAAATCAGACTCAAATTTTTTCCACTGTGTCAATGTGATTGTTTTGGACAAGGTAGGATTGGATGTGATCCCAAGATTTCCTAAAGGACTGATAATCAGAAGCTGAAGCCACACCACCATTGAAGATCCACTGGGAGACAAGGTTATTTAGATCCTGCAAAGTAAATCTTGCTACATCTATTTTTCCCCAATAGGCCAACATTGCTTCCTGCAGCAGGGCCCAGTTATGCCGTTTGAAACCTTCAAACCACTCAATAATTTCCGTAACTTCAACAGAGGAGATAAAAAACTGTAACTGGTAGGCCATATCAAATTTGCTAGCCCCATCCACCAAAGCAGCCATCACATATGAGTCCAAGAAGCGTTCCACATTTGTCCCGTTGAAACCTAAGTTCTTGTTCTGGGGCTTGATCTTAACCATCTTAGGACAAGCAGAAGAGGCGCTGGGAGATTCCATTTTGACAGAGTTTCCTAAAAGATCCAAGGAGCGAATTTCCAAAGTGGCTCATAAATGTGGCAAGAGCAGGGTTTCTCAAAAAAACAACAAGTATCTTGCCCAGATGGTGCACAATTGGGAGGACTTACTTCGGATCAAAGTTGCCTCCACGTATCTAGATGATGACAGAAAAAGAAAGAAGAAAAAAAAGAAAAAATAGAAAAAAAAAAAAAAAAGAAAAAAGAAAGAGATTGGATTTCAAAGTTGATGATTGTTGGGACTGCAAATCCAAAGGTTGCTAGTTTGATCCCGGCCCAAGGGACAAAATTTAAGACTCCAAACAGTGCTAGGCCGTGGCAGTTCTGTGAAGGGGAAAGGTGCTATTTAGGCTGCCCTCCTGAGTGTTACAAAAATACGTAAATGTAACCATCATCAAAGTCCAGAACCTGGTAAATGAGGGACCAAAGAGTAAAGGATAAAGATGATAGTAGTTGGTAGCTGGGAAACAACCTATCTGAGGCAAGATGATGCTGGGAAAAATTTGAATAGAAGAAGTCAAGGATTGTTCAGATTTCAACAGGACAAGGCAATTGTAAGTAACAAGGCCCACAGGCTAATAGCTCTGGTCATCAGCAGAAGCTTAGGAAAGATCAACTTAATCCCAAACAACCTCCAGGTTCTCAATGAACCTGCCCAACTCTCTGCAATCAAGCGCTTGAAGTGTACCAGATAACTGTGGGTGGCTTCACAAGACAAATCTAATTGTTTGATGAAGCTCTAGAAGCAAAACAATAACTGATTCAAACAAGAATAATCCAAAACTTCTCAAGGGACTCAAGAGTAGCGTGGAGGAATTGAACTTCAAAAGAAATAAAGGGAGGTTTAACACTCCAGGTTTTGAGCTTAATAAAACCTCTTCAGTCAAACATGACAGGCTCCAGAAAGATAATCAAAGGATGATCAGGACCAGTATGGTCCGATAAAGGGATCAGGAGTGGTGTAACACACTCAAGAATTTAATCAGTCAAATTCTTCTGAAACAAGCAAGGCTATTGGTTGGTGATAAGGATCAAGGATCAGGATTTGAGTATGGAGGCTCAAATATCAAGGGGCAATAATGGATATACCCATAATTCAGACTCAGATAAAGGGGAATGAGACACCACAGATGATTTATTTTGAGATGATAATGATGATAATTTCCGTGATAAGATGCCATAAGATACCTCCTGCCAAAAGGCAGGGAAAGCCCCTCCTTATATGGGCAGGAGGCCCTGTTAGATTATGTTCAAGTGATACTACAGATAGAGCGATTTTTTTTTTTTTTTTGCTTTTTTTTTCGGACACTAGATGATCAGAAGAATAGATCACGGGGGCCAGTGGAAATCCCACCTTCCTGACCAGGGTGGGATATTTTATCATCCCTTCACCTTTCTTGCGTCCGTCCATGGACGGGCGTGCGCGAAAACACAAAGATCACCCACCCCTCACCCAAAGGCGGAAGGGGTGGGGAAAAGTTGAACCAGACCGCCTGCAGATGTTTGCAGGCGGTAGAAAACACTTTTCCACCCCAACACAAAGATGAAAGGGGGGTGGGAGTGTTGATGGATTGGTGGAGTTGGTTGAGCAATTGGTGCAAGACTCTAAACGGCGCTAGGCCGTGGCAGTTCTGTGGATGGGAAAGGTGCTGTTTAGGCTGCCCTCCTGCGTGTAACAAAAATTTTTAGATGTAACCAAGATCAAATTCCAGAACCTGGTAAAAGGAGGGACCAGAGAGTAAAGGATAAAGATGATAGTAGTTGGTAGCTGGGGAAACAACACTATCTGAGGCAAGATGATGCCGGGAAAAACTTGAATAGAAGAAGTCAAGGATTGCTCAGAGTTCAACAGGACAAGGCAACTGTAAGTAACAAGGCCCACAAGCTCATAGCTCTGGATGTTAGCAGAAGCTTAGGAAAGATCAACTCAATCCAAAAAAACCTCCAGGTTCTCAATGAACCTGCCTAACTCTCCACAATCAAGCGCTTGAAGGGTACCAGATAACTGTGGGTGGCTGCACAAGACAAAGCTAACTGTTTGATGAAGCTCTAGGAGCAAAGCAATAACTGATTTGAACAAGGATAACCCAACACTTCTCAAGGGACTCAAGAGTAGTGTGGCGGAATTCAACTTCAAAAGACATAAAGGGAGGTTTAACACTACAGGTTTTAAGCTGAATAAAACCTCTTCAGTCAAATGTGACTGGTTCCAGAAAGATAATCAAAGGATGATCAGGACCAGTATGGTTGGATAAAGGGATCAGGAGTGCTGTAACACACTCAAGAATTCAATCAGTAAAACTCTTCTTAAACCAGCAAGGCTATTGGTTGGTGATAAGGATCAAGGATCAGGATTTGAGTGAAAAACTTGAATAGAAGAAGTCCAGGATTTTTCAGAGTTCAACAGGACAAGGCAATTGCAAGTAAAAATGCCCACAAGCTCATAGCTCTGGATGTCAGAAGAAGCTTAGGAAAGATCAACTCAATCCCAAACAACCTCCAGGTTCTCAATGAACCTGCCCAACTATCTGCAATCAAGCGCTTGAAGTGTACCAGATAACTGTGGGTGGCTGCACAAGACAAAGCTAATTGTTTGATGAAGCTCTAGAAGCAAAAAAATATCTGATTCAAATAAGAATAATCCAAAACTTCTCAAGGGACTCAAGAGTAGCGTGGCGGAATTGAACTTCAAAAGAAATAAAGGGAGGTTTAACACTACATGTTTTAAGCTTAATAAAACCACTGGTTCCAGAAAGGTAATCAAAGGATGATCAGGACCAGTATGGTTGGATAAAGGGATCAGGAGTGGTGTAACACACTCAAGAATTCAATCATTCAAATTCTTCTGAAACCAGCAAGGCTATTGGTTGGTGATAAGGATAAAGGATCAGGATTTGAGTATGGCGGCTCAAAGATCAAGGGGAAATCATGGATATACCCATAATTCAGATACAGATAAAGGGGAATGAGACCCCACAGATGATTTATTTTGAGGTGATAATGATGATAATTTCCGTGATAAGATGCCATAAGATACCTCCTGCTAAAAGGCAGGGGAGAGCCCCTCTTTATATGGGCACGAGGCCCTGTTAGACTATGTTAAAGTAATACTACAGATAGAGCATTTTTTTTTTTTTTTTTTGATTTCAGATGATCAGAAAAATACATCACGCAGGCCAGTGGAAATCCAGCCTCCTTGACTGGTGTGGGATCTTTTCTCATCCCTTCACCTTTCTTGCGTGCGTCAGCGGACAGGCGTGCGCAACAACAAAAGGATCACCCACCCCTCACCCAAAGGTGGAAGGGGTGGGGAAAAAAATGAACCAGACCGCCCGCGGATGTTTGCAGGCGGTAGACGGCACTTTTCCACCCCCACCCAAAGATGGAAGGGGGGTGCAAGTGGAAGTTGGCAGGATAGGAGCTGGGGGAGGATACCGTTGAGGATATCCAAACCAAGATGAGAGAGATGATGGTTGGGTTGGTAGGTAAGAGTAGTCTGAACAAATTTTTGAGGCACCAAGGCGTGGGTAAGATGGATGAAAGAGGCCAATCTGGACCAGTTGTGGCCCATAAGGATAGAAAATCTAGTAAAATAGCGTATTTGACAACGGTGAGGGAGCCTGGGTAGGGGTTGAGGAGTTGGCATCTACGCAAAAGGATTTGGAGAGTTTGAGGATGGAGGCAGCAATGGATGGTTTGGACTTGGGTGATCAACGGGTGAGAGGGAAGATGTGATGATGATTGAGGCGTGATCTGTGGTCTGACATTAGGGGAAGAGTGAGATTGGGAGAGCCAGGAGAGGGTATGTTCAAAGCAAAGATTGCAAGTTGGATCCAGAAGATGACTTGGAAGCCTTGAGAGGGGGTATGATCAATGGTGGGAGTTGGTAATGGGTTAGGATGGGATGAGAATTGGAGGGGATTGTGGAGATGAGCTTGGAGGACGAGTTGTTTCACAAGTTGAGTAGTTTGGAGTGATGCTTGATCATGCTGGAGATGTGAGGAGAGCAAAGGATGGTGAGAGGTGGTTTGAGTGGATGAGAATCAAGAGGAGGGAGGTTTGGTGATTCAATTGTTGTTTTTGGGGCGTTTTAGGAACGGTGTGGTGACCAATCCGGGACACCACAAAAAAAAAAAATATCTTTGTCGGTTGTACCCCTATGGGTACCTTCATTTCCCCCCATCTCTCAACCTCTCCCTGTCCTAGCGTTCTAGGACAGGCCTCTTGCCTGTCTCTCCGCTTTGATCCCCCCCTCCCATGTTCAACTACCACTTGTCGCGCTCGCGGTCCTGACTTTTGGCGAAGCAAGCAATCGTCGAACCACCTTTGACAATCCCTTCTCCACCTCCCACCCCCACTCTCACTCTCACCCCTAACCCGCAAATGAGGCGTTGGATATAAAGATTAGTTGGTAACTCATAGACACTAGAGCACGATGCTCTGGCAATTGGAAGATTGCCAACTTGACGGGCTAATTGGTAGATCAAACCAAGATGAATGATAGATCATGATTCACTTCTTCAATCCATTATCATCACTCAACCGTTGGTTCCCAACCGTGGCAGCTTGCCTTCGTTTGTCCAAGTTTCCCTCTGCCCTGCGTCCATGTTGGATAAATTACCACCCGAGTTTCTCGACCGGATCCTCCTCAAATCCGATCCGATCGACCTTGCCAGCTTGGCCCGAGTCTCTCAAGCGCTTCACTATCACATCTACGGATCTCCAAACCAGCTACGGCTATGGTATCTCATCTTCCTCAACTAATTTGACGATCCGCTTTCCAACAAGCCTATTTGATACATCTTCCTCAACCATTGATCAACCATCAAGATTGCCCCTCATGATCCTGCCGTAGCCCCCGACTCATTTTCGATCGACGAATTGATCTCTTTGATCGATTGGTTCAAGACTCTTATCCCTTGAATCCAACCTGAGCCCATCTAGTAGTCACCAATCACCATCACCACTTGATCAATTATCAACCATCACCTCATCCAACAATCTCGATCCCTATCATCACCAGCAGCAAACTCCATCCTACGCCCATCATCCGATCCAACCGACGACCGCGAGCAACCGCTCGCGGCCGTCGGAACCTTCACCCCGTTGTCGCCGCCGATTGGGCAACAACAGCTGTTGTCAACACCCGCGACCGCTGTCGCGGGTGTCCATCTGGTTGCCGCGGTCATTCTCAACGCGGGTGACATTTCTTTTTTTTTCCCTCTCATA
This sequence comes from Puccinia polysora, assembly GCA_025617555.3. Classification (NCBI taxonomy): domain Eukaryota; kingdom Fungi; phylum Basidiomycota; class Pucciniomycetes; order Pucciniales; family Pucciniaceae; genus Puccinia; species Puccinia polysora. The sequence continues at coordinate 18,214,395 of CM062638.1, forward strand.
TTATTTTTTTTTTTTCATTTATGTTTTAATTTTTCCGCACCTATTTGTAGTATCACTTTTACATAGTATACAGGGCCTCATGTCTATAAAAGGAGGGCTCTCCCCTGCCTTTTGGCCCAGGGGGAAGCATCCAAGCAATCAAGCATCAAATCATCCCATCATCATATACCCTCCTCATCAGTAATCAACTTATCTGTGGGCATCCTTCCCCACCTATCTGAGAAATTTATCCGGGTATATCCATGATTGCCCCCCTGATCCTTTGAGCCTCCATACTCAAACTCTGTCCCCTGTGACCTTGATCCTTATGACCAACCAATAGCCTTTCTGGTTGAAGAAGAATTCCTGTCTGAATTCTTGAGTGTGTTATACCACTCTGACCCCTTTTTCCGACCATACTGGTCTTGATCTCACCTTGATCATCTTTCTGGAGCCAATCACGTTTGATTGAAGAGGTTTTATTAAGCTTAAAACCTGGAGTGTTATACCTCCCTTCTTCTTTAAGGTTGAATTTTGCCACGCTATTCTTGAGTCCCTTGAGAAGTGTTGGGATATTCTTGCTTGAATCCGTTATTGATTTGCTTCTAGAGCTTCATAAACAAATTGCTTTTGTTTTGTTCAGCCTCCCACAGTTATCTGGTACCCTTCAAGCGCTTGATTGCGGAGAGTTGGGCAGGTTCATTGAGAACCTGGAGGTTGGTTGGGATTGAGTTGATCTTTCCTAATCAGCTGCTGACAACCAGAGTTATTAGCTTGTGGGCGTTGTTACTTACAACTGTCTTGTTCTATTGAACTCCAAACAAACCTTGACTTATTTGTTCAAGTCTTTACATGCACCATCTTGCCTCAGATAGTGTTGTTTCCATCGCTACCGACAACTCTTATCCTCTTCCCCTACTTTGATTTCTCATCCATAAGGTTCTGGACCTCGATTCCGGTTACATTTAAATATTATTGTAACTCCTAGGAGGGCAGCCAAAACAACACCTTTCCCCTCCACAGAACTGCCACGGCTTAGCACCGTTTGGAGTCTTACATCTGGTCCCCTGGGCCGGGATCGAACCAGCAACCTTGGGATTTACAGTCCCAACTTGAAGAATCAACTCCGAAATCCTATCCAATTTCTCTTTCTTTTTCTGTTTGTTATTTTTTTTAGATCTGATCCGTTGAGGCAGCTTGGTCTAGAAGTAAGTCCTCCCAATTTGTGCACCGCTTGGGCAAGATACTTGTTGTTTTTGGAGAAGCCCTACTCTTGCCACACTCGTGAGACACTTTGGAAATGCCCTTTGGATCCCCTAGGAACTCTGTTATTTGATATGGCATCTCCCGCTACTCCAACCACCTCTGTCCGACCTAAGATGGTAAAGATCAAACCCCAGAACAAGAACTTAGGCTTCAACAGTACAAATGTCGAGCGATTCTTGGACTCCTACGAAATGGCTGCTGAAGTGGATGGAGCTAGTGAATTTGATATGGCTTATCAGTTGCGATTATTTATCTCCTCTGATGAAGTTATGGAGGTAATTGAGTATTTTGAGGGATTTGAATCCCATAACTGGACGCTTCTCAGGAAGGCTATGTTGGCATACTGGGGAAAAATAGATGTGGCTAGGTTTACTCTGCAGGATTTGGATGCTCTGGTTTCTCAGTGGATCTCCAATGGTGGTGTTTCTTCAGCCTCTGACTATCAGATTTTTAGGAAATCTTGGGATCCCATTCAAAACTATCTTATCCGAAACGATCACATTGACACAGTGGACGAAATTTGAGAAAAATTCTTCCAATCTTTTTTGTTGGCTGTGCAGGAAAGGATTAAAGAAGAACTGGTCAAATCTGGATCCATGATGACCACCAGGGATAATCAATTCAAGCTCCCTGTTTTCCTCACCCTTAGGAGTACTGTGGATAAAGTCATGAAAGGTCAAACTGCTCTTACCTTTGAAAAGCCTAGAACTACTGAACCAGTCCATGCCCCTTCTTTTAAAGAGTCAAACGATATTATGATTAAAATGGAAGCAGATCGTAGGCCTAAAGCAGATCCTAATTCCAATCGAGAACCTACTACTATAGATGAAATCACCAAGTTACTTAGGGCCTTTGAGAACAAAATAGATCAAAAGATTTCTTTGCTAGCTACTCCTAAAACTCCTTCTTCTGTCCCCAAATCAACTCTGGTCTGTTACTACTGTCATAGGGAAGGCCATGGAACCGGACGATGCCAAGAACTTCAGAAGGACCTAAAGGAAAAGTTGGTAGAGCAGAGGGGGAACAATTACTTTCTCCCTAATGGTGCCCTAATGCCTTTTGACTCGTCTCGTCCCATCCAACATGTGTTGGCCTCTTACCAACCATCACCTCCTGTGAAAGCATCTCTTGCTTCCTTTGAATTTTGATCATCCTGTGGTACCCTCCAACCTTGGTATCCTCCAGCTATTTCTTCCTCTAGTCTTGCTGGGACTACTTATCAATCTGATCCAGCCAGGAAACAACATGAGGAACCTAAACCTCATAAGGCTCCTTCCTTGCCAACTTCAATCCTTTGAAAACCCGTTAAACGTTGATCATCACTTGAGCCTCCTTCCTCTGATGTAGAAGACATGGAGGTGGAAAAGGAACCACTCATGGAAAGGTTCCCAGATCATCCTGATCCTTCTCCCTGACCTCAACCTTCTAATCCTATCTTAGATTCTGCGTCACCTGAACTTCCTCCCTCCACCCAGCCCAAAGTTTGATTTGAAAGGGGCATCTCCAAGGATCACCCCAATGCTGTGGAGGGAGTATTAAAGAAAATTTCTGATCTCAAAATTCCTGATCTATCTGTGGCTGAACTCCTATTGATCTCTCCATCTGTTGCTGAAGGAATGAAGAAATGGGTCTCTTGTTGACGTGTGGAAATTGGCCCTGAAGAACTCAAAGTTTCCTCTGTCACTTTATTGGAGGACTCTGGTGGAACCAGTCCTTCTTTAGACTCCAACCTTTATTCCTGTCCCCTTGGCTTCCTTCCTTGTTATCTTGGTGACTCAGCTAAAACTGTTTCTCCTCTTGTGGATTCTGGATCTCAGCTTAACTTAATCTTGGATGCTATGGCCTGCAAGCTCAAACTTAGTCCTAGGGTCAGCTTCAACTCTACAGTGTATGGGATAGGAAATCAAGCTCGTGAACTGTTTGGTATTGCTGAAGATGTACCGGTCAGGATTGGTCAAAATATTGTTGGAACCTGCCACTTTTGGATCACTCGTTTGGACAGTCCTATGATCTTGGGACAACCCGTCTTAATGGACTTTGGTGCAACCCTGATGTTTTCTGATCAAGTTGGGGAGAGAATTCTTCTCCCTGATGCTGATGGCGGGAAAATTGAAGTTCCTCTTTGCTCTTTGGATTCTGGTTGTTGGGAAAGAGATTTTCCTGGTCATTCTCCCAAATCATCTTTTAAGGGGAAGCAGAAGGATAGCTCTAGTTCCTCTCATTTTTTAGGGGAATAGTTGATCCTACTAATGGTTGTAGCTCTTTTCAGCCTCAGACTGCAACTCAAGGGTCAACTTCCATCCCTCAGGCTTATTTTTCATTCCTTTCATCATTCTCTTCTGAGCTCAAGAATATTAAAAAACAAAAACATATCAAAATAGAAAAATCCAAAAATATTTCTTCTCCATCTCCTTCTCTCTCTGGATCTGTTGCGTCTTCTTTTCCTTCTACTTTTAAGTCTGATCAATCTTCTCTTAGTTCCGGTTTGAATCTCCGCAATGAGTCTAAACTAGATCCTAATTGCAATCCCGTTTTTGGTGATTTTGGTATGAAGGAATATGGGCTTCAGTGGAGGCAATTTGGGGTACAAGTAAGTCCTCCCAATTGTGCACCACCAGGGTCATTTGCTGCGTTTTTGTTGTAAAACCCTACTGTATGCCACATATGTGAGCACCTGGGACGCCCTCCTTGTTCTATTTCTGCCGCTTCTAGGGCTCATTTGGAAGAATCAAGATATTTTCCTCAACTCTTCAATTGCTCTCAAGATCAAGAAATGGCAAATCTTTGCTTCAATTTCTTTGTTCCCTGCTTTTCCTTTTGAATCCCTTCAAATTTTAGATGCAGACTAGGGACAGTCTGTAAGTTGGGGAGAGATGTGGTGACCAATCCGGGACACCACAAAAAAAAAAATATCTTTGTTGGTTGTACCCCTATGGGTACCTTCATTTCCCCCCATCTCTCAACCTCTCCCTGTCTTAGCGGTCTAGGAAAGGCCTCTTGCCTGTCTCTCCGCTTCGATCCCCCCCTCCTATGTTCAACTCCCACTTGTCGCGCTCGCTGTCCTGACTTTTGGCGACGCGAGTTATTGTCAAACCACCTTTGACGATCCCTTCTCCACCTCCCACCCCCACTCTCACTCTCACCCCTAACCCGCGAATGAGGCGTTGGATATAAAGATTAGTTGGTAACTCATAGACACTAGAGCACGATGCTCTGGAAATTGGAAGATTGCCAACTTGACGGGCTAATCGGTTGATTGAACCAAGATGAATGATAGATCATGATTCACTTCTTCAATCCATTATCATCACTCAACCGTCGGTTCCCAACCGTGGCAGCTTGCCTTCGTTTGTCCAAGTTTCCCTCTGCCCTGCGTCCATGTTGGATAAATTACCACCCAAGGTTCTCGACCGGATCCTCCTCAAATCCGATCCGATCGACCTTGCCAGCTTGGCCCGAGTCTCTCGAGCGCTTCACTTTCACATCTACGGATCTCCAAACCAGCTACGGCTATGGTATCTCATCTTCCTCAACTACTTTGACGATCCGCTTTCCAACAAGCCTATTTGATCCATCTTCCTCAACCATTGATCAACCATCAAGATTGCCCCTCATGATCCCGCCGTAGCCCCCGACTCATTTTTGATTGACGAATTGATCTCTTTGATTGATTGGTTAAAGACTCTTATCCCTCAAATCCAACCTGAGCCCATCTAGTAGTCACCAATCACCATCACCACTTGATCAATTATCAACCATCACCTCATCCAACAATCCCAATCCCTATCATCACCAGCAGCAAACTCCATCCTACGCCCATCATCCGATCCGACCGACGACCGCAAGCAACCGCTCGCGGCCGTCGGAACTTTCACCCCGTTGTCGCCGCCGATCGGGCGACAACAGCCGTTGTCAACACCCGCGACCGCTGTCGCGGGTGTCCATCTGGTTGCCGCGGTCATTCTTGACGCGGGTGAAATTTCTTTTTTTTTCCCTCTCATGTTATTTTTTTTTTTTATTTATGTTTTAATTTTTCCGCACCTATTTGTAGTATCACTTTTACATAGTATAAAGGGCCTCATGTCTATAAAAGGAGGGCTCTCCCCTGCCTTTTGGCCCAGGGGGAAGCATCCAAGCAATCAAGCATCAAATCATCCCATCATCATATACCCTCCTCATCAGTAATCAACTTATCTGTGGGCATCCTTCGCCACCTATCTGAGAAATTTATCTGGGTATATCCATGATTGCCCCCCTGATCCTTTGAGCCTCCATACTCAAACTCTGTCCCCTGTGACCTTGATCCTTATGACCAACCAATAGCCTTGCTGGTTGAAGAAGAATTCCTGTCTGAATTCTTGAGTGTGTTATACCACTCTGACCCCTTTTTCCGACCATACTGGTCTTGATCTCACCTTGATCATCTTTCTGGAGCCAATCACGTTTGATTGAAGAGGTTTTATTAAGCTTAAAACCTGGAGTGTTATACCTCCCTTCTTCTTTAAGGTTGAATTTTGCCACGCTATTCTTGAGTCCCTTGAGAAGTGTTGGGATATTCTTGCTTGAATCTGTTATTGATTTGCTTCTAGAGCTTCATAAACAAATTGCTTTTGTTTTGTTTAGCCTCCCACAGTTATCTGGTACCCTTCAAGCGCTTGATTGTGGAGAGTTGGGCAGGTTCATTGAGAACCTGGAGGTTGGTTGGGATTGAGTTGATCTTTCCTAATCAGCTGCTGACGACCAGAGTTATTAGCTTGTGGGAGTTGTTACAACTGTCTTGTTCTATTGAACTCCGAAAAAACCTTGACTTATTTGTTCAAGTCTTTACCTGCACCATCTTGCCTCAGATAGTGTTGTTTCCATCGCTACCAACAACTCTTATCATCTTCCCTTACTTTGATTTCTCATCCATAAGGTTCTGGACCTTGATTCCGGTTACATTTAAATATTATTGTAACTCCTAGGAGGGCAGCTTAAACAGCACCTTTCCCATCCACAGAACTGCCACGGCTTATCACCGTTTGGAGTCTTACAACGGGCAGGAGATTGGGATTGATTGAGTTGAATGAGACCTTGGAGGGAGGGAGAGGTAGGAGTAGGACAAGGGGGAGGATGGGAGCGCAGAGGAAGTTTGGGATGAGTGGGCCTTGGCCCCCGCGTTTGGCGAAAAGAAGGGGGGAAAAAAGAGAGAAGGAATTGAACGCAATGCCTAGGTGATGAGAACAAGAGAGGCCTTTCCTAGAACACTGGGAAAGAGGAATGCTTGGCAGGATGAGGAAATTGGAGGAGTGATACTGATACATAAAAATTATGATTTGTTTTTCTTTTTTTTTAGAATGACACCTAAATAAAAGAATCGTAATTTTTTTTTTGAATTTTCCGCATCTGGTCCAGGGTGACCAGATTTGGCCACCACATTGGTCAATTTCTGCTGATTGCGCAGGGAGGTTCAAGTGGAAGTTGATAGGTGGTTGATGGCGGCCGATTTGCAGACCAAGGGGGATTGAGTGATGAGAGAAGAGATGGAGGGTAGATAGATTATCGAAGGGATTGTGGGATGGGTCGCGAGGGGTTGCAAGGGCAAGGTTCATTGATGGATTGTTTGTCATCATTACTGTTGTTGTGGGGAAGATGATGGACCAGGGGATTGTTTGTCAAGCCAAGGGAGATCAAATGGAGATGGGTCTTGTCCATTGTTCAAGGTTGTAGGATGGGAAAGAGTTGATGGTGATGAGATGTTTAAGAAATTGATCAGGTGATGAAGCTGTGGTGTCCTCAATTGTCTGCAGGAAATTGAGGCAAGAGTGAGGATGAAGATGATAGTGAGCTTTGCCTTGCCCAATTGTTTTCGGATGGTTGAGCTGGGTGGATCAGTGGTAGTTGATCAATCAATCATGGATGGTCAGGGTTGTGGGATGATTGATCAAGGATGCAGTCAAGGATGGATTGGTTTGGGATGCCAGTCCAAGCAATGGCAGGCACCGGCAGAGCAGAGGAAGATGGGGCTGAGCAGGTCTTGGCCCGCGCGTTTGGCCAAAAGGAAGGGGGGAACAAAGAGAGAAGGAATTGAACGCAATGCCTAGGTGATGAGACCAAGAGAGGCCTGTCCTAGACCACTGGGAAAGAGTAATTCTTGGCAGGATGAGTAAATTGGAGGAGTGATACTGATACAAAAAAATTCCAATTTTTTTTTTTTGATGAATGACACCTATATAAAAGAATCGTAAAAATTTTTGAATTTTCCGCATCTGGTCCAGGGTGTCCAGATTTTGTCACCAAAGCGGTGAGGTGGAGGGGAGAGAAAAATTGGCTGACAAGTGGTGGGGTATGAGGTGAGAGTGTTTTTTGATTTTTTCTAGGTCCACTAAGAAAAAAAAATGAAATAAAAAAACAGACTCAGCCTGGAAACTTGGGTGAACAACCAAAAACTCTTACTGTGAAGTTATTTTTCACCTATTTAAAACTCAAACATTACTCACCAAAGAAAGCAAGGGTGAGAGGAAGAATCTGCTCTCTCATAGAAGAAGATGAGGGAAAAGATGAGACAGGGATGACTTGAGGTGGGTCAGGAATATCATCTTCAAACATTTTGTCCCATTCATCTTTGATGTTAGCCAAAAGATTGTGAAGAATTACACAAGTGATAATCCAGTTGATGAGGAACTTCATGTCTTTGGGGTTTTGAAGCTGGTTTTGCATTTCCTTTAATCTGGCCCATCTTCCTTTCAGGACTCCTATGGCATTCTCAACCCAAACTCTTGATTGGGCAAGATGATAGGTGAAATTGGTTTTTCCTTGATTGTTAGATGAAACATTCTGGTATGCTGGAACCACATATTTGCCACTAGCATGAGATAAATTGGCCAGAAGGTATTGATCTTGGTCAAAGTAGTTCCCTGGTTGTTGGGAAATATGCATCCAATGGAACATGTATGAATCATGACAAGAACCTGGAAGGCCAGCATGGAGGGATATGAAATTCTTTTTGCTATCACAAACAAGTTTTAGGGCCATAGAGTATCTAAAGAAAAAGATGAAAAAAATTTGGTCAGTGGTGTTATCAAGTGTTTTATCAAAGTCATTGGAAAAGAAATCAATCAGTTGCCCTTTTTGCAATCAAAATAGTGGTTGCCATCTAGCTTGGGTTTTTGACTCAAGGGGATGGTGGTTTCATCAACAAACCCAATTCAACCAGGAAAGCCTTTGGTCTTCATTACTTGAGATATCTCCTTGTTTTCTTCTTTGGTTGGCCAAGAAAGGACTGAGCAATGGAAAGATAGGATGGAAATCATGACTCTTTTGGTGTTTAACTGAATGCTTCCATAACTGACTGAGAATAGATTTTCCCATTGATGGATTGCTGCTCCATTTCCATTTGATCCCAATATGCAAAAAGCAACAGAAATTTGGATGGCTGGATTGCTTTGAGAATTCCAAGGATTGTTCTGGAAGATATGGTGGTCTTCAATCATCTCTAAAATTTTCATGAATGAAGGAAAAAAACTTTGGAATAGTTGCTGGAAGCTTAAGTCAGGGATTAGATGAAGCTTTTGCCTTTCATACATATGGTTGTGGAGGGTTTTTATTTTTGGAACCATGCATTGCCTTTCCAACAGAGAATTTAAAGCTAACCAAGTTGATTCCAAATTAGAGTCTGAATCAGAGTCTGAATAGGAGTTAAACAGTAGCAAAAGTTCAGTCAGTTTTTTTTTGTTTTCAACTTTCTGGCAGGAAGTTTGATTGGACATTTTGAGAAAGATAATGATGTGATGTGGGGTGATGAGATGATGATGGGATTTTATTTGTATGAAGATGGAGATGTTAAAATCAATAGAGATGTGAAGCAATGGAGATGAGATTTGTGTGATACAATGGAGATGCGACCGGTATGAATTTGCTGATGTGGAGGGTGTTTTAGATGTGATGGATGGTGGATGGATGATGATGCATAAATGGCGTGTTTAATGGTGGGTTTGATGTTTTAAATCCTGTCAGCTTGCTACTATTGCAGAGCAAGCTGCAAAAGTAACTAAAATAACATAAAAATAATAATAATACAACTAACCTAAGAAGGAGTAGGAAAACCATAAATATTATTACAGAAATGGATTCTCCCCCCAAAATTACGTAGGGTCACTCAATGACCCCACCCTTGAAATCCAACTCCTTATATTTTTAAATAATTAAGGAAAAAGAACCAAAATACTATGGCTCCAGTATTGAGCTTTTTGGCCAATTAAATATTTCACACACATTGTCACGTATAGGTTTCAAACCTAAAATTCAGTCAGAATTGAGGTGTTGTGTATATTTTAGGAGTTATGGGCGGAAATGTGTTTTTTCACAATTCCCGCACGCAGCCGCGGCAGCCAAAGCACCCGCGCGCAGCTGGGATACAGCCGTGTCAACACGTCGAGGTCTTGTACGCAGCCCGGGGCCTCTGACAAGTACGCAGCCGCGGGACTACAGGCTGGCGTAGTGACAGGCGGCCCAGGTACTGCGTAGACAGGCTACAACATACACGGGAACTTGTTACATATGTAATAAAGGTTCCCTTGAATAGTAGACTGTCTAAATATACATAATATTATATAAAAATACATAAATAATCCTTACATGTATTTTTTATTTAATATAATGCAAAGTACCAAGAATGTCGAAAATAAGACAATGACAGCTTCAAAAAATATATTAAAATACTTTAATATACTTTTATGAGAATTGCTATACATCAATGTTTTTGTGACATACTGAGAAAGATAATGATGCAATAATATTACATGAATTCTCATGAATTATATTTTTAAGTAATCATCTTAACAAATTAACTGGAACTCGAAAATAAAGAGTAAAATCAATATTATGACTTTGAATCCAGTTATATGATACATAATGAGAACTTACCTGACATCAAAATGTCTGTAGAAATGGCTAATAATATAATTATTAGATTACTGGGAACATATACTAAGGATAATTAATTAAATAATACATAAATAGGACAGATTAGTGTTATTCACACATCCTAATGTCCATTATAAGGTAGAATAATTCCCATACCCTAAGGAATTAGATTCTACCCGGGCTATAGCACCAAGAGCACATGACAGGCTACCCCGGGTTACCCTGCTTGCCTTAGTTTACGTCCCTTTGAGCACCTACAACCCTAAGAAGGACCATATTGGGACTCCAAAAACTATAAATACAGAGCTCTTTTGAGGATGTTGATGGGCAGAGACCCAGTAATATTCATATCCAGACGCCGTGCCAAGGTAATAAAATACTTATAAGAGATAAGTAAGTGATTTATGGCAATTTCTGATCAGTAATATCCGTCTTCAAACCTCTTTTTATCAAATAAAACTGCTGAACAACCTTATAACCCCAGTATACAGGTTTAACCCATCAGTACACGTCCCAAACAGATACCCAAAGGATTTAATAATATACCAGTGAGTCTTATTATCCTTTCTCTGTCGTAGTAGCTTGGCTACAAGGCCCTACCACTCCATTGTGTATTTTATATACATATTATCTTTGGGTATAATAATCTTTAAACTAAAGAACCCAAAGAAACCAGGACTACATGTTTTCATACTGAAATCCCTGGAGAGAGGTGTTAAAGATCCCCAATATAATTGTGGCACCTCTATAAATATTTAATAATCAATTTTGATTTGAAACAATAAACAATAACCAAACCATTTAACCTTGCAATAAGCTTAATCCAAGTATTCTACAGATTTTTGCTGCATTTATTAAATAATATATTTATTATTTACTCTATCACCTCTGGTAGCTAAAGGATAGCAAGGGTCTTGGCATCCAGGAGGCTGACAAATCCACCATTTTCATGACACTCGCCAATCCTGAAATACACCAGTTAGGGGGTATGAGTATTTCAGAGACCCGCCATTAAAAATGGCGGGTTTGGTCAAAAAAAAATGGCGGGTTTCTAATGGCAGGTTTTCTGAATTTGATACTATTCCCCAATATAACGTGAAAAACGGAAAAAAATACTAAGTAAATTCATGTGATAAGATAGGGCTAGATTTCTAGAAAAAGTAAAAATGGATATGAGAAATTAAGAATAATAAGGAAGCAAAGGTTCATAAGAACAGAAATGGATAGAGGATCCTACAGCTAAGGCAAATTAGGTAAGTCAAGAGCAGCGGTGTAGACAGAGAAACAAGTTATTTGAGACAAGAGACAGAGATTGAGAGGAGGCTGGTTGTGCAGACTCAAAGATTAGAGTAAGTCAAGTGAGAAGATTCAAGAGGTTTAAGCTATTACCAGTCAGGACCTGATGGTTGAAGATATTGAGATGTTGAGGAGGAGGTGGTTATAAGGCTTGACAAATTAGAGAGGTCAAGAGACAATGGAATTTAGGATGGAGCCAGCAATGAAAGTTTGATTGGGGAGATAGAAAGAAGGGAAAGAAAGAATAGACAGAGCATGAGAGATGAGATGGATTGAAGTAGAGCAACTAATAAAATTTGGCACATGAAGAAAAGCTAGAAAAATAGAGAGAGAGAGAACATTTGGGGTCCCACCAATGGGTTTGAATTGGACCGCGCCAAAAGAGAATGGGTGCTGAAACTTAACAGATGGCTTATCAAAATTTACCATTCTTGTACTCCAATCATCCAAATAGGGCTCAAACCACTCTGACCACTAAAAAACAAGAGAAATTAACAACCAGTCTTCAAGTCTTTGGATATCTGGTCCACTAATTACAAGCACTATAAAATTCAATTTGATTTAAAACCCTTGTCAAAAGGGTCCAAAACCGTAGTATTGATACCAATTATGGCTCCCTTCAAGATTTTTACATGCAGAAAGTAAGAGAATGGGAGAAAATAACAAATAGAGAAGGTAAACATGAGAGGCAGGAAAGTGACAATGAAGACTTGAAATTGAAATTCTGCCCTTTCTATCATAAATCATGATGAATTATATGGTTCTAAACTGTGAATGACTGGCCTAGGAGCCTAGTTGTAAATAAACCACTTTTGAAATATTTTTTTAGCCTCATATTCCAAGTTTTCAGGTTCAACTCCTGAACTTTCCATTCTTTTTCAACAGTGAAAATGGGAAAATTTGAGGTGAAATTGGAGATCCGAAATTCTCTTGGTTGTTAAGTTAAAAATTAACTGTCTAATCAGGAATTATTACTCATCCAAATTTCTTGTGATTCCCATATTTCAAATTGTTGGTTGTTGGTAAATCAAAAATTTACTTCAAAAACTACAACAATATTTGTGGGATTTGAATTTTTTTCTGAAAGTATCCAGTGGGCTTGAATTTCTGAGATTCAAAGATGGAGATTACATGAGGTTGGATAAATCCTTTGAAAAAGTTTCTATATTGATATATGAGCATCTTAAATGATTTAAAAGGATGTTTTGGTAATATTAAACCTAAAAATTGATAGTTGAGAAATTATTGGCTTCTTTGTTCTCTTAATTTCTTCCTGGGGTGACTTTCTAACCTTTTTATCTGAGTTATTAGGGGGGGGGAAAGATTGAAACTGAGTAATGATGATGTTAATACATTTTTCTTATGGTTTTGAATTTCCTATATGATGCTGCTCTAGGTATCTTGGATTTGGACTCATTAAAAAAACACCAAGGGAAATCAATTAGAAACTTATCTTTTTATTTATAAAACCCAAAAACTAAACCATTGCAGAGAGAATCTGGTTCTACAGGTCAAAAATGAATAGAGGATCAAATTTTAATTTTCAATGAGTGCAGAGGCAAGGTGAGGACCAGAAAATCATTTGGAAAGGTGAATGTAGTAAATTTATGATGGGATCAATAAAATGGAATAACAACAAAGTGGGTTGGAATTAGATGAAACCTTGAGTTTCATGTTTTTAGCACAGCCAGTAGGTTGGATAATGATGCCACTTTTGAGAGTAGCTAATGAGCTTGGTCTTGTGTGTGGAAATAAAATTGAATGCAGAAAAGGAGAAAATGATTTCAAGTTTAAAAAGGAGAGACCCATGATGAAGATAATAATAATTACTACGGGTAGAGGTAGAGGAAAAAGAAAAGGGATCAGATTTAACCCAGGGTGGATTAACCTATGTGATGTTAATTTTTGGAGGTTCCAGGATGGTAAAATATGTTGATTTGTGGTTGATTTTGGCTGAAAGTGTTTTGGAGTGTGATTACATTTATTTAGCTGATTTGAAAAAAAAAACTTATTTTGAAATATCTCTGACACTCCTGATATCAAATCAGTGTTTTTTTTTGATTTTCTAAGTGAAATTATGGAATGGCGTATTTGGTTTCAAAGCTTTGACTGGAAAAATGGTAGATCTTCTAACTCTGATATTCCCTATTTTTTAGAAACTATTTTTTCAAATGTTTACAGAAATTTCCACTTCTATGAAAAAAGATTTATCCACACATTTAAATTACCAACCATTTTCATTCCACATAATACTTAGAAGAAGTAGATATCTCAGGACAGTGAGGCTGAAAAATTCACTTGTTTTATTGGCTTTGTTAATGGTATCAGCATCACCTTGATCCAAAAACATCAAACCTTTTTGTAACCACTTTTTGTTGGAGTGATCATCCTCAAGATTCCTTTCTCCATATTTTCTTTCATTTTTCTATTTCCTGTCCTTCTTATTTCCATCCATGTTTGTCCGTCATCTGTCTCAAATCACTCTACAATCAATCTATGCTTCTCACCTCCAGAAGCAAGGCTATGTTTCCATATTCATTTTAACCATCACTTTCACTCATGTTTCATCCTTCCTGTGAAACCTAATCAGGCCCAAACACCTGAGGACAGATCTCAAGTCAGAGAGAAGATTTCTTCTCCTATCCTTCTCTCTAACTTTTGAATCTTAAACTTCCTCAGGTGAGCTCCTCTCATTTTCTTCCACTCATTTTCATTCCTATCTGAGCCTTTTGTATTTCCTTTCATGTATTGTTTCATTTCATCTCTGATTTCTTCTCTCATCATTCTATCCGACTTTTGAATCTTAAACTTCCTCAGTCTCAACACTTTTTTGATTGGAAGAAAATTTAATTTAGAGTGATGATAAATTCACAACTACCAGTTGGGTGGGAGTTGTGTGAGGCCCTACACAGCCCAATGGACACGTGGGGGCCCATAGACGCTTCCAAAGCGCGCGTGCGGGCCAAAACACGTCTCTCAACGCGTCACAAGTGTTGTTTCAAACACGCGCAACCCCTGGGGGGTTGTATACCCCCCCCCCTAAATGGCGCTTCTGAGTTTTTTACCCCCATATACGACTTTTTTGAGGCATGTTTGGGGGTATACAACCCCCCAGGGGTTGTGCCAAACTTTTTGGGACCCCCTGAACAACATTTGGGTTCAATCAACCCAAATTTAGTATCAACACATACTATGTGGGACTCTTGGATCACAGCTTGCAACCCTCAAGTGAAACTGAAGTGAAACTAAAGTGAAATAAAGTGAAACTGCAAATCAAATCATTGAAAATGATGTGAAACTGAAAACAAACGTCCCACTAAAGTTCATCTTTTTCAACTTGAAAGTGAGCAAAATTTTTAGTTGTTCAATTGAAATTTGGATTGAATACAGAAGTACCATTTCATTTTTATTGCATTATCGGAACAGTGGCAAGCCCTGCTCTTTGAGAAATGGCTGCTTTAAAGGTCTACATTGATATTTCCATGAGCAAAGCTTCAGAAAAAAGGATTTGGGTAATGGATCATTGGAAGCCTCAATCACATCCTCATCTAGGGTTACAATGGAGGAACAAAATGCTTCACAAATTCAGAAGACCTCTGGTGGTGAGTAAAATTTTATGTTTCTCTGGTCTTTTCCTCATTTATATTGATGGAAACTGATTGGTAGCTGGTAACTATGACAGATTGACTTCACCCATATCCTGTGAGAGCTTTTCCTACTAGGAAAGAGGCACAAAAATATTGTCAAACATGGGCAATGAAGCATGGTTACACTTTGACAGTTTTCAACTCAAAGCGTTATAAATATGTGGATATATCCTGTGGTAGCCATGGTTTGTACTCTGTCCAATTTCTCACCAAACTTTCAAGGCAAACTCACACAAGGAAGGTTGGGTGCAAGTTTTGAATCTGTGCAGTTCAAACAAAGGCATACCCATTGTGGCAAATATCCTACAGACATGATCAGCATAACCATCAAACATCTCCACACACCTCAGTGCATCCTCACCTGAGGAGAATCTCTGGGATGGCCTTAGTGAATTTAAAACAAGGCTTGGATGATGGAATCAATACTATTCAACTGAAGCAAAAATTGAGCAGGATTGATGATGGGGAATATGTTGATGACCAAACAATTTACATCACTAAGCGTAAGGTATTGCTTGAAGAAATAAAGGGAAAAAGTGTTATGGAGGGACTCTTTGAAAAACTTGGTAATTCAGGTTGGGTTCATGAAGCAAAATCAGTGGGAAGGGTCACTTGGAGGCCCTATTCTTTGCTCACACCAATTCATTAAAGCTTTGCAATAAATTCCATCATGTTTCTCTGTGGGATTGTACTTATAAAAAAAATAAGTACATCATCCCCCTATTGCATGTTGTAGGAATTATCTCCAACTGTAAAACTTTCACAAAATTTCTTGTTTTTATAACAAGAGAAATATTTGAGTTCTAAAGTTGGTCTGTAAATGCACTAAAGGAGCTGGCTTATGATCCTGAGAGACTTCCCAAAGTTCTTTTAATGGACCTTGAAAAATCTCTGATTTGTGCTATAGAAAAACGTTTCCCTGGGTCAAAAAGAGGGTGTTGTCAGTGGCACTTTTCTAAAAGCATAAAAGCAAACTGTAAAGTGCACTTTCATAATGATTTTGAAAGGTGGAAAAGCTTTATGTCTCTGTGGGCTAAGTATGGGGCCTCAAAAACCAAGGAGTAGGCAGAGTTCAATGATGCAGAACTTTTAAGTGCCAAATCACTGCCTCTACTGAAAATCTTCCTACTTTTGGGTTGCTTACATTATAATTTGTATAAAGTGTTTCTTTGCAGACGGTGAGGATGTGCTCAAGTATATGGATCATAAAATCTTCCATATCAAAGAGAAGTTTGCAATGGCTTGGACTTGCAAAAACCCTGAATTTTTAAATAAAATAATTTCTTGGTTTGAAGGGGCCCATGCTACTCTCAGACAATTCCTTGCAAATTCTTCAGGAAACATGTTGGATGATTGAAAAAACTTAGAGGGAACAATTTCCAACAAACTTCAATTTTTTCAGGCTGCGCTTTACAACTCTCAAATTAAGATTGTAATAGTTCCTCCCAATGAACTGTTACCATTGGGATAAAAGTTGTCTTTAGAGGCAATGAAACTTGTTGTAGAAGAATTCAAGAAATTAAAGTGGAACCATGATGGGGAAGTGTGCACCAAGTTGTACTGCAAGACTATGGGTTTGCCCTGTTCCTACAAGATTGGTGAGCTACTAGCATTCCAAGGATCTGTTGTGCCTGAGGATGTTCATCCTCAATGGAGGTTAGATTGTGACCCTTGCCGCTCTAGTTCTGTAATTTTGTTTAAGTTGGATTGTTCAAATCACTTTATGATTAATTCTTTTTGATAAATCCTTTTTGATGGATGATTCCTAATTTACAAATATTTGATAGTTTTGAATTTTGAAAGATTGATGTTGATTTAATGCTCAGAAATTCTCAGTCACATGAGAAGCTCAATGCAATGATCTTGGGATACCCTGCAGAAGATCCTTGGGGGCTGTTGAAGCACTTGATGATGGAGACCATAAATGATTGACCCAACGCCAAGACTTGAACCTAAATACTTGCAATCAAGCATAGGACCAATATCAATGGATAAAAGCAGAGATAATTTAAATTTTGAACATGTTTAGAACCAAATTAAGCACAAAAGGAGAAACAGAGGGTCACAAAATAAGAAAAGACAGAAGATTGTAAGTCTTTGCTTTTGTGAAATGTTCATTTTTTGGGTTTAATGAACTGATGATGATATGATGTTATTTGTTAGTAAAAGTTTGTAGGATAAGAATCTAAATTTAATAGTTCAGAGGAAGGGACTGAAGGTGAATTAGCTTCACTTCATTTTTATTCAAAACACTCTTCAGAGGAAAAAGAAGTGCAGGAAGCATCAACCAGAAGCTCATCTTTGGTGAGTATTGATATGATCAATGAATTTTATTGGAATCTTGGCTGATTGGGTTTTGATTATAAGAACCCAAAGTGAAATACCTCAATGAAATACCTGATAACTTAAATAAGTTCTTGGGTGAGTTTTGGGATCCAATTTCTGATGGGAATTGCAGATTTAGAGTCATTGATAAATTGCTTGGGTATGATGAAAATGGTTGGTTTAAATTGAGAAAGGAAATGATTGAAACTTTGGAGAAACATAAATCATGGTACATTAAGATTCTTGGTGGTGCAAAATAGGTAGAAAAGATTAAACAAAGACTTGATGTTGAAGAAATCAATGCAAAGATTCCCTCTTCAAAATGGCTGGCTAAGTTAGATATGGGTAAAAATATAGCAGAACCATATGCCAGACCTATATGTTTCATTTCATTGGAGTCATTTTGTTCTTATATACCAATGAAACAAGGCATTACAGATCAATCAGAGCCTATTTATATTTACTTTTTCAAAGATAACAAGTGGGTTCTATTATTAATTGAGGGAGAAATCATCCCAATTCTGCCCATTGTAGAAAAGCCCTCTGCTTTCATTTCAAAGAAATCTTCTTCTTGGGTTGATCATCTCAAAGATAAACTGCATTTTCATTCTAGATTATAGAATTCAATTATAGAGATAAATTCATGATTGGTTTTCCATATGAATTTTAATTCTGATGCAGCTAACTTGTAATTCTATTAATATAAAGGGTTATCAAATTTTGAACATCATTATTTTGAGTCTTTTGAGTTAAATTAATTATGATGAGTGTTTTGAATGAGGTTTTATGGGTAATTCAGTTCAACTTGTGTTGTGCTGATCTCATCATAAGGAGAATTTTAATTCTTGTGATGAGATCAGCTTAACACAAGTTGAACTTGTTTTTTTTGGTTTTTTTACTTTAGGGCCTGTCAAGTTAATTGTCTTTTTTTTGAGTTTTAAATTTAGTGCTTTTCAAGTTAAATTGTCTGTTTTTTTTGTTTTTTTTTACTTCAGGGCTTGTGAAATTGAAATTGTATTTTTTGGCACTTTTACTTTATGGCTAGTCAAGTTGAACTTATATTTTTTGGCACTTATAATTTAGGGGTGCTCCATATAATCTTTCATTTTTTATTTAATTCTTTGTGTTTTGGTTATCTTCAGTTTTTTTTTGTTTTTTTATTGTATTTTTATATATTTTTGGTTATTTTTATTTTTTTATTTTATTATATTTTATTATAGTTTATGTTATGTTATGTTATGTTATTTTATTTTATTTTATTTTATTTTATTTCATTTTATTTTATTTTATTTTATTTTATTTTATTTTATTTTATTTTATTTTATTTTATTTTATTTTATTTTATTTTATTTTATTTTATTTTATTTTATTTTATTTTATTTTATTTTATTTTATTTTATTTTATTTTATTTTATTTTATTTTATTTTATTTTATTTTATTTTATTTTATTTTATTTTATTTTATTTTATTTTATTTTATTTTATTTTATTTTATTTTATTTTATTTTATTTTATTTTATTTTATTTTATTTTATTTTATTTTATTTTATTTTATTTTATTTTATTTTATTTTATTTTATTTTATTTTATTTTATTTTATTTTATTTTATTTTATTTTATTTTATTTTATTTTATTTTATTTCATTTTATTTTATTTTATTTTATTTTATTTTATTTTATTTTATTTTATCTTATCTTATTTTATTTTATTCTATTCTATTCTATTTGATTTGATTTTATTTTATTTTATTTTATTTTATTTTATTTTATTTTATTTTATTTTATTTTATTTTATGTTATTTTATTTTTTACTTTTTGTTATTTTATTTTTTATTTTTTATCTTTTTGATTTTTTTAACCATAAAATAAAAATTTTTGATCTTTTGATTTATTTCTGTTTTTATTTTTTTACTTATTTTAACTTTTTATTTGTTTTGTATTTATTAATTTTTTTGTCCCACAACACTTGAAGTCATGTGGCACAGAACAAGACTTTATTCAAGTTGTGTATAGGACCACAAAACTCAAATGTAGTCGGGTGTTGTGCCAAACACCCTGGGCCGTTGTGTGGGGGCTGCACACCTACACTCAAGCTGTATGATTGCTACAAAACTACAATCAAGCCGTTGAGTGTGCCAAGCAACTACAATCAAGGCATGTAGCCTGCCACACAGCCTGAATGAGTTGTGTAAACAGCTCATTTGGGCTGTGAATTTATCATCAACCTTTAATTGATTCTTTTTAAATTTTTAAATATCTTTTATGAAAAACTAACCAAAAATCCATCCTTTTTGAAAATAGATACTTGGTTTCTGATAAAATCTTTTGTGATAAAAAAAGTTCACATACCCAAATCTTTTTCTGCCAGGATCATGTCAAAATTCATTTTTTTTTAAATTTTATGGTAATTTTGGAACAACATGAAAGTAAATTTCACTAAGAACAATGAATACTGGCAAGCACTGCTCCCTATAGTGGTTTATATATGGCTCTAGAGTATTCAAATGGTTTTCCTAATTATTAAAATAGAAAAATTTTAACAAAACTCCATCCCAATCAAGATTCCAAATTCCAAATTATACAAGATTCTAAAAATTTGGATGGGAAAGATTAAGAAAAAAATGTAAATTTATTGGGAATTGCAAATAAATAAAGGTATTTATCAAGTGGATCCTTTTTTTTTTATTTTGCGCAAGCTTTTGGCAAAAATAAAAGGTGAATGAGATCAATAATTTCAATATGATATTCCTGATATTACTTGGTCCATCCCACTAAAAATTACTAGTTCATCATTTTATATGCAGGAGAGAATCCTAAATCTCACTCTAGCTCACTTCTATAATGATTTTATTTTTTCAGACTTGGTCAAAAAACCACTGCTCAAACTTTGGACCCAGTTCTTTTTTTTTTGGCAGGGGGGGAGGGAGGATATCCTACATGCCATCATCTCCTGCCCCAGATCAATTTTATAACAGAAAAAGTTCAGAACCTGCGCCACCACCCAAAATCCAGCTTCAGACCACATCCTTGCATCAACCTCCCCGTAGCACCAGCACATCAACCACGGGGCTAACTCTAGCCCATCACCCAGCCTCTTCCACAGCACCATCACTAACTCAACTCCAATAAATCCTTCCAATTAAACATCCTATCTTTTTCAAACTGAAAACTCAGCCTTTCAGATCAATGTAAAGCAAAATCAAACGGAATTCAACCAGAAATTCCTCAGTATGTAACTCAGGCCCATCTAAACTTACCATGCATACAGCTATCTCAGGATCTAGGATATAAAAAAAATGTTAGCCTTGCATATACTCCAAATGTCATCTTATCTTTCTATTTTATATGCCTTTCTGGTTTATTCTTTGAGAAATAATTATTTACAATCTCCTGCATATTTTGACCTTCACTCACTCTTGTTTTAGGAGTTATTTTCAGGAACTGCATGTACACTGTCCAAATTTCACATGAAAATGACTAACATACACAGATCAGGCCTGAGAAACTTTCACAATTGATTAGACCTTTCATAGAGCCAAATATCCTATTGTTTACTCATGAATCATTATTTCTTTGAGATTCTAGTAAGACTGGTTTCTCTGTTCCATTGAGGATCTCCTTGATCCTTCCTTTTTCACTTCTTTTCTATTAAAAATGGCCTTCCTTCCTGCTTCATAATTTCATTTGTGCAATGAATAAGTTTACTAATTATTAATTGGAAATAAACCCAAGAAATTTTCATTGAGCCCCAATATTCTTATACCCTGTTAATTAATCTGCTACCTCTGGAGAATCTCAGCCAAATTTTGTTTAAGTCTACTTTCAGTAGAGTACTCATGTTTTGAGCCCTGATTGCATGCCATCAGCCTTTTTTAAATTGAATGGTTTATTCAAAAAAAAAACCCTAAAAACATGAAATCTTTAAGTAAATCCTAAAAATATGTGGTTCAATTTCATATTTATTTTTTGGAATTCTTTATCTTTGGTTTGAATTCTACTAGAAATATTTTGGAAGACTGAATATTTATTTTTTGCTGTATCTTCAAGAAATTAAACTTACATAAGTTACTAATTTTTTTTAAAAACTGGCTATTGAATTTGGGTATTTTGATAATTGGATTTGAACTACCACAAGTTGTGCTTTGAAAGACAAATAATTTGATAGTTATATGCTTTCAAAAATTTATTCACAAATTTGATGCATAAATTTAAAATTTGAAGAATTACCTCAAAACTTCAGAGCCTCACTTTTACACTTTGGAACATCAACTTTATGCTTTTTAAAATTAATTCAACACTTGAATGCATTGCTCAAAATTTAAAAATATCTTCTTTCAAAATGACAAAATTTCCTTTGAAGGGTTGAAGAATTAAGTTTGATGCGCTAAAAGAATTGGTTTGATATTCAATTTATTTCAGTTTCAATAAACTATGTATGGATAACATATTTTATCACCTTTTCAAAGTATCAATCATGCCTGTTGTACTTACAATTTTCTACCATCTTTCTAGCCCAGCTTTACCTACTTCAGATGTAGGGATGAAATATGTTCTCCTGATCATCAATTTTTTTATTACTCTTTCCAGAAAACAGAAGGTACGCAGAATAGACAAGTTTTGATTTAAACTGAATTAAAAAGGAATGAGACAGAAGATTGAATTGATGTGTGATCAGTAAGAGGACTCTATGTCTTTAGGTCAAGGCACAAAATGGAATTAGGAAATTGATCCTGAATGGACTTGGGTCATAGGATGCAGTCAGGGTCTACTTGATGAATTTTATTTAGACTAGGTGAAAGTGGATGGCTTTTGTTTGATTATATTCTGCCCTTTTGGATTTTCAACTCCAGGCCTTGAGGAGCTGACTAATATTTTATCTTCCTTCCCCCTTTTTTGGTTTCTGCAGGAAGGTTTATTTATTGATTTTATGTTGTTCTTTTCAGATGGTCTGGAGGAGTTTTTCAAATTGATTTCTTGATTGTTTTTTTTTTTTGGAAATTAATTGTTCTTTTTTTTAATTAATTGATATAGATTTGGTTTTACCAATAAATTGTTTGTTTGAGTGTGGCCAGTGTGGAAACAAGAGCAAAGAACTCCCTGAAGTTTCTCTTAAGATTGGAAGTTATTGGCTCTAGCGTCTGTAATGAGTGTGATGCACCCTGAGAGAGAGACAGAGAGAGAAATTGATGAATTCCTTGTTTCCACAAAGTTAACTTGATTGTTTGGCTGGTTGGTCTTGAAAGCGTCTTGAGAATGGAACCAGATGGTCTTGAATGTGGGTTTTCCGCAAGGAGACATGGTTGTGAGGTTAAGGAAAGGATGGCATGTAGTTCCGCAAGGATCCTGCCCGCGCAAATGGGCATAACTCTGAGCTGTGGCAGTTTCTGGAGGTCAATATTTTCAACTAGAGCAAGTTATCCCAATCAGGATAACCCCTTGGTTTTCAAAATTTAGTTGCTCTTTGCAACTACTATAAAATTGACTACAATTCTTTTTTTAATTAAATTTCAACACCTGCCATGCCTTGATTTGAAGATTCTATTGTTGATTCTAATGAGCAATCTTTAACTGCAGGCCTTTTTCAGGGAATCATGAACCATGTCTTTGGATGGAACCAAATGGAATTCAATGTTTTTATTTTTTACAGATCCCTAAGGAACTTAAAATTGATGTCCAGATGTTTGTTTTTTGGGTTTGAGCCAAAGTGTATATTTTTTTTGTTCAATGATCTTATGTAAAGATTGAAGGTTGGAGTGATTGAGTAGGTGGGCCACAGGTTGTGCATAAGCTCTGATATGAATAGGATTTCTTGGAAACATTTTGCAAGAGATTTGAGTTCTGCTTTGATAGATGAAATTTTGGTATTTGTCTGTTTTAAGCTGTTCCACAAGACGGGAAAATCAAGCCAGAATTAGATATACCTGCTCCTTGATTTTCTTGTTTCAAGGTTTTCTGCCCACATATCTTCATTATAATATTTGAGTCTATAGAAGGAAGAGAAGGAGGAAGGAAAGAGAAAAAGAGAGTTTTTGGTGTTTACAGCCAGATAATTCCAGAAGTGCAGAACTTCCTTCCAGCAGTTGATTCCTGGATTTTCTTTGAAATGGGAAATTATGGAGATTACAGGAACTATTTCTGGTCAGGGTTTACAGGAGAGGTAGTTAAAAAGGCAGGTGTAAGATTTTTAGTTGATTTCCAGCCTCCCAAAAAGTTTTATTTCTTTTTCAGTTTCCTTCAGAAGTTGGATGCTGGGATTTTGAGGAGTGAAAAGAGGTTTGCAGTTTGAGAGCCCAAGAAGTTTGAGCAAATTTTTTAAAATTTTTTCTTAAAAGGGTGATTTGTTAGAGTCTGAGGTTTTCAGATCCATCCCTAGGAGAGTGTGTTGTGAGGACAAGAATTTTGAATTATTGGTTTCTTCCAGCCACAATGAGGTGGTCTACATGAAAGAAAAGAAAGGAATTGGAGTCCTAATGAAGGTAGAGGAATCAATTGGAATTTTATGGAAAATATCTTATTTCTGTGAGAAAGTCAGTAAGGGTTCTGTAACAGTTAACTGGAGCTTCTTGGAGAAACTAAAGGGATTTTTTAAGTTTGAGGAAGGGGGAAATTCTTTGGAAACCTGATGAATTTTTTATGTAGATTTTATCCTTTGGTTGGGAATAAATGAAGGCCTCCTTCATGTCAAAATTTCTTAGGAAGATTTTTCTGGTGATGGAAAGGATGAGAAGCATCAGGAGCTTGGTAAATTTTCCAGTAGGAGAGAATTTATTGTCATAGTAAATCCCTGGAAATTGTTTGAATACTTGGATGAAGATTCTGGCCTTTTTTTGTTACGGGGCAAGAGACTGTGGTGGGCTTGGTCTTTATTAAAATTATGTTCTTCAGACAGGAGTCAGAAATTATTGTTGCATCTTCCCATACCTCCTTCTTTTCAATGTAATTGAATTTGGTTTTTATGGCCTTGGAGAATTTTTCAGGAGTGCTGAGATATGTTTATCTAACCAATTTGACATTTGAAGATCTTTCTCTGAGATTTTATCTGGGAGGGTTGGGCTGTCTTTCTGGAGTTTAACGGTGGTTGGTACTTTTTTGTTGTGATTATTGGATTGAAAAATGCTCTCACCATTGGCTGCAACTGATCCTTCACTGGGTTTGTATTTTCTGTTGCAATACAATTTTTCACTTTTGGTGCATGATTCTGAGCGGCATGTTGTATCTCTGATTTGCTTGGTGTGATTGAACTGGTCTATGTTCTCAAGTTTCATACACAGGGGTTTTTTGTTTTTTCTTCTGGGAATAAAGGTGAGGAAATTGAATTTTTTGGTTTTAAAAGTTCTTTCAGAGTTGGATATAACATGATAGGATCTGAGATTGTTGTTGAAGCCTATCAGGACACTGGTTTTGCCTTTTGGTTTGAGCTCAGAGAAGATTTTCTTGGGGAGAGTTAAAAATGGAAAAGGATTTACAATGGGATTGAATTAATACAGTGGAAGAATTTTATTTTTCAAGAGAAAGCTAGGAGATTGTTTATTTTTGTGGCTAGGTATCTGGTTTAGCATAAGGGTGCTGGCCTTGAGAACAAATTTCCACAGATTCTATTTTAGGTAGGATTCATGGAAGATGTTTCTGGGTGACTCAAGTATGGTTCCATGGTTTCTCTTGGACAGGCCATTTTGTTGAGGAGTATACAGGTATTAGTATCTAGTCTTGATCAGATTACTTTTACATTATTCCTTGAAGTCACCATTTTTGAATTTGCCTCCTCTTTCAGAGTGCAGAACACTGGGATAGTATCCAAATCTCTTTTCTCATAGATCAATGATGTGTGAAAGAGTCTCAAAGGTTTTGATTTTGTATTTGAGAGGGATACTGGAGCAATATTTGGACTGACTATTAACCCCTGTGAGGATGTGCCCATGGGTTTTGATTGAGGATTGATTGATGGTCCCAATAACGTCTAGATGTAATTCCTCAAAGGTTCTGGATTCTGGACTGTGCTTAATTTTTAAGGATGTGTTGGTTACCTTTCCAACAGCACATGACTCACACATGGTTTTGTCTTGATGGGTATTTTTAGTTTGTTTCTGATTCTATGTTAGCTGAAATTTCCGAGATTTTTTTACTACTTCTGCATTTTTGAAGAAAAATTTTTCTACTGGCTTACTTATGGGTACAACTGGTATACCATTCTGATAAAGTCCCTTGAGAATTGTTCTTCTGTCCTTAAATCCAGGGAATTGGTTTTTTTTTTGAAGGTGGAATTACATTGATCCAGGAGCAGACAACAGATAGTCAAGAGATTGGCCAACAGGTCAGGCACATATAGAACATTTTTCAACCACAGGTTAGACCCATCATTTCTCTTAAGACAGACAGAGCCAGCTCCTTTGATTTCCAGTGGCTGAGTTTTTGATCCCGTCTTTACAGATCCATGTTCTTCTGTTGAGAGTTTTTGAGAGAGCCTGGACTCTGAAATGATGTGGAAAGTGGAACTGGAATCAAGGATTAGCCATTTGTCTAAGATTGAGCGCAAGTGGTGAAGACAGCTGATGGTGTTGTGATTTTCTCTGTTTGATGGTCTGGTTGCTTGGATTTTGAAATAAAGATTCCAGCATTCAGAGGCTGGGTGCTGGGCTAGAGGGTTGTTATTTCCTTTTTTGCATCTTGTTATGCTTGTGTTAGTGGCATGAAGGAAGGTGGTCCTTGTTTTTATTTTTCTCATTTTTTTTCTGTAATTTGAGTAAATTTTCAAATTTCTAACTCTTAGTTCTGAATTGGAAAGCCTGTTCAAGTGGTTGATTTTCTGAATAAGGATGTATAGGGTTGGGGGAAGTTTTTCAAGAATGGTGTATCCTGAAATGTCTTCAGGAATGGGGATACCTACTTTGTGTAGGTTGATCAATTGATCTCTTGATTTGGACAATGAAAATCTGGATATAGTTTTGGTCAAAGGTGAAACAAACAAATTCATTGTACACCCTGGCTCTTTTGGATTCTTCAGAAGAGGCAAATTGCTTCATAATAGACCTCCAGATTTCTTTGGAGTCTTACCTGTTCTCATGGTTGATAATGTTTGCATCAATGGCAAGGTCTAGCTTGGATGTTAAAATGGCTCATATGCTGAGGTTGTTTATAACTGTCAGTTGTTGGCCCTGGGAGTTGAGCATATCCCTGAGCCCTTGCATTTCTAATGAGTTTTCCATAATTTCCTTCCAGAGGGAGGAGTTATCCATATTTAGAAAGGGGATGCTTTCAATGAAGGTTTTTAGTATGGCCTGGGTCAATTCTTTTGAAATTAATTTTACTGGTTGTTAGGATTGAGGATTCTTTGTCTGATTTATCAAGGGTTCTTCCTTAAAGCAGTTCTTGAGCTTTCAATGATCCTTTGGAAATGGGAGCCTATTTTGACTGTAAATTGTGATGAAATGCATGCTCTTAATCCTCAATTTTGTTTTTTATTGCTCTTTCTCAAAAACAGAAACTATGCAGAATAGACAAGGTTTGAGTTAAATTGGATGAAGAAGAAATGAGACAGAAGATCAAATTGAGGTGTGATTGGTAATAGGACCCTCTTTCTTCAGGTCAAGGCGCATGTAAGCTCTCTGATACCAGGAAACTTGCATTCTTTTATTTACAGAGAGTGATAAAGTAGTGGAATAATAATATTCCCAAAAGTAAAGACATAAAAATATTCAATAAAAAATATTTTAAAGAAATAGTGCAAGTTTTAAATGGTTTTTAAAAAGGGTTTTTGATATGTAATGAAAGAGGGGACACAGTATTATAATACTGGGGATCTTTGCAGAAAAGAAAACTCTTTTCAAGGGGCCACCTTGGGCAGTTTAGAACCTTGGAATAATGGTGGGCGCCTTTTAAGGAATTATGCACCTAGTTGGATGGTAAAAGTTCTTCCCACAAAGGAAGGAAGGAAGTAACTAGTAATAATTTACAGAAATACTGAAAAGATTCAGAGCAGAGGTGGGGTTGATTTCTTAACTAAAACTAACTGGATCAATAATGGTGTTAGAAATAACCTTAATATATACCAGACTGGGGCATAAATCAATTTCTTATCTCATAAAAGGACCTGATGACTGATAGCAAGATGTCTGGAAAATAATCAATAAATTTCTAGGTAACTGGGGAACAATAGGCCAGAGAAGGTCTGTATAAATACCTTTTTTGGGTGGAAAAGAGCCTCCTCAGGGAATGTGGAGAGGTTAAGGCTCAACAATTAAGGACAGTAAGCCAGCCTGGGAATTTTTTGCACGTCCTCAAGGTGTTTTCAACTAGGTGACCTCAGATCTGCTGGATTTCTGCATGTTTTTAGCTGCATGATCTGTTAATTTGTTAATTTCTCATTTTGATAGTTCTTAACTTATCTTGAATTTTTACTACTAATATTTGACTAAAGTGATTAAAAGTGGATATTCATTAATTTTCCATCATCTTCCGATCACTTTGATGATTTTTAATGATTTTTACAACCATCTCTTGATATTTTTCATGATTTTTAAAGATCTGGATCAGTCCTGGTGGTGGCGGTCCTCAATATTTGTTTCTTAATTTAAAAAACTTAAAATTTTATTATATAATGATTTTATTTGATATTTTATTTTTTTGCACTTTCTAACATGCATGTGTCATGCTATTACATATGCATGATTTATACTTGTAGGTTGTAGCTGTTATAGGTGTTACCAGCCATCATTTGGTTGTTGATCCTTTCTGATGGCTTAAGCAGTCTGATCTGCTGCGTGCAGGTATCTTGCATGCGGGAAATTGAGCTAATGCATGCGCTTATGGCTGGTTTATGCGTATAGGGAAGTATTCAAGCGCGCGGAAATTGTGTAGGGATGCGGGTCTGCACGCGGGAATTGTGACAAAGCACATTTTTATGTTTAACTCCTAGAATATACACAACACTCATTTATAAATGAAATTTTGGTGTATAAACCATACATGGCAAAATTTTTGTAATTTAAAAGTGGCCAAAAGGTGCAATAGTGGTGCAATGACCTTTTGGTCAATTTTTGTTTAATTATTCAAAATGTGAAGGAGTAACAATTCAAGGGTGGGGCAAGTGATTGATCCTAACTAATTTTTGGTGGGGAATCCATTTCTTTAGTGATGTTTATGGAATTTCTACTCCTTTTTTGTTTATATTAATATTTTTATTTATTTTTTGGTTTGTGTTACTTTGACAGATTGCTCTGTAAACAGTAGCAAGCTGAAAGTGCAGAATGGAATGAGGAAGTTGATCCTGACTGTACTTGGTTCATATGATGCAGTCAGGAGCTACTTGCTGACTTTTTTTGAGAATTGGTGAAAAATGATGGGATTTGTTGATTTATACTCTACCCTGTTGGGTTTCCAACTGCCGGAATTGAGAAGCTGACTGATCTTCTATCTTCCTTCCCCCTTTCTTGGTTTCTGGAGGAATGGACAACAATTGCCTGTTTTTTTGTTGTTTTTGGATGGTCTGGATGAGTTTTCCAATTAATTGCTTGTTGTTTGTTGGGAAATCAAACATTCCTTTGGTTGGGTTAGGTGATATAGAGATGGTTGTACCAATCATTTTTTAATTCAAGGGTGGCCGGTATATTGATATTTTGGTTGTTTGGTCTTGAAAGGTTCTTGAGGATGGAAAAAGATGGTCTTGAATGAGGATTTTCTGCAAGGAGGCATGGTTGTGGGTTAAGGATAGGATGGCATGTAGTTTCATGGGGAAACCTCCTGCATAACTTCTCAGATTTAACCTAATTGGGATAAATCTGAGCTGTGGTAGTTGCAGGAGGTGACTTTTTGCAACTACAGAAAGGTATCTCAATCAGGATAACTCCTGGGTGGTTGCAATGTATTTGCTCAATGTGACTAATACAAAATCAACTAATTTTATTTTTTTGAATTAAATTTCAAACTTCAGTGGAAGAAACAGAGCTGATGAACTAATAACAAAAGAGTCTCTGAAACTGAATATACTTTGTAAAATTTACCTTTTCTGGTAGATAGAAAATTAATCCCAAAAAAACCTGGCTGTTAGATCCTGTCACAAGACTTTATATCTGTTTTATTCAAACTTCAGAAGATTCTAACCTTCAAAAATTCATTGGAAAATTTCAAGAAAAATTTTATCATAGCCTTTACTCACCTTCTGTTGATCCCACATTGTTCACTATTAAAAATCAGCAAGAAGCAGAAGATGATTAGATTGAGGAATCTCATTCTCAACCAAGAATTTTTATTTGATTCATTTGCCCTTTACAAGATGATAACAACAATCATAATTTAAATTCAAATAGAATCTTTCCAACTTAAAAAGCTTTGAATTTTGCTTCTGCTCCTGCTTAGTGTACTAAAAATTAACCTAAACTTCTGTATTTTCTTCTGAAAATTAATACTGAAACTAACTATCTCCCCAGAAATTAAAACAATTCTCCTTCCTATAAATTCAATTAAGAATTTATTCATTCTCTGAGAATTTCCCAGTGAAAAAATCCAACCAAAATCCAACAATTTCTTTAATCCCATGAAATTATTTTTTCAAACAATGAATGGGTGCTTGCTACTGTAATAAATAAATTTCTCAAGTCCCAGTAAATACTATTAATTCTATTTGAATAGAATTTTTTCAAATTGGAAACAGGAAACCAGCCTTCATCCCAAGATGTTGGAATAAATAAATAAAGTTTTTGATTTAATTCTTGGAAAGATGTTTATAGATTCACCAATCTGAATGGGAATTTACTTTGATTAAGATGAAAGGAATTGTTCATGCTAATAATGATATGAACTTATTGATAAAAATGATTGAAAATTTCTCTTGATGGGTTTACTATGCCTTTTTCTTTTATTTGCAACAGAGATTACCACCCAGATTTCAGTATCAAATAGCTGGATATGATCATGGACAAAAATAATCTCTACAGCAACTTATGAATGTTTTTTTAAAATATGATACTCTATAACATGAAAGTAAGAGGTTGGAATATTTAATTTATAAAATTTCTCCCAAAAAAAAGCAGGAATCCTGCATCCTCAAACTATTAATGCTTCCCCAAAAACTCAGAAGATCCTGAAAGTTAAAGGGAAAAATGCTGCTTCAGAGATCTGTTAACCTGAAAATTCTGTTCAATGTTCCCAAAGGCTAGTAAAAGAAAGAAACCTGAGTTTTAATCAAAAATCTATAATATAACAATAGGTTTGATGTAAATATTGTGGTGTTCCCAAAAATTTAGTACTTGAAGGAAAAAAGTTGGCCTCAAGCAACAAATCATTCTTCCTTGACTAAGCACAGTAATAGAAAAGACTAACCAATAAATTTTTGGTTCTTCATGGCCACATCTCCTCTGGAATCTGATTACAGAATCATCAATCTTCAAAATGTGGATTTTGAACCAATAGAAAAGGGATTACCCTTGATTTATATTTTTGGGAAACAGGCATATAATATATTTGTTGATCCAGGGGCCACTTTCCCTGTAAATCTTTGGTTAAATACAAAAAATCTGGGTTTAGGATGTCCTCAAGCATGTTATTCTCAATTAAATATGCAAATTTGAAGGTTTTTTCAATGCAGTCCACTAAAAAAATAAAAAATATGAAAAATATAAGTTGTATATTTTTAACATTTTTGCAATTTTCAGTATTCTTATTAAATCCCCATTGTGAGCGCCCAATAGAATTTATAGAAACAAGGTTTCCAGCATTTCTTTTGCTTTAATTACTGCTCCTCCTGCCACTAAGCTAATTGATGCCCATAATTTTCACACATTAGCAGTAACAAGCTTTATTGCATCCACTTTTGCGATCCACATGTGTCTGTTTTAATTCTGGATTCTTTAAAGTACCTTGATGTTGGAGAAGATTTCTTTCATTCAAGAATGGAGCTATGCCAAAATTTTTTTGAACAATTCAGATGTATATTTGTTGGGCAATGCTTATGGACATCAAGCTTGAAACCATTTGTTGTGGTCAGTTTATGAGGAATGATTGAGATTCAGATTTGTTCTGAGGTAAAGAAAAATCCTGACTGTATTACATTCAAGGGACATGAGTAAAAATCATGTAGCATAGGTTGCAGATACTCTATTTGGAAGAAGAGAAGATGATTAGTATCTTATTGGATATTTTGAAGGTGAATTATGTTGGATATTCAATCCATAAGCAGGGTCACTATGTAAGTGACAGTAAGAAATGAAGTTGATTTCCATGGAAGAAGACAATAAGGTCAATCTTTCTATGGAACATGCGGCTCTGAGGGAAAAGGTTGCTGATTTTTGGATCTAAAAAAGCAATCCCAATTTTTTTTGGAAGGAATCATGATTTTGGGAATATTTCCCAAATAAGAGAGCTAGGGTATGAGAGGATTGAGTAATTGAATTTATTAATTACCATGATTTTTGCAGTAAGATTCATTATTTTTAAGAAGATAAAGGTTTGTTTTTGATGATTTGAAATGGGGAATCTTTCTTTGCAGACATGTTTGTAATAAATTTCTTTGTGTATATTTATTTGAGATTTCAGCTCTGAGCACAGTGGCTCACTGTAGAACTTGTCATAAGGTAACTTAAAACAAATGTCATAGTTGTAACTTAGGGTCCAAGACCAGAAATGTTTTCTCAAAGAGTAGAGAAAGAAATATGATTACTAGAGAGGAATTTTCCATTGATTTTGCAGGGCCATTCAACCATATTTCTCTTGGAGGGGCAAAGTGCTTCATCAATTTAGTTGATAAAGCAACAAATTTTGAATGGGTGAAACCAATAAGATGAGAGGATCAAACCACAGAGGATATTTCTGTAATCTTCAAGGTCTGGAAAATGAATGGTTTGATGAAGCAGATCAGAAGGGTAATCACTGATGGAGGGGGTGAGTTTTTGAGGAAGTAATTTGAGAAGTTGTTAAGTGATTATGTTATCAATCATATTTCTAAAACTGCAAGTGCTCCAAAAAATAATGGAATACTTGAGAGAATGAGTAGGACTTTTTTGTATAAATTCAAAACTATTATGGCTACGTCTGGTCTACCAAAGTTCTTATGGGCTGAGTTGCTATGTACAGTTTTTCTGTTGAATAATATTGTGAGTTTTAATGGGTAGAGTCCCCATTATCAGTTTGGGAAGCAAGAGCACAAAAATCCACAGCTTAGAACAATTGGTTGTTTTGTGTATTATAGTGTTCACCATAATGAGGTGATTGGCAAATTGGATCCTAGAGAAAGAAAATGGTTGCTTGTTGGTTATCATTTAATGAGTAAGTCATGAAAGATATATTTTCCAGAATCTAGAAAGTTTATGCATAGTAGTGATGTAAAATTTGAAGAAACTACCTTTCCACTCAAGAGGAGTGAAGGTGTTTCTGTTTAAAGATCACAGCAAGAAATAGAATTAGAGCCTATTTCACCAGAAAAGCCTGAGGAAAATGTAGTTCCAGATGATTAGGAGATTGCAGAAGTGCCACCAGAGGGTTCATCACCCGCTTCAGGGGAGTTTGTTAATTCAGAAACTGATGAGCCTCCACCTCCTGTTAGAAGGAGTGGTAGGATGAGAGCACCAGTTAATAGGTATGGGGAATGGAAGTCCCATTATGCTTCTTCAGAATATGAGGAAGATACATTCAGGGATCAATGTATGCTTAATGAAATTCTGCAGTTATTTCAGAGATGGGTAACAGGGTTAACCAAAACAGCTATGGCCAAGCTATAAATTCTGATGAGAGAACCAACTGGAGGAAAGCTATTTATAGAGATTTCAATTCTTTGAAGAATAATAGTTTTTTGAAAGTGGTTAAGCAGGATTTAGTTCCAAAAGGAAAGACCATTGTTTGGTCTAGATTAGTGTTGAATAAGAAGTTTGACACCAACGGGGTTTTGAAGAGATTCCAGGTAATATGTTTTGCAGAAGGCTTCAAAAAGAGTAAGGGTATAGATTACCAAGAAAATTTCTCTCCATATTGAAGGTTTTCCACCTTCAGGTTTATCATTGCTCTTGTAGTGGAGTTGGGTGAAGAGATCAGATAAGCTGATTTTGTAACAGGATACTTGAATGCAAAACTTGAGGAGGAGGAGACTGTGTATATGTGAATTCCTGATGGTTTGAGAGAATAGTTGGTTGACACCAAACTGGAAAATATGAAGAAAATATATATAAGAAGTTTCTTATCTGCAGATAAAGGGGAATATGTCCTCAAGCTGAAGTGATCCCTGTATGGATTGAAGCAGTCAGATAGGTCATGGTATAGTACCATGAGTCCAAAACTTGTAGAGATAGGTTTCAAGATGAGTGGGGCTTATTCATCTCTATTTGTTAGAGAGGATGCTACAATATTTGCTTGGGTAGATGACATTATTATAATTGGGAATGGTAAGAATAAATTCATGGAGACACTCAAGAAAGAGTTTAAGATGAAAGATCTTGGTCTTGCACAAAAAGTGCTATGGATCAAGTTTACTAAGTGTAATCATGGCATCAAATTGGATCAGAGACATTATGTTGCGGCACTTGTTAAGCAGTATGGATTAGAAGATGCAAAGGAGTTTGGTACTCCAATGAAGTAAATAATTCATTTGGAGAAGTCAACAGATGAAGAGAATCTGTAGGTTTTTCAGTCAGGGAATAATTATAGGTTGGCTATTGGGTTGATGAATTATTTAGGTCAGTTTAAAAGACCAGATATTGCATTTGGAATTATGATTTCATCACAACACTTAGAAACCATGCATGAGGCACTGGTTAGCCTTTAAGAGGTTTATGAGATATCACAAAGGAAAAAATAGTCTTGGACTAAAGTTTTCAAATTCAGCAAACTTTGATTTGTTTGTTTAGTCTGATGCAAGCTGGGAAGATGGGAACACAAGGGAATCAACAAGTGGTTTTTTATTCTTTTTAGGTAAGAATCTAGTGTTATGGATGTCCAATAAGTTTTCAGAAATAAGTCTTTTGTCAAGAGAGGCTGATTATAAAGCTTACTTAGTATCTTCACAGGAGGTAAAGTGGTTGAGAAAAGTCTTAGAGGATATACATAAGCCACAAGGGTTTGCATTGGTGTATTCCAATAAACAGAGTGCCATTGCCTTGGCCATGAATCAAGTGTTCAATTCAAGAAAGAAACATATTGATGTTCACTATAAACATATAAGTGATGCAGTTAACTGCAAAGAAAAAGTGTTGATGTACATGCCTAATGGAGCAATGATTGTGGGTATTGTGACTAAGGAATTAGAAAGAAAAAAGAATCAAGGCTTTGTATCTAATATGTGTATTTCACCCCTTTTGGATTATGGGGGTGTGTTTAAATACATATGCACTCAGGTTTGTGCTACATATAGGTTTCATCCAAACAGGATTCAATTATAGGAATCTATGGAAAATTTAACAACCGCACAGACCACACAGGCCTGCGTGGATATCATTTATTTGGAGAAACTGGCTCCAAAACATGTGAAATAGGTCATTTGGTACACGGGCCATCACGGGCCTGTTGGAATGGATGGGCCACCCAGACCAAATAGGCTTTTTATAGGCATTATTGGGCCCAAGGTTCATTTTGGACATACTTTGCCAGCTGGGCTGGCCCACCAAAGTTTCATTTTATTGTTTTAGAGTGGGAAGGCCCAATGGGGCTTTCACCCATGTGGGGCCCGCTTGGGGCCGCTGTTTCTCACGCTTTGCTTGTTTCTGGGCCCAAAGGCCTGCGCCGGGCCATTTTTGAGGGGAAGATGGACTCATTTGGAGCCCCTACACCCTGGCTGGTTGTTGTGGTAGCGCAGGAGCCGCTGGGGTGCAAGGAGGGGGAGGGGGGTTGCTCCTATCCCCTTCCCTTGGTTGCTGCAAGAAAGGGGGCAAGAATACAAGGCTGGTTGCATTGAAGCAACCAGCAGTGGTGGGGACTCAATCACCCCACCACCAGGAAGGGGCCATCTCTCCCTCCCGCCCTTTACCAAGAGGCAGGAGCAACAACTAGGCTGGTTGCAACAAGGCAACCAGAGGTGGGGGGGACCTGACCACCCTCCCACAAACAAGGGGCTCTCTCCCCCCCCCCTTTAACAAGGGGGAGGAGCAAGGGGCTGAGGGGGATCTGACCACCTCCCAGCCCACTTACCATTAACAATACTCTGGGGGTATTGACCTCAAGGGCCCTGGTAGGGGGATTTGAACGCCCCCTCCAGGGAATTGAAAGAAAGAGGAGGGGGGTGGCATTTCTTCCAGTAACACCCCCCCTCCCTGTGTGACTTTGAGACCAGAGCCAGATGAGTTCTGGGCCCCACCTGGCCCATGTGTTGGGCCAAGGGCTGGTTGCATGAGGAAAAAAGCCTGTAAGTGAGTAAATATATGTAAAAGGGCTGGTTATAATGGACAACCAGCCCGTGGGATTGAACAGCAAAGGGGATGATTCAGCCCCATGAGGGTGGAAACACCATAATTGACCAGAAAAGTCTGGTCAAAAGGGTTCAGGGACAAATGACATGTAGGCTGATGTAGCCCAAACCAACTAACAAGGCCTGTAGAGCCCTTTTGGGACAGATATTTTGCCTTTTCTCTTGTTGTAACATGGGCCCAAATGGGGGCCAATCTTTTCTGCTTGAGGAGCCCTTCTCCCTGCTGATTTCCATCCTATCCATTCAAATTCATACAATCAATTATCCAACATATTTCCCCATTTTGAGAGCCCATTAGCCTTTCTAGACACAAGGTTTCCAGCATTTCTTTTGCGTTAATTACTGCTCCTCCTGCCACTAAGCTAATTTCTGGCCATAGTTTTCACAAAGTGTGGGTCAGATATTTTGCAGGTGGCAAGGTTGGTGCTGGCTATGCATGCAAGTTCCTTGACTAAGTCATGCATGCAGGAATATGTTTTCAGAAGTTCAGAGCTGCTCAATTTTGCAACCAGGATGGGTGAGAAGCACAAAACTTTCTGCAGGAGTGCCAAGTTTCAGTATTAGTAGAACTGCAGAGTTTCAGAGTTTCAGAGGT
The DNA here is from genome assembly GCA_025617555.3 of Puccinia polysora. NCBI lineage: Eukaryota > Fungi > Basidiomycota > Pucciniomycetes > Pucciniales > Pucciniaceae > Puccinia > Puccinia polysora. The sequence goes on from CM062638.1 coordinate 18,250,786, forward strand.
GAAGAAATCTTGCGCCATGGAGTTGCAGAATTGTGGGATTCTGGTCTATTATCTAATATATTATTTTTGACACTTTGATAGTTTTCTCTGGAAATAATAGCAAGATTAAAACTGCATAGTAGGCCACTCAAGAATCTTTTTTACTTTGGCCTTTGTTATCTGCCAAACCATTGGGGAAACCTCATTCCCAAGGAAATCTAAGGCTGGAATTGAAAATGAAAAATCTTTCCCCAAGAATATCAATCCTTCTTCCTTGAAAATGAACAGGAAATCTCTAAAGTCTGTGTGTAGTGCCAAAATAACTGCCTTATCACCGGGTTACCTGCCATTTTCTCCCCACCATAGTCACTCATAGGAACCTTGATCTCCGCGTCATCAATGATTATCTGCACCATCTCCAGAAAATCATTATGCAGAATCCAGTCATCTGCGCCTGGTACAACACCACCAAGTTGGTCACCCCTTGCAGAAGCCATTTAAGCTTTAACTTCCCCAAAAAAGGTTTGAAAGCCATCATTCAAAACTATTCTGGATGAATCTCCTGCTTATTTTACCCTCACATTATGTTTATTAACCCATAGCAAACTTTTCCTGTCATATTCTTGAAAAAACCATCCACCTTTAGAGGTAGCCCTGCATCCCAAATAGTTGCCAAATGAAGCTTTTCTGACTTGTTCACAATCCAAAAACTCTTTCAATCCTGTTTTAGCACTGCATAAATTGTTCTAGAATAACTAGAACAAGAAGGCTTGTACAACCCAGCCCGCAATTTCTTCTGCACCAGCTCCATAAACTGAGCACTCATAGCCTCTGAAATTGATATTGCTTTGATCTGACATGGATTTGGGATGCCATTAGAATTTGGTAGGGGTTGGCTAGCTTGTGCTTGGGCAAATCCTGCTCCTCTGGAAAAAAAGGCAGTGCTTTCTTCTGAATAGCTATCACTACCTTTGGTATAATTTTATTCTCCAAACTCAAACATCCATCTGGCCCAAATTTGAGGTCCACCACTAGTTCCACCATTATCTTTTTCCAATCAATTTGCAATGATTTTGGAAACAGTAGTGACTTACACGGATCCCGTGATCACTTAATTCTCCTTAGCCGCTGATTCAACCCCTGCGGAATCGGTTTTTTCTGCGGCTGCACTTTCCTTGCCACAATTTAATACTTCCCTCTACAAGAAATGGCTTCAAATAGCTGTGCTCCTCCATTTTTTTATACCACCTGCAATTGTCAACCTGGAGAAAAATGCAGGTTGCTCACAACTTTGGCACCAGGGTGGCTGCTTGTTCTAAGACCCATTGGAGGCACATATGCAGAAAAACTAACCTTTTTTACTATGCCCATGTTCCAAATTACAATTTAAATCCCCATTCTTTTCAATTCCACCCAAAAGAAACTGAATTGGCAGTCTTATTCCCCCTTATCTCCTCAATGGTCAACTGCCTGTAAAAAAATGCATCTATCTCTGCACAGCTACCTTGGCCAACTTCTAAAAGTTCTCCAGAGGAGACTCATCAAGTTCTTTGAAAGGCATTGGCTTACTTGAGTATTTCTTCCCTTGTATCTGGTAAAAAACCAAGAGAAGCATGGAATGAGAAAATAAATGACCTACCAAGTACACCCTTGGACCCCCTCACCACTGAGTACAAAAGTGGAGCTGATAAATTTTCTACCTTTGTCAACTTGGGGTCTTTTATTTTTTCCACCAAAAATTTGAATCCACCCAAAGTCTACAATCCAATTTTTGCCTTATTTTGGTCTAATCCCAAATCCTTTCATAGCTAAGACAATTTGAAGTTCACCATTGAGCTGCTATCTACCATAGATTTGCATCTCTTTCCCCTGATACACATCTTGATGTATCCTCATGGGCACATGATGGCCCCTTCTGCGGCAAAATCTTCAAATCTGTCATCAAGGGATCCAACACATGCCTTGTCCTTGTATTTTTAATTTTCTTGCTTATTTCCTGTATAGTGACTGAAAACTTCCACCATCTCCTCTCCCATAATTTGGGATATTGGTTCCAATCTTTAAGCTTTGAAAAAACTGGGTTATCTATTCTCAATATCCTCCAAGCTAATTCCCCTGCACTCCTTACTAATCCTCCTTCTGTAATTAATAATTCCAGTTCTTGGGCATTAGTTGGGGCTGGCTGTCAATATCAATTTTCTCCTCATCCAAAAGGACTTCCAGTACCTCTTCTGAAACTTTCAGGGCCTCCCAAGAAGTTAGTGGAAAAGAATACCCTGCAGATTCTGTTGCCTCCTTCTTCCCTGCTGCTGATGTGTGAACCTGCTCATTTGGAAAAATGGAATATAGAAGGTCCAATGCCTTCTCCCCTGGAGGGAGAATGCAGCCCCTTCCCTCCACCTGTACCAAATTGTTCAATAATTATTTTCTAAGGAACTTGAATTCATTTTTTATGCGCATGTCCTCCCATAAATAATAGCACTGGATTTTGCAAGGCTCACCTCTGCTGCAAGGTAGTGAAGCCATGGCCACTACTTCTTTCTCCACAGCTTTCTGTGAAAACATTCAGAGAATTTGAATCATGTTGGTTACCTCTGCTTTTTCCTTTGGACTTACTGGATCCTTTACCCACCTAAAGAGGGTTTCTCACCATACCAGCTTCCTAGGATCCTCCTCCAGGAGTTCTCCAAGCTTCAAATCACCTAAAAATGCCCACTTGGATGTCCTTTACTTCTGGTAAGAGAGATAATCCTCCTTCCTGTGATTGTTGGATTAGACCACTATTGTAGAGCTTTTGGTGAATGCTGCTGCGCATCTCCATGCTTAACCCTTGAAAAAAGTTCCTTTTTACCAATCCAGTGTGCTGCAATGAAATATTTTTGTGGTTGAGATAATTCAGAATTTTATCAAACAACAAGAAGTTCACACCAAAAAATGTCCTCAAGGTGACTCCCCCAGCTTGCACTTTCTCTGCTGGCAGCTGTTCCAGATCTACGTCCTGGAACCTCTGCTCCTGCATCCCCCATTTTCCCACCATTCCTTCTGAAACTTAAACCAGCTCTGCTTCTGGTACCCCTCCATTTACTCAATTTCCTGCAAGTCCTCCTTTTCTGTCATGAAGTTAACAATATGTTTTACCCAGTCCATTTTAGTAGCCCCTTTGATTTCTGGCGCATTCTTGAACTCTTCCAAAAATTGATGAAAATACTTAGGTTAAAACTCAAATTCAGGATAATTCCTTGGGAAGATATTTGTGCAACTCCCCCTTGGATTTTTGCTTGGAAAATTGTTTTTCAAGCAGACACTGGTGGTTGCCTTGGAGGCCATGCTATTGGTCTCAAATTCTGACACAAAGGCAGTTTTTAACCAGAATTTTCCGCTGCCAATTGTTGAGTGGGAAACACTCCACCCATTCCTTCCTCAAAGTTTCCAATCATAATCAAAATTTTCAATCAAAAAAAGGTAGAATTTCATAAATAGATCTCCAAAAATAAAAACTGGGTATCTTAGGAAAAAATAGATAATTTCCCAATGAGGCTCCGAATCTTTTGTGTGGTAAAATGTACTACTGTAAGTATCTGCAAATTTCCTGCTCCATCCTGAAAATTTTAATCAATACTCTTTGCTCCAATTATCTCCCAGAAGCTTCCTCTGCAAACATGATAACCAAAAACCACAATGTTTTCAAAGATAACCTCAAATTCCATCTCTGTTGGTCATGCTATATCTCTGCACCCTTCAGGCTTTTCTTTGACTAATCTTGAAATGAAGTGACTATAACCAATAAATAATAATTCCAAAATCAATTCCAAACTTTAATTTTATATGTTAATTCTCAATGATAATACACTAAAAAATCATGAGATGCCCCCCACAACAATTGTAAATAACAATCCATTTATATACAAACCAAACACTATCTTCAAAAAAAGTTCAATCCAAAGAATGATTTACCCCGCACCTCCTTCCTTTATGCACTCTGCAATAATCCTGCCCAGCCTTATTCATTATCTGCTTGAAAAATCAATCTGAATGAATTAGTTCTGGTATTACCTGAAATCTTGGATAGCCCTACTAGTTTATCCACCCCATTATGTGTTCCAAAGAAATATCCCCATAAATCCCTCCTCAGTGGATCCCTTATGATCCCTGCATACTTCATTGTGGATATTTGTGTTGCATGGTCCCAACAATTAAGTACCCTTCCCCAACTCCCAATTCATAACCCCCAGTTTTCCCTTGTATACAGGCTTCATAGATCCAATCACTCACTTCTGCATTTATAGAAATACAGCCCTAAATACATAGCTGTAGAATTTGGCTGACAGTTATCTGCTGCAAACTTCAAAGGTGTGGCTCAGCTTAGCAATTTTGCTGAAAATACTGCATCTGCCCACCTGCTGAGCCTTTATATTCTTCTGCCTGAGTAGGAAATAAGCCAAAATCAGCTTCCCTTTTTATTGTGCTGTGGATTTGGCACCCAAATGCTTCTGAGCCTTCTTGCATTTGTGTCTACAAATAATAACCACAGCAGATATTTGGATAATGTGTAATTCTCTTTGGAATTATCAAGGGCCAAAAAGCTATTTTTATTACAACGTAGAAACTTCATCCACTAACTGTTTAGCACAACCATTCACTCAATTTTTCCCTTCACAATAAATACATAACCCATACTTCTAACTCCTTGACCATTGCTCATTCCTAAGTAATCTGGTTCCCTTTTCCAGGAAAATTGGCCATTTTGTTTCTTTTCCTTTTCTGGAGCCAAATTTACAGTTTAAGTTTTGTTTGAATGATTTTTTTCTTTGAATTTTTTCTTTATAATTCTTCAGTTTCAAAAGTTGATGCAAATTCTCCATGATTTTTTCATTTCAAATGTTTTTTTTCATGGAATCCATTATCAAGATTCATCCCCCTGTTGATGAGCTGCTTTAGTGTGATTATTGTGTGTCCTGAAACAGGAAGCTGGCTGGTTAAGAATTCTGGAAAACCTTTCCAGAAATGGAATATAGTTCAGACTACTTCCATTGGGCACAGGACTTTAGAGATATAAATTTTCAAATGAAAATATAAGCCCTAATTGTATCATTAATTACCAATTTTTTTCAATTTTTATGGGCATTTTTTACTTTTTTGGGATTTCAAAAGAGATTAAATTTTTTCTGCTTTTAATTTTCCCAATTGTTGAGAATATAGCTTATTTTTTTGTACTATCAAGTGACTCAAGTTATTGTTGAAACCATTGTGCAACTCAACCTCCCAAGAAGGAAGAGGAATAGATGAAATTGTTACAGTTGTTTCAAAATTTTTTTAGTTCATTATAGAACAAAATTTTACTGATTTGGAAGTAATATCTAAGTTTGTGCGGATGCCAACAATTAAGAAATCTCGCTACTTCATGGCAGGAGTTTGTAAATTTAAGCCTGCACTTCCTGAATCAAATAATTTTTTTTGAAAGCTTTTATTGAGTTATTCAGGAGAATTTGAGCTTTGAGCTTGCATTATAATCTATGCAAGTCATGGATGCACCTTGGATTAGAGAAAATTTAGTGAAATGTGGGAATTAGGAAATTATTTGAGGGGATCCACAAAGGCTTCAGGGGATTCCCAAGATCCAATGGTTTTTCAAATGTATCATCAGAGGGAAAAAAAGAAACAGGAACTGGATTGAGGTCTTTTCAAGATTAAGAGCTGATTTTTCTCCCTACCCAGTTGATTTGAAAATTTTAAGGGTAAATGGAAGTGTTCCCAGTCAATAAAATATGTGAAATAAATAAAGAAAAACCATCTATAATCATTTCTAAAAGATCTTTAGAATATAAATTTAAATTGATTAATTTGCTTTCAAGTGCTCAACCCACATTCTCAGAAGGGGGAAGGATTTAGGGAATAGGTGGAAAAATTGAGAACAAGAAATTCTAAAAGAAATCTTGAGGTTAGAAAAGCTTTTATTTGAATTTTGAACTAGGGCTCAAATTTGAGTACTGGGGGCAAGCAGAATTTTTTTGATGAGGGAACTGAGAAAAAGAATGATGTAAAGGCTCTGACTGGTAAAGATGTAAGAACATATGAAGTTAAATAACTGAGGACAAAATTTACAGGGAAGGTCTTTTAATTCAAAGTTAATCTAACTTACAGGGCGGATGAATAAAGAAAACCTTATTTATGTCCTCTCTAACTATAAAAATTAAGGATTCAGAAATTTTATTTAAATTCAAGGCTAAAAAAATGGTGAAATGAAATTCAAAAAGGTGATTAAAAAATTTGGGTGAAAATAAAGAGAAATGCAATGAAGGGTTATGAATGTAATTAATTTGACAAGAGGCAAGGGATTCCTGGGCATGATATAAGTTTTTATGAATTTCAGCAAGTAATTGGAACATTTAATCTTCAAGGTGTGGATTTCATTTTGAAAATCAGCAGGACTGTATTTGTAGCAATGATGAAAGAATCAGGCAAAGAATTGGTTCTATGATGAAGATTTTAGGTCAAATAGTTCCAAACAGAAAGTCCTGAATTACACTTTTCTCTTTTTTTGGGATGATGCTTGAAATATGTGGAGAAAGAAGCCTTTCAGATTTCAAATAAATTTGATGTAGCAATTTGTTTTGGCTTTATTCAAATGTTGTTTGAAAGTACAGAGGATTAAGATTTGGAATGATTGATATATGACAATGGATTATAATCAATTGAAGGGAAGAAAATTTTGAGATTCAAAGGTGAATGATACATAATCTCAATCCTTCTGGATCTGTTAGTTTGCCTTTTCTCCCCTCTTTTCCTGTTCTTTTGTAGGTCTGATTATTCCCTTTGCATTTTCTGGTCTGGCCTTGTGCAAACTGATCTGGGATAACAAATTTTATAGTGTCAGTTTGACTTGCGCTCCCATTCTTGGTCCTTTGGTTTTTGGATGTCTCACCTGTTTTTTTCATTTTTTCTTGGCTCTCTTGCTTTCTGTATTCTGATAGTGGCTAGGCATGTGCAAGATCTACAGATTAGCAGAGATTAAAGTGCAAGGGAATGGAAAAAATTGAAATTTGAATTGGAAGTAGTTGTAGATGTTATTTTAAATTGAAAGAATTATTGTGGGTGATGACTGTTTCAGCTTCATGGATGAAAAGAACTTTTCTGTCCTTTATCTAACAGAAGTGAAGAAGTGCAAGAATAAATATATTCTTAAAAATTAATAATAACCAATCTCCAAAAGGATATATATGATTGTTGAAGTTGAAATTTTAAGTTGTTTGTTTAATTTCTTTTATAAATAATAAAACTTCAAGTGGGGCCAAAGTTTACACAGACTGGAGATATTTAAAACCTTTTCTTTTGTAGACTAGTTTATAATCTGGTCCCTGGGACATTGGGACCTTATTGATTACTCATATCCAATGGTAAGTTGGTATGGCTTTTCTATGGTAGAAAATCAGCCAGAAAACAGAGAAAACAACTTAATCCCTAAATGGTAAATTTCTGTGTACCTGCAGTGATTCCCACTTGAAATGGTTGAAATCTGAGATCAGTTTTCAATGATATATCTTGAGTTAAAATGGCAATAATGTTTGAAATGACTTTAATTTACAATTGAACATAGGAAATAAATCCCTTTTTTATCTCTTATAAGCACTTTATTCACAGTTAGCATGGTTTATGAGATGATATCTGTTGATTTATGGGCAGCAATAGGACCAAAATGTTTGGTGTAAAAGAGCCTTCTCAGGGCACATAGAGGGGGATGGGCCCATTTTCTGGGGCTAGAAGGGCAGAAACACCTTTATTGGCACTTCCTCTTGGTTCTTTAGAACTATTTATCCTGAATCTCTACAAACACAGGATTTTTTTTTAATCAAGCTCAGTTTTTGTGTTAATTTTTCAATTTGGCAATTCTGTACATGATCCTCTTTTGTACTAATTTTATTTGTGTAAAATTATCTGTAGTTAGTTTTTCTTGAATTTCTAGCATCTACTGATCATTTAAGTACTTTTTGAACATTAAAATGGTTGATCTCTGGATATGTTTTGTGGTCCTCAAATATCAGGATCAGCAATTGTTTTGGTGGTCTCAATTAATTCATTATGATTTTTGAATAATTTATTGTTAATTTTTCTGCATTTTCATTTGATTTGTTGCAGTTTTGGACTATTTACTATCCATGTGATAAGTTATTACATATTCATTGATGATTTTTCTAGGTTTTAGTATGTAAGTATGGTACATATTTTTCATTTTCTTTGCATAGCCTATCTTGGTTGTGTGGATCAGTCATGCTGTGTGCAGGGATGATATGCCTGAAGATCTCAATGTTTTCTATGAATGCAGGATTGATATGTTTCTTCATCAGTATTTGATCTTTCATGGGTGCTGAGAATATCAGAAGCATGCATAACTTGTAAAAGAGTGCAGGAGTGCTGGATTGAATGATTTCATCTGCATGTGGGAGTTTTGAAAAAAATGTCTATAACTACTCAACTATACACAAAATTGAGTTTCTTAATTTTTATTTAGGTTTAAAAACTATATGTCATAATATGTGTAAAATTTTAAATGGAAAAAAAAATCCAAATAGGTTGTTGTGATTTTTGGTTCATTATCAATGTATTTATTAAGTTTTTTAAGGAGTGTTAATTTAAAGGTGGGTTTGCAGAGTAAACCCACTAAACTTTTGGTGGGGAATTCAAATATAAAATAATATGATGGATTTTCCCACTCCTTAAAACAATCTTTTTCTTTTTTTGTTTATTTTTTAATTTGAAAGCTGGCTCTGGAATATTAGCAAGCTTAAAGACTGAGTTTCTGGAGATGAAAATTTGTTTTGGAATCAAAGAGTCAATATGTATTACATTTGATTGGAAAATGCTTTCATTTTCAAAATGATGAAAAAAATTTAGATTTTAATGAGGAAAGGCAGCGTTTCAAAATGATGGAAAACAATAACCACAGAGTTTAAGACAGCTACTAGGTCAGAGATAGCTGAAAAAGTAACCAAAAATAACAAAAATAACTTAAATGAACATGAACCAAGAAAAAACTGAAAACTGTTACTAATATCAAAAATGTTATTGTAGATTTGAATTACCAACCCAACTTTAGGTATGGTCACTCAGAAAAAATACCTTTGAATTACCACTTTTCAAATAATTAACTGACTCATTGAAAATGGACCAAAATTTATAGTGCCACCAATACACTTTATGGCCAATTCATGAAATGTCATGGGAATTTTTCATGCATAAAAATGAATTCAGAATTCAAAAAATCTGCATATCATGGGAGTTATATCCAAAAGTGCATTTCAACAAAAATCACATATGCAGCCATGGCACCTCTGAAATGAAGAGCTGCAACAACAAGCCAGAAAAAATGCTGTCCAGAGGGAATTAAGTCCTAGGCTATTGTTCAGCCACAGGAATACACCAAATGAAATATGATGTTAAAAGAAATTAGAGTAGTATTGAGGAATAAAATAGAAATTCTAATACCCAGGCAGAAACCTACAGCAAATGCAACAAATATCTCTGGAGGTAAAGCTGGACTAAAAACCTAAATAAATCCAATACAAATACAAAAATGGTTGAAGCAAAAGATTTTAATAAGTATATAAAAAATTAAAATTTATTATGAAAAAGTTGGGAAACATCTATCCTCAGCTTAATTCTGGATATGTGGGAGTTCCAGGAAACTGGAATTTCCATAATATTCCCAATAAATTGAATATTTCAAAATATTGTATAAAATCCCAATGAAATCAATTCAAATAAATTAATTAAGAAAATACCTGTGAACTTTCAATTTATTCCTTATAATTATGAAGGGCTTAATAAAACTCTTTCTTTGCAATATATGAAGGCTTCAGGAAATTTAATTTCCCATAGAAATTCTTCCAATCTGAATATCCAATCAGATTACATGAAGATTAAAAAGAATTATTTTGAAAAATTATTTCAAAAAATCCTCCTTGAATTTTCTTAATCCATATAAATAAGGATCATTCCTGCATTATTTTGAATAAACAATTTATTCTAAACTCTATCACTTCTGGAAGTTAAAAGGTAGCAAAACCTTCAGTGGCATCCAGGAGGCTCACAAGAGGCTTGGAGCATGGACAAGAAGAGATTGAGAGATTAATGAACCATAAATATAAAGGAAGCCTGTTAAGATTGAATGAAACACATTTCACAGTGGTAAGTTTTACATGGACATAAAGGTGGAAATATCCAATAAAGGGAGACATTGAGCCTTGGAGAAGAATTTGGAGGCCACAAGATATGAAGAAGACTATCTGGTGGTAGCAACAAGAATTTATAGAAGTGTAATTGAGCTTATCTGGTGGTGGGAACAAGAATTGAGAGAAGTGTAATTGAGATTGGAGGGAGCTTTATGAGAGATTTCACCAGCTAACTCAAAGGATTGTAAACCTGTTTTATCAAACAGGCACACCTCAGACAGTAAATCAGGTAGATTGTTTTATATTTAGTCCATGTAGGGTGGGTCATTCAGCTTTTTGAGATGTATAAAATCAGGAAGTTTTTTTTTTTTTTTTTTAATTAAATATTGTGTTGGGCTTCAGAGTTTTCACTCCTCTCACTGTATCCTTCTCAAATTTCATTCACATGTCACATTATTTTTAATATAGTTGGGGCAGCCCCCAGGGTACAGAAGGACTCCTTTTGCTCATCCTTCCACATCTTTTGACTGCTGCCCCAGCTATGTTTTCCATTTTAGTTATTTCTATCTTTCCTTGAAGCTTGTCCTTGACCAAAATTCTAACATCCTTCCGCATCCATTGACTGCTGCCCCAGTGGAACTCAACATTTTATGAGAACAGGATGCAGCAGTGTTTATCTCTATCATAAAAATCTGTAAGCTTCTCAAAAAAGCAAACCCTAAAACTTTCACTCCACTTCCAACTCTTTTCAAGATGTTCAAAGTGACCACTGAGTCACATGAGCTCTCAAACAGAAGACTATTAGTTTTGAAAACACCAGGACCGGACTCTAATTACCTAGACTTGAAATTTGTTTTTAGTTCCTATCTCAAAGCTGCAAGAATAAAATATGTCATAGAAATCCCAAAACCAGACCCCTTAACAACTAATTGGACCACCCATAATACGATTGTGTGTGCCTTAATCACAGAAGCAATTGATTCAAGCAATCTAGGGTACATTACAGAAAATAGAAGGCATGCTTATGGTATGTGGCAGGCTCTCAATAGAGCCCATCAAGACCAATAAACAGGCGCCCGGGTTTCTGGTTGATGAAGCTTCTTTTCACAAAAATGGAAAGAGAAAATACTCTGAATCATATTGATACCATTGTAAAACATCATCAAAGACTCAATTCACTCATTTCACCCAAGAATTCCCTTGCTGCCAACAACATTCACCTACCTGCTTTCCTAAGCTCTATCCACCAATATGAGTTACATTTCCTCTCATCGCTAATGAACCAAGATGGTTTAAAATCTGAAACAGTTTTTAATTCTCTCAAAACAAATTTCATCCAAATCCAGTCTCACTCAGAATTAGAAATGTTGGCATCTTAGGCAAAGTCAAACCTTGACAAGCAACTTTCCAATCCACATGAAAAGCCTCAAAAGTAATTCTACATCTGCAATTGTGATAAAAATGATCTAAACAACTGCTTTACCAAAAAACAGATTCTAGAAAACCTAAAAACTGGTAAAGGACCAATTTCAAACCAACAAAAACACTCAAAGAGGGTTTCAACCAAACCAAACAGAAATGCTCCCCAGGCAAGGACAACAACCACTGCTTCCATTCAATCAATTGCAGACCAGCAAGTTTACTATGAAGAGTCCAAATTCTCAGGCTCAGAACTGGAAGTGAATGCCAGCCATGCAATGGTCACATGGGCTACAATCTAATCTTGGTCAGTCAAGACCAATGCCAACCTTGACTCTGGGTGCTCAATTTCTATGAAACCTCATCATGCCTCAATCATCCCTGCCAAACTTGACAAAACTCCAGTCGGACTGGCGGATCACTCAATTTTCAACGCCTCAAATCAAGGTGTAAAACGCCTCCCCTTTGACAAATTGAAATCTATTCCAAATTTAATTTTCCCATCTCTACGTGAACCCTTGATTTTTGTTGCAGGGATATGTGAAACCAAATTTACAGTGGTGTTCACCTCTGCCAACGGCAGCATTAATCCTTCCAACCATGTAAACATCAAGTCAAGTCCATTTTTTTGGGTTATAGAAAAGGAAATCTGTACTACGTGCCGACAGAGATGGTGAGCTCCAGTGGCTGTGCCTCTGGTTGTGGTTCACTTGTCAACGAATTCCTACTTGAATGGGAAATGTTGAATTCATGGCTCATTGAGTCGTGTACACGACTCTGTACAAAAATCTTTGAGTTTTGTACACGGCTCAATGGGCCGTGTGGCACCCTACACAAGTCAAATAAGCCGTTTGGCATGCTACACGACCTAAATGGGCTTTTTGGCATGCTAGACGACTTAAATGGGCCGTTTGGCATGCTAAACGTCCCATTTGAGTTGTGTGGCATGCTAAACAACTAAAATCAAGTTGTGTAGCCTCCACTAAATAATAAATAATGAATAATAAATAATAAATAATAAATAATAAACAATAAACAATAAATAATAAATAATAAATAATAAATAATAAATAATAAATAATAAATAATAAATAATAAATAATAAATAATAAATAATAAATAATAAATAATAAATAATAAATAATAAATAATAAATAATAAATAATAAATAATAAATAATAAATAATAAATAATAAATAATAAATAATAAATAATAAATAATAAATAATAAATAATAAATAATAAATAATAAATAATAAATAATAAATAATAAATAATAAATAATAAATAATAAATAATAAATAATAAATAATAAATAATAAATAATAAATAATAAATAATAAATAATAAATAATAAATAATAAATAATAAATAATAAATAATAAATAATAAATAATAAATAATAAATAATAAATAATAAATAATAAATAATAAATAATAAATAATAAATAATAAATAATAAATAATAAATAATAAATAATAAATAATAAATAATAAATAATAAATAATAAATAATAAATAATAAATAATAAATAATAAATAATAAATAATAAATAATAAATAATAAATAATAAATAATAAATAATAAATAATAAATAATAATAAATAATAAATAATAAATAATAAATAATAAATAATAAATAATAAATAATAAATAATAAATAATAAATAATAAATAATAAATAATAAATAATAAATAATAAATAATAAATAATAAATAATAAATAATAAATAATGAATAATAAATAATAAATTATAAATTATAAATTATAAATTATAAATTATAAATTATATGAAGTAGTGTATGGGCCCTCACGCGTTGAGGGGCCCTACACAACTCCCACAGGTCGTGTGGGACCCTAAAAATCTCCCACAGGTCGTGTAGGACTCTACAAAACTCCCACAGGTCGTGTGGGGCCCTACACAACTCCCAAAGGCCGTGTGGGGCCCTACACAGCTCCCACACAACTGGAGCCGTGAATGTAACATTACCCTACTTGAATACCAGGTAAAACTGTCCCATTTAGGTCTCAAGCCTCTAAAATGCTATATTCTGCAAAAAGGCCTTGCCCTGACACCCCTCCACAAACTTAAAGTCCAACAATGCCCCATCTTGATGCAATGTAAATTAATTCAAACTCCATTCAAATCCAGAAAACCATATTATTCCTCTCTACCAGGTCAGCTAATCCACTCAGATGTGGGGTCATTTGAAATCCCCTCAAGGGAGGGGTACAGATTTTTGTTACATTTGTAGAAAAATGTTTTAACTATATTTCACTGTACCCCATGAAATTCAAACAAGAGGTCCATAACTGCTTCAAACTGTTCTGTAACATTTTTGAACTTAATTCTAAACACCAGATCAAACCTTTCAGGTCAGGTAAAGGTGGACATTGTATCTCATAATATCTTGAGTCATACCTCTCTAAACTGGGGATTATCCATGAAGTGGGTACACCTCACTCACCCAAAACAAACAGTGTAGCGGAACAAACTAATGGAACCATTGGTAATTTTGTTTGCTGTGCTACTGTTCAAGCAAAGCTACCCAAGCCGTTCTGGGAAGATTTTCTCAGAAATGCATCCACCATGTTCAACTCATTTCTGTGCCACACCCCAGCTGGCTTTGACATCCCTCATGCCATACTTAACTTCCCTATGTTATCTGTTTTCTTGATTCACCCTTTTGACACCCTTGCTTGGTACAAGGTACCCAAGAATAATCACTGCAAGCTGGGTAATAAGGCTAATGCTAAAATCCTTCTGTCCTATCTTCCAAGTGGGAATGGTTACTGGTTTTGGGATCTCAAGAAGAAGACAGTATTTAAATCCTGAGATTTCATCTTTGATCACAAAAAATTTCCCTATTCTCCCACAAACATCACCCCAGTGTTTCCCCAGTGGGCTCTGATAACTCTCCCCATGTCTTCTCCACCAACTCATTTCCCTCCAGAACCCCCATTCTTTGGGGACAATCTTCTCAGAACCTCTCTCAAAATCCCCTTGCAAAAAGGAGAGGATTGTCATCTTAGTGCGTTGATTCATGAAACTTCAGGAAAAATTCAATCCACCACCTTGGACATTCAATTTCTGGAGTCTTCTCCAGATTTTAACCATTCCAAGAGTGGCCCTCAGAAACACACTTTGCCTCCAAAAAAATTCCCCCACATAGGGCTGCCTTTGCCTCTTCACATAAGACCTCCTTCTTCCCCCCCCTCCTGCTCCCAACCACTCATCCAGGAATTGCAAACCACTGGATTGGTTTGGGCAATGGTTTGAATCCACACAAGCAGCAGACAACATACACACCCCCAAGAAGTGGAAGCAATTAATTTTTTCACCAAAAAAGTCATGGTGGCTTAAGGTGTTGGAATCTCAGATTGCTCGACTCGACGCCCAACATCCGGACCAATTGGACAACTAGCAGACCCAAAGAGGACATCCAATGGGGGGGGTAACCTAACTATACATTTCCAAACTTTGTTCATCTCTTAGTTAGGTTTCAAAGAGCCTGTACATAAAATCCTTGTTGTACTGTGTTCGGATCTCTTTCCTCTCCTCATCGGTTGTTCTTCCTTTCCACTCATCTATGTACCTCGTTCAGGTACTGTCTGCCATCTCTCTCGCGTCTCCTTTGGTCCCATAATCTGTGCCCCACTCGCCCCCACTCGCTGGTCCAATTCTTCAGGTCTGCCTTCATTTCTATCTTTTCTCTTTTGTCTCCTCACTCGCTTCTGCTTTCCTTCTTTATGCTTGCATCCTGAAATCAAACTCCTAATTGGTTGTTCTTCCTTTCCACTCATCTTTGTACCTCATTCAGTTACTGTCTGCCATCTCTCTCGCGTCTCCTTTGGTCCCATAATCTTTGCCCCACTCGCCCCTCACTCGCTGGTCCAATTCTTCAGGTTATGAGCCCAGTTGAATACCAGCCATGTGGCCATTAGGACAAGGAGCGTGGAACAGATATCAGGACTCCTACCACCGTGGCACCTTCTTCTTCTTCTCCCTTCTCCCCTTTTTCATCCACCGACTTGCCTCCTCCCACTTCTTCGAGTGGTCCTCCCTCTTCTCCCACCTACTCCACCGCTTCCTCCGGCAACACCATTCAAAATCATCTTCTGGCATCTGATTCAAGAATACCCACTCATTCACATTCTGGCACCATGACCGATACCCATGACTCTTGTGGTATTCTGTGTGAAAAACTGTCTGGACCGGGAAACTTTTCTAGCTGGCGAAACAATGTGCTGACCGCACTCGGATATAAGGACCTAGACACCGTTGTCCTAGAACGCCTTGAAGAAGTCACACCTGAGGTGAAACTGAAGAAGAAACAAGCCACCACTTTTATCCGACTCCATCTGGATCAACAGAACTTTACCCGTTTTGTCAAGGATCCAAATAAATACAAACCTAAGGATCTCTGAGACTCCATTTGCGACCACTATGCCACCAAGTCTCTTGAGAATGTGGTCAACCTCATGGATCGGTTATACAACATCCCATTTTCTGATGGCAATCTTCAATAGTCAATCAACAAATTTTGCAAGACTTTTTGATTACTGCTGGAAGTCTCCTTTGACAACCTCGATACCTCCACCTTAGAGACTATCTGGGCCATCATCATCCTCAAACGACTCCCCCCTTCCTTTGCTGTTATGCGATCCTTGCAGTTTGCCCAATACAAAGGTAAACAAGCAAAAATTCGCAGTCTTTGGCCTTCAATGTTTCTCGTCACTCTCCCTCAAACTTTACTCAGAACAAAAACCAAAAACAAAGAAATGTGTGCAAAAATGGGGTCCATAACCCCAACACTCTTCATTCCGCCAATCAATTTCACCAACTCCATCCGGAGCTGGCAATAGCCTATCATCAGGCAGCCCTCAGCCAAATCCAGAACAAGACACAATCAGGTAAAGAAAATCTCCTGTCAAACAACTCCCAATCCAACTCCGACTTAGTCATCCTTGACAGCGGGGCCTCTGGTCACTACCTCAAACATCGGGAATATTTCGTCACCCTCGAACCATCCAACTCCACTCTGTTCACGGCAAACGGAACCCCTCTCAAAATTGTGGGTCACGGCAAAGCCATTATTCCCCTCGCATCAGGAATCCTCGAAATACCCAACGCGCAACTAGTTCCCGACCTATCAAACTCCTTAATTTCCATGAACCCCTATCTCCGTTTGGGATACTCCATCAGACCGACAAACTACGGTTTTGAATGCTGCAAAGATGGCCATCAACTCATGACTGGGAACTTCTCCGACAACATTCTTGCCCTTAACCTCACCCAACCAAGAGCTCTTTTGGCGCAATCTCCTCTGGATCTCCATCGCTCCCTCGGTCACCCTAATGACAATTACCTGTGAAAACTATTCCCACATCTTCCCAACTCTCCCATCGACTGTTCTGAATGTCTCACTTCCAAAATGAATCAAACTCCCTTCACCGGTCACTTCCCTACACCTTTGTCCTCCCTTGAATGCATTCACATGGACCTTTGTGGCCCCATCTCTCCCATGTCCAAGGGAGGAAACCGTTACTTCCTCAAGATTGTGGATGGATACAGTCGCTATGCCTTTATCTACCCCATGAGGAGTAAGTCTGACACGTATGACCATTTTCTATCTTTTCTCAACAAAGCTGAATGCTTCTCCGGTTGAAAAATTCTCTCGGTAGTCTCGGATAATGGAGGGGAATTCGTAAATCACAAATTTGACGCACTTTTCAAGGACAAAGGCATCCGTCATATCACCACAGCTCCCTACACCCCTCAGCAAAATCCTTTCTCCAAACAAGGAAATCAAACCACCATTGAGAAAACCCGGGAACTACTTCTCACCAGTGGGGCTCCATTGGCTCTCTGGGGTGATGCCGTTGTGACAGCGGTGTTCCTTGAGAATTGAACACCCCACTCAGCCTTAGATTTCAAAACTCCCTTTGAAAAATGGACTGGTAAATCCCCTTCTCTGGATCATCTTGCCCCCTTTGGAAGTAAGGCTATTGTCTACACTGAAAAGAAATGGGGAAAGTCAAAATTTTATCCCTCTGGAGAAGAAGGCATCCTCTTAGGCTTCAACACCCACCATCGCTCTTACAAGATATGGATACCCACGTTGGATAAAATTCTCTGGTCCCATCATGTCAAACTCTGCCACGATACCTTCCCTCTTAAAGAACTCCCTCAAAACCCGGCGCATCCAATTCTCCTCATCTGCCCGATGGACAAACTCCCCTCATCTACAACTTCCGCTCCTGACGCTACTCCACTCAGTTCGCCTGAAAGTGTGCCTGAAGGCGAGCCAGTCATCACCTCCCTTGCTGAAACCAATCCATCCGTCTCTTCTCCCTCCATCGACTCTAATTCCTCCCCAAATGACCGTTCTCCCACAAGAGCTCTGTCTTCCAAACATCACTCATATGTCCCCTGGTACAACACTGCTCCCAAAGAAGTCGGCTCCAATATCTCCAAAGATTGAATCCTCTCTACCATAAGACGCAATCAAGCAAATGCCATCATCTCCGAGCCTTCCACCCACCAAGACCCAAGAACTGTGGCTGAAGCTAGGAGATCACCAAATTGGCTGGGCTGGAAAGCTGCAATTGACGTAGAGAAGGACAATTGTGTCCGCCACGGAGTATGGGAGGTGGTTCCCAAACCGGCCCACATCAGAGAACTGGACACTACATGGGTCCTTAAAACTAAATTTGACGCTAATGGTCTCTTTGTAAAACAAAAAGTCAGACTCTGCGCAAGAGGTTTTTGTCAGGTCGAAGGCATTGACTACAATGAGACGTTTGCACCTACGGGCCGCCTACCCTCACTTCGCATCCTACTCAGCCTTGTCGCATCTTTCTATCTCAACCTCCATCAGATGGACGTAAAATCTGCCTTTCTAAATGGCAAGCCAGAGGAGGAGATTTTTATCAAGACCCCCAAGGAAGTGGACATTGTCATTCCCCCTGGTCATGGTCTTAGGCTCGTCAAGTCCCTCTATGGCCTCAAGCAAAGTCCGCAATGCTGGTACTCTGCTTTAACCTCCTTCTTCTCCTCCATAAAATTCAATTCCTCCAAAGTCAACCCCTGTCTCTTCATTCACTCAGACCCCACTAAACTCTGCCTTTTTTACGTTCACATAGACGATCTTGTCATTGGAGGAAGAAAACATGATGTGATGGAGTTCAAGGAGAAAATGAAGACAAAATTTGAGATGGAGTACTTAGGAGAGTGCAAGTGGGTGCTGGGTATGAGGATCACCAGAGATCGTGAGAACCAAACAATTCAACTCCACCAAGACCGGTACATTGAGAACATGCTCTCCAAGTTTGGCATGTTTGACTGTAAGCCAGCCTCCACTCCTCTACCCCAGAACCCCTCAAAAATCCCGGTATCAGACAAACCTGTGGCTCCTTCCTTCAGCTATTGTTGAGGGGTTGGACTCCTCAACTACTTAGTTCAATGCACCAGACTGGATCTTGCGTTTGCCTGGAGCTATCTTTCTCAATTTCTCAATAATCACACCATCACTCACCAACGTCAGTTCCTTTATGTCCTTTGCTACCTCAAGCGCACCAAGTCTTTCGGTATCACCATGGGCGGTTACATCTCAACCTCATTCAAGCTGGATGCCTACTGCGACGTCAATCATGCATCAAGCAGAAATCGTTGTTCTTTCACGGGCTGCTCCGTCTTTCTCAATGGACCTATTATCTGGCGCTGCTCGAAACAGTCCATCATAGCGTTATCCACCACCAAAGGGGAACATAAATCCTGTTCTGAATCTGGGCAAGATCTTTTTTGGGCCTCTCAGCTCCTGTCTCTCTTATCAAATGTTTTTTGTTCTCCGTTTGGTTCCCCTACCCTTTTCTGCGACAACCAGGGAGAAATAGCCCTTCTAGAGAACCCGTTATATCAACACCGTACGCGCCATATTGATATCCGCCTTCAATGGATTAGACACCACATTGCCAACAAAGGTTTCAACCTACGCTACACACCAACTACCAACAACCTGGCTGACGGCATGACCAAGATACTATCCCCTCATCAACACGCCAAATTCTTGAAGGACTCTGCAATTTTACCACTCCAAGGGGATTAGCAAGCAAGGGGGGGTGTTGGAATCTCAGATAGCTTGACTCGACGCCCAACATCCGGACCAATCGGACGACTAGCAGACCCAAAGAGGACATCCAATGGGGGGTAACCTAACTATACATTTCCAAACTTTGTTCATCTCTTAGTTAGGTTTCAAATAGCCTGTACATAAAATCCTCGTTGTACTGTGTTCGGATCTCTTTCCTCTCCTCATTGGTTGTTCTTCCTTTCCACTCATCTATGTATCTTGTTCAGGTACTGTCTGCAATCTCTCTCGCGTCTGCTTTGGTCCCATAATCTGTGCCCCACTTGCCCCTCACTTTCTGGTACAATTCTTCAGGTCTGCCTTCATTTCTATCTTTTCTCTTTTGTCTCCTCACTCGCGTCTGCTTTCCTTCTTTATGCTTGCATCCTGAAATCAAACTCCTAATCGGTTGTTCTTCCTTTCCACTCATTTTTGTACCTTTTTCAGGTACTGTCTGCCATCTCTCTCGCGTCTCCTTTGGTCCCATAATCTGTGCCCCACTCGCCCCTCACTCGCTGTTCCAATTCTTCAGGTACTGTCTGCCATCTCTCTCGCGTCTCCTTTGGTCCCATAATCTGTGCCCCACTCGCCCCTCACTTGCTGGTCCAATTCTTCATAAGGCAGACAGAGAAAAATTTGCCTCCCTGTTAGAAATGCAGACTTGGTCACTTGTGCCCAGGATGAAAAAATTGAAAATCATTAGGTCAAAGTGGGTTTTCAAAGTGAAGAGGAGGCTGGGTCACACCATAAATAAACTCAAAGCCCGGCTAGTAGCCATGGGATATACTCAGACCTATGGCCTTGATTACCATGAAGTTTTCTCCCCTACCCTGGAGCTTGAGATTCTCTGGCTCATCCTCAGTTTGCTTACTTCCAGCAACTGGAAAGGACAAAAATTCCACTTCAACAATGTGCTCCTCAATGGGAAACTTAAACACAAGGTTTTCATGGAGAAAACCCCAGGATTTGAGGATAAGGATCACCCAGACTGTGTATGCAAAATTTTTTGGTCTTTATACCATCTTAAGAAGTCTCTGAGTCAATGGAACATTGAACTACATCAGGATCTGGTCAACTTTGGGCTCTCTAACTCAAAACATAACTCCAGCCTATATTTCAAGGTTTTTAAGGGATTTCTTGTGGGTTCTCTTACAACACACGTGGAAAATCTGGCTGTAGTGCATGAAAAGTGCTTTGTTTCCAAAGTTATCTCATCCCTTGGCCAGAATTTAAAAATTGGCACAGACAAGGAACTTCATCATTTTCTCTCCTTACAAATTTTCTGGGACCATCCAAATTGTGCACTGTACCTGAAACAAGCTCATCACATTGACTTTATTGTGTCAGAATTTCTTCAAAACAAACACATTAAATTTTAAAGCCCCAACCAAAACTCTATTTAAGAGCTTGTGCCTTTGTCTTCCCAAATAATAACCCTACTCTGGACCCTATATCCATCTGGTTGGGTCAATTCTTTGTGTCTCTCAATGCACAAAACCTAATCTTGGGTTTTCAGTCAATTGACTTTTGCAACATCTACAAGATATGTTAGAGTCACACTGGAAGGCAGCCATTGGTTTCCTCAATTAGCTTGTTAGCACAAAGAAACTGAAAATTTGACTTGGAGGGAAAATCACCATAGCCAGATACTCTGACTCCAATTGGGCCAAATTTAGGGTTTATTGGCAGTTGACCTTGGGTATCTCTTCTGACTTGGGTCAGGGGTAATCACCTGAAATTCTTGCAAGCAAGCAAAAGTCTCTCTTTCAAGTACTGAGGCATAGTAAAAGTCTTTGTCATACTCTTGCAAAGAAGGGGGCTAGCTCAGTCAAATTTTCAAGGGAATTTGCCTCTTTCCAGCTGCCCTTATTGCATCCATTTCAACAATGAAGGCTCCAATGCCCTGGCAAAGAATCAAGAGAACCATGCCTGTACCAAGCAACTCCCTGCGAGTTACCATTTCATTTGTAAGTGCATTCAGGAAAAAACCATTGAACTCATCCACTTTTCTAAAAAAAACATGCTAGCAGAATACTGACCAAACTGTTTGGCAGAGTTCTTCTCAAGAGACATTGCAAAACATTTGGATTAGTTACTTGATTTCTTTAGTACCTTTCCACCATTGTTCCTCTGTAAATGTTTTTTGGTTTATTTTATTTTATTTTATTTTTACTTGGTGTTCAGCAAGGGGGGTTATGGACATCAGAGGTTTCACTCCTCTCACTTTATCCTTCTCAACTTTCAATCAAATGTTGCATTCTTTTTAATATACTTGATTAGCCACCAGGGTACGGGAGGACTCCTTTTCCTCATCCTTCCACATACTTTGACTGCTATCCCAGGAATGATTTCCATTGTAGTAATTTATATCTTTCCTTAAATCTTTTCATTGACTGAAATTCTACCATCCTTCCGCATCCATGGACTGCTGCCCCAGTGGACCTCAAATATCCAAAGTATAAAAAAGTCCCATTCCTCCTGGATTTTCTTCCTTTAGTTCTAGGAAATATTGGAATTTTGTAAATTTTTTTGAATGGTGATCAAAGAATAAACCAGAAAAACATGGCAGTTTATTGATATTTAATATGTGGAAATGAATTAAAATGATAAATATATTTGCCTTATTTTTAACAAAAGGTTGAATCATAAATATGATGATAAAATAAGGTTAATCTGAAGAATACAGAAACTCATCAGAAATAGAAATGGGAAAATTTTATTTGGTTTTGTAATTGATTTATGACAAGGAATAGCATAAACAGGGGAATATAAAAGAGAATTTGGTGCAGTAGCAGACCAGGAAATAAGGCTGAAAGGATTTTGGTTTGGAAATGAATATGAATTTCTATCTCTGTATTTTTTGTGAATTTTAAGAAATTTTTCAATTTAAGAACAAATGATTCATACCATGGATCTTCCAATACTGTAAAATATGCCTTCACTTTTGGATTCTTAATATTTTTTTTTTCACTGGGGTTAGCAAAATTTTTCAATATCTATCCAAGATTCTATTTGGTGAGATATATCATAGTGAATTCAATATATGTTATTGAATATTTCTCATAAACGTTTTTTTTTTTTATTTTTGGTCAAATTGGTTTATTCAAAAATTCACTACATTCATCTCAAATATAAATATCCACTTTCTTAAGTGTGAAAATTTGACATCATGTGCAACCTTTTTAAGTTTGCAAAAGCATGAAGATTTTAATCTTCATTTTAGGGATGCAAATTGAGTAATTTCATGGTGGAAAAATGGTTGAGGACTGGTTAAAAAATCAGCCATTTTCAAGACTTGAAAAAAATTAACAAATTCACCTGTTAAAACAGAAGGATCTGGAGGATAATTAATCCAAAGTGAAATTTTCAACCATAATGGAATTTAAATGTTGGAATTTTTTCAAAATCTGATTTTCCCAATTTATTTCATCTCAATCATTAAAAATATCTGGTGAAACTTTCTAGCAAGTGCCATCCAGGAGTATTTAGATGAAGCTGTCACCAATCCATATTTGAGGCTTCCTCCATTCTTCAACCAAGTTTCTAGTGCATAGTCACCATGTCTAATGCACAGTGACTGTAAAGTGGAGCTTGGTTAAAAATTTACCTGAGATTGGTTAAAGCCTTGACTAAGCCTTGACATAGATTGGGCCTGATGTCCTTGATACAAATTGCTAGCAAGTGCCATTTTTTTGTTTTTGGTGAATTTTATTTTAAATTAAAAATATTTTATTGATCCATAATTTTTGATGAAGAATGAATTACAATAAAACAAAGAAATAAAACAAATTTTCAAAGAGAAGAATTTAAACCACAAAAAAATTCATGTCACTTGCTAGCAAGTGCCATCAAGAAGCTCAGGCACAATCTACAAACAAGCTCAGTTCAAGCTCCATCCAAGCTCAGTTCAAAATTTATCCAATCTCCAATGCACAGTGGCTATGCACCAGAAACTTGGTTGGAGAATGAGCATAGATTTGACAAGAGCTTGGACAGATCTTCAACAAGAGATTCCTTCTAGAAAGTTCCATTATGTTTTTCATGGTTTTAAATAAAAATATTTAACTTTGAGATTATTTTTTTATTTTAATATATATAATCCAAATAATTAAATGATATGATTTGAGTTATATCCAATCAATTGTTAAATTATGCTTGTATGATGAATTTCTCTGTGATTTTGAAGAAGATAATTATCTATTTTGGAGAGCAAATCTGTTGCCCAATTGATGTAAACCTCAATTGATTTTACAAATTTATCATTTGAATCATCTCCTAATAATTCCTTCAGTATCTTAATCTGAGTTATCCATCTTTCATAAAGAAATAAGCACTGCTCATTCAATTCACTCAAAATATTATCCTCATTTCCAAATACAATGTTTGATTCAAGTTTCTTTGAGAATTTCTTTAGATCTTTTTTATTTAAGGGATTTATTTTAGCTATATCAGCATTTAAGAAGTAAAAATCTGGACTATAAGGTATCTCCTTTGTATTTAGTCCTTGAAGGTTTCGTATAAAGCTCAAATCATCCAAAAAATTCTGATTTTCTCCAGGAAATTTTGCAAAAAATGAATGATGAAATTTACTCATTGAAGCCCTTCTGTTTACTATCTTTATTATGATTGAAATTAATCCAATTGTTTCTTCAAAAAGCTTAAATTTATCTTGTGTTGTTTTATTGAATTCAGATTCAAAGTAAATCTTGGGACCATATTCTTTGTAATAATTGAAAATAAATGACATAGTTTTATATATCAGGTTCATCTGATGAATTTCCCTTTGAATTTGTTGATGTGGAACTTCAGTGGACAATCTTTTTATGATTTCAAAACATTTTGAAAGGATAATATTTATTTTTTCTTTGATTATAGTTTTGTTTTTCAATGAATCTAGTTCATGAAATGTCAAAATTAGTGTGTTGAATTCTTTATCTTTCATATACTCTTGATTTTGGGTTGATTCTTTCTTTATATATATTGATTCCAAAATTTTCCACCCTTCATTGTCTAGCACTAAAAATTCACACAAGAAACCAAATTGAACATTGAAGGTCTCAATTAAAATTATTCAAAATTTGAAATTAGTTTTCCATGACTTACATTGAGATATTTCCTGATTAGGCCAATCAGAAAAACCTTTAAGGATGTATATCTTTATATTCAACTCCCAAGATATGGAATTATTCAGCAAAAAAAAATCATTAATATACTGTGCAATGAGTGTTTTGCAGTTCTCATCTTCAATTGTCTTAAAAATTGTTGCTTGAGATAAATAAAGTTGATTTTTTATAAATAAAATAACTTCAAAAATGAATCTAAACCATTTTTGTAGGGGGAAGTACTTTAAAGCAGAGTCATCCGCAGAAGCCAAATGATCAAGCTCCTTTGCCAGAGATAAGAAAATTTTTAGACAGTCTACTTTTTTCAATATCTTTACCTCTTGAAATATGAATGCATCATTGTTTTCTTCCAAAGGATCACTATTCCTCAAAAGGAACAATGTTATGATTGATTTCAATCCATCCTTTACAGGAAGTTTGAATCTTTCCTCATATTCTGCTGGTTTCCATAGCATCATGTCCGCTGACCAACGTTTAGCACTGGCATTAAGTTCCCTCAGAATTCCACGATCAATTTCCTTGAGACCTATTACTCTCGAGTCCCGAAATCAATGCTTAATCACGTGCCCTATCACTTGATGAAGAGATTCACACATACGCGTTTTCTCACATTCTGAAATTTGGTTATTTATCAGCAAACTGTTGAAATTATCTTCTTTTCCTGAATCAAACCCGAAATATATCAGACCATGATAAAAGTTGAAATGATTCAAGGACACGTACCCCTTTTGCTTTTGACGTCAATTTTTGCCTTTATTACCTTAGAAACGATCAAATCCTTGTACAAAGTATAGAATTCATTCCCTTTCCACTGCCATTTTTTTATGGGATCATTCACTTCACACTTATCGACAGTCAAAACTTCTTGCCGACTCTCTGTGCAAGATCACAATTCATGTTTTTTGTTTAGAACTTTGGCTTCTTCATGATGATTCTAATAAGAAATATACTTGCCGTATTCATTTATGAAGGGAATGGCGGCGGCCTTAGTCCTAATTAAGCTGATATCTGACTTGCCATCCGATCGCGAATGCCCCGCACGTGAATTTCCCCCGCAATTAATGATTAAATCGTGTGTCAATCCTTCCATTGGAGGATTTTCGACGATCCCTTCCGTGTGAGGGCTCAAGCAATCCGAAGAGACTTTGATCGTTCGTTAGCAGCGGAAGAACGGCTTCTATATGCAGCTAAAAACTTGGCCGTCGTAACATAAGACTGAAACGCACTTGTAAGGGGAAGACTATTTCTAGGAGAACTGTTCATCGCTAGGACGATGAAAAAGTTGTTGAGGGCCCCATAGCAAGTCAAACGGGTGTGATAGGACCCTTATGCGTGCGATAAACATCTTGCAATGCTGTGGGTCGTCGTGATATCGGAAAAATACAACGTGGATTCCTCTTCAAGCGATCAAAGTGCAGAAGCTTGCCTGTCAGATAGGCAAATGAGCAAGCGGCGGCTCGTTGAAGGATACCCTTACCTCTTTGTGAGGAGCACGTCGGCTTAGATCTCGCCGCCCATGCAATATACTTTCTGTTGGGTTGGGTTTATGTTTCACGTATCAAATGTTGTATATGCAAATTGCGCAGCGCCGCTGGCAAAACTGTTTTGAAAAAATAAGAAGTGGACTCGGCTCGGACTCGATGCAAACTGGGGCCAAACGAAATCAAGCACAGTCTTACTGTTGAAATTTTTTCGATTCAATCATCATTGCAGTCGGAAGGTTCTAGGGAGGTCTTGTAATAGTAATAAAGAATTATAGACGCTGATAGCCATATATACAGATGAAGTCAAAAAACCAAACTCAGTGATGAGGCAAAGAAAGATATTGTCTTGTGTAGATCTTCAATTGAGGGAGATTTCTGTGAAGCAGATAGGTTACGTGATAAGTTATTTCAACTTGAGAGGACCCGGACAGGGGAACATACAGCACAGGAGTTGATCTGGTTATGACAGTAAGCCTGATGAAACGTGATTGATTATGAGCGTACTGAGTGGGGATTTAGGTGGGAATAAATGAACATAGAACAGATAGGAACAAGATTGAGAAGTCCTCGATAAATGGGTTTTACCTCCACTTAGTCAATACCTAACTCCTCCTGGATTTCTGACTAGCTGTCCAAGTTCTGTTGAGCTGAGATGATCATGCAACAGGACATGACGTGGTTGACGACCGGTATTGAGGAATGCCGGGTGAGGCTCGGTGAGAAGTATGGCAGTCGAATGGAGATTAGGAAGGGGAAGAGATCAGAGAGAGGAACTGGCCCTGGACTAGCAGGGGGTTGGATTCGCTCCCCTGGGGAATGACGATCGATCGAAGGATGCTCTTTTAAGTGACTGGGCAAGATAAGGTTGGGTACGTTGACTTTTTCCCTGACTTGATTCGATGGCAGAATCCGCGCTGCCGCAAGTATTCTGCCTGCGCCAGTGTCAGTTGTCTTTTCTTTTCTTTTTTTTTTTCGATTGTTTACAGCATCTACCACCGTCTCGATAAGTTGGCTCGATAAGCGGACTTGTCGAGGATTTTTCCCATCGAGCCACCATCGTGCGCTTGATAGGGCTCGATAGCTGTTGACTCGACAAAATCCTTGACAAGCAAAATTTTGTCAAGCCCCACTGTAATTTTTGCCCCCCGCCCTCCCCCTCCATAACGCCACCCTACCATACCCCCCTTTCCCTTTCGACTTCATCACTTCCATCGAAAACCCCCTCCCATTTGATGTTGTTCTCAATTGATCTCTGTTTTTTTTTTTTTTTTTTAAAAAAAAAAAAATGTTAAAATGACACCAAAACAATGATTTTTGCCCTGTTTGGTGGCAGTCCCCACCCTTATGGAGTGGGGATCCGCAGAAGAGACAATGGTGGGACTTGCACCCTGACTGCTTGATAAGTGTTGACTGGTCCCAAGTTATTGCAACAAGGGTGTAAAATTGGGTTTCAGCAGTCATCGACCCTTGTGTGCCTTGACAACATGTCAAAGTTGTCAAGAATTTTATCAAAACAAGGGCGGATGCTCTTAAAGTGCTATTGATTTTACAAACTGGACTATAATTCAATATTGAATGAAGCAGCTATCTCCTCCTGGGGAGTTAGAAGAAAAGTAAACAAATTGTAAGCTGATTGACACAATATTATTGGTAACTTTTACTCATGTGGAGCATGTCTGAGGTCCACTCTTTATTGGGTAACAGGTGTTGAAATTCAAAGTTGCATCCATGAATCAAAGGGGTGGCCAATAATATAAGGTTTAGAAAGTACAAAAGGGGTGGGTGTAGCAAGCTAAAGAAGGATGGTAAGTGTCAACATCTAGATACCAGGACCTTGCAGTCCTTTTGCTAATAGATATGATGACAATCAAGAATAAGTATAATCTTAAAGATAGATGATAACCAATCTCCAAAAAGATAAATATGATTGGTAACAGTGAATTAAGGTTTGAATGTTTTGGTTAAATTTTTTTCAATATAATATAATAAATAGTAAACAGAGGGGCCACAGTTTGTCTTTAACACCTCTTCTTCAGGAGATTAAATTTGAATCTGCTATCCTAGAATGATGGGAACCTTATGAATTAAAAATAAGGAATTATTTCGCACTCAATATGGTAGTATGGCT